>LR738715.1:437065231-437273252 GCA_902687465.1 Secale cereale
CGGCGGTCCGGCGGCGGCGGCGGTCCGGCGGGCGGCGGCGGCGCGGGCGATGCGGGGCTAGGGCAGGGGCAGCGCTGCGGCTGGGCTGGCTTGGGCCCCGGGCGGCGGCTTATAAAGCCCACAGTCCCGGGCCTCTATGGCTCCAAGTCGGTTTGTACTTTTTTTTAAATAGAGTCCTGGCGTAGAAAAACCAACGAAAGAAATACTAAACGGACTCCAAAAATCCCGAAATAAATTTTCACCGTCCTTTAATAATATTTAGGACAAAGTGAACATTTTTCCCGAACCTAAATGCAATTTTGAAAAACACGCATTTTCCTATGCAAATAAAATCGCAAATAAATCCAGAAAAAATACCAAAAGTGATTTTAACATTTTTCCTCAAATATTTCTGTTATTTTGGAGAAGTCATATTATCTCAGCTCATATTTTGTATTTAGAAATATTTTTAGGAGAGAAAAATAATTAGAATCACACTGCCCTCGTACCGGTATTCGAGCGAACTCAAATACGAAAATGGTAAAATTCCCAACTCTCTCCGTAGGTCCTTGAGTTGCTTGGAATTTCGAGGAACGCCACAAACAAAAATGCAAAGAGCATGCAATGCATTTATGATCTATGTACAACATTCCAAATTGAAAATTTGGGATGTTACAAACCTACCCCCCTTAGAATGAATCTAGCCCTCGAGATTCGACTTGGCTAGAGAACAGGTGTGGGTGGTCCTTGCGTAGATCATCTTCTCGTTTCCAGGTGGCTTCTTCCTCGGTGTGGTGACTCCACTGAACTTTGCAAAACTTGATAACCTTACTGCGGGTGACTCTGCTCGAAAATTTGAGAATCTTAACATGCTTCTCCTCGTAAGTCAGATCACTGTCCAACTGAATTGCTTCCAGGGGTACTGTGTCTCTAAGCGGTATTTCGGCCATCTCTGCATGGCATTTCTTAAGCTGTGAAACGTGAAACACGTCGTGCACTCCTGACAATCCTTCGGGCAATTCCAACTTATAGGCAACCTCTTCCATGTGTTCCAAAACACGGTAAGGTCCCACAAATCTCGGGGCTAGCTTCCCTTTAACTCCGAAACGTTTAACCCCTCGCAGAGGCGATACTCTCAAGTATGCTCTATCTCCGATCTCATAGGCTATCTCCTTGCGCTTCGAGTCCGCATAACTCTTCTGCCTGGATTGAGCTGCCTTCAATCTATCTCGAATAAACTTCACCTTCTCCTCAGACTCTTTGATTAAGTCTGGTCCAAACAACTGTCGATCTCCAACTTCATCCCACATTAACGGTGTTTGGCATCTCCTTCCATACAATGCCTCGAACGGTGCCATCTTCAAACTGGCTTGGTAACTGTTGTTGTATGAGAACTCCGCGTAGGGCAAATTGTCATCCCAACTAGATCCATAATCTAATGCACAGGCTCTCAGCATATCTTCCAAGATCTGATTGACTCTCTCAGTCTGTCCATCTGTCTGCGGGTGAAAAGCTGTGCTAAACTCTAGTCTGGTACCCAAAGTTTCATGTAACTGATTCCAGAACTTTGAGGTAAACTGGGTTCCTTTATCTGATACGATGCTCCTCGGAACTCCATGTAGACATACAATTCGGGTTATGTATATCTTTGCCAACTTTGCACTGGTATATGTGGTTTTCACAGGGATAAAGTGGGCTACCTTCGTCAATCGGTCCACTACTACCCAGATTGAATCATATCCTGTTTTGGTCCTGGGCAATCCGGTGATAAAATCCATGCCAAGCTTCTCCCACTTCCATTCGGGTATCGGCATAGGCTGTAACAATCCTGCTGGCTTCTGATGTTCTGCCTTTACTCTCTGACATACATCACACACTGCTACATACTCCGCGATATCTTTCTTCATACCGGTCCACCAAAAAATGTCCTTCAAATCCAAATACATCTTAGTATTTCCTGGGTGAATCGAGTATGGTGAATCATGGGCCTCCTGTAGAATCAACTTCCTGATCTCCGGGTCATTAGGCACATAAACGCGGTCCTCAAACCATAAGGTGTCGTGTTCATCCTCACGAAAACCTTTAGCTCTTCCTTAGCTCATCCTCTCCTTTATAGAGGCAACCTCCTTATCATCCTTCTGAGCTTCTCTGATTTTATCCATCAGGGTAGACTGGATCTCTAGGGTTGCTACATAGCCTCTCGGAACTATCTCCAAACGTAGTTCTCATAAGACCTCGGCTAATTCCTTTGGAAAATCCTCCGTCATTAGGGTGTTGACATGGCTCTTACGGCTTAGCGCATCGGCTACTACGTTAGCCTTTCCGGGATGATAATGCAATCTCATGTCGTAATCCTTAATGAGTTCCAGCCATCTCCTTTGCCTGAGATTCAGCTCCTTCTGAGTGAATATATACTTCAAACTCTTGTGATCCGTATATACTTCATAATGGTTTCCAATAAGAAAATGTCTCCACGTCTTCAATGCATGCACTACGGCTGCTAACTCTAAATCGTGGGTGGCATAGTTCAGCTCATGAGGTTTTAGTTGTCGTGAAGCATACGAAACAACTCTTCCTTCCTGCATAAGGACTGCTCCAAGTCCTTGACGTGAAGCGTCGCAGTACACCTCATAATCCTTATGTTGATCTGGCAAAATCAACATAGGGGATGAGACCAACCTTTTCTTTAATTCCTGGAAACTGGCCTCACATTATTCTGTCCAACTGAACTTGGTGTCCTTCTTTAGCAACTCCGTCATTGGCTTTGCAATCCTCGAGAAATTCTCAATAAATCTCCGGTAGTATCCTGCAAGTCCAAGAAAACTCCGGATCTCTCCAACTGGTGTTGGTGCTTCCCAATGGGTCACAGTGTCCACCTTAGCGGGATCTACTGCTATTCCTTCTCCAGATATAATGTGTCCGAGAAATCCGACTTCCTTCAACCAAAACTTGCATTTGCTAAACTTGGCATATAACTGATGTTCTTTGAGCTTCTCCAATACCAAACGAAATGCTCTGCATGCTCCTCTTCATCCTTCGAGAAGATCAATATATCATCTATGAACACTATGACGAATTTATCCAAATACTCCATAAACACTTTGTTCATCAGGTTCATAAAGTATGCCGGTGCGTTAGTCAGACCAAAAGACATAACGGTATACTCGTACAACCCGTACCTGGTGGTAAAGGCCATCTTAGGTATATCCTGCTCTCGGATCTTCAATTGGTGGTACCCTGATCGCAGATCGATCTTGGAAAATATCTTAGCTCCTTGCAATCTATCGAACAGATCATTGATCATCGGCAGTGGGTACTTGTTCTTGATCGTTACTTCGTTTAGCCCTCTGTAATCAACAACCATTCTTAACGATCCATCCTTCTTCTCCACTAAAAGTACTGGCGAACCCCAAGGCGAAGAACTTGGGCGTATGAATCCTTTATCCAGTAACTCCTTAATCTGTTTCTTTATCTCCTCCAAATCCTTTGCGGGCATCCTATATGGTCTCTTAGAAATTGGCCCGGTGCCTGGCAAAAGTTCAATAAAAAACTCTATATCTCTATCCGGTGGCATGCCAGGTAACTCCTCTGGAAACACATCCGGATAATCCTTCACTACTGGCACTTCCTCCTGAACAACTCCCGTGAGAGAATGTACTTGAGTCCTTATAGGCGAATGCCTAGATACATACTTAATCCTTTTTCCCTCCGGGGTGGTGAGCAAAATAGACCTGCTGGCACAATCAATGTTACCTCCATACTTCGATAGCCAACCCATACCTAATATCACATCCAATCCTTGTGATTCCAGGACTATTAGGTCAGAGGGGAAAGTATGGCGTCCTATGATCAATGGCGTCTGAAAACATCCTTGGTGTGCCATATACTCTGCTCCTGGTGAACTTACTAACATGGGGGTCTTAAGAACTCGGGTGGACATCCTATGTCTATTTACGAATCCCCTTGAAATGTATGAATGCGATGCACCAGTATCGAAAAGAACTATTGTGGTAAATGTCTTAACCAAAAACTTACCGACAACAGCATCTGGTTGCTCTTCTACCTCCTCCACAGTCACGTGGTTTACTTGTCCTTTTTTGAATGGGTTGGGCTTCTTCGCGGCGCTTCCATTGTCGTTCCCATTCTTAGCTTCTGGGCATTCATTGGCATAATGTCCATTCTTCCCGCACTTGTAACAGGTGACATGGCTGAAATCCTTCTTGGTGGGTGTGGACGGGATAGGGCGGCTCTGGTTACCATTTGCTCCATTTCCATTTCCATTCTTGGTGCCATTGTGATTGTGCGAGCTACCTCCTCCATGGGTATGTTGGAACTGTCCTACTGTTTTAGGGGTAAAACGAGGCTTCTGCTGAGCTCCAGAGTTATACTTTCCTTGTCCATACTTCCTTTTGCGACTTTCAATATGTTGGTGCTTCCTTTCAATCATTAGGGTGCGGTCAACCAGCTCCTGGTAGTTATTGAAAGTGGCCACCATCAACTGTACACTCATCTCATCATTCAGCCCTTCCATGAATCTCTCCTGCTTAGCGGCATCTGTGGCCACATCATCTGGGGCATAACGAGATAAGGTACTAAACTCATCCACGTACTGGGCCACAGTACGGTTGCCTTGGCAAAAATTGCGAAACTCCTGCTTCTTCATACTCATAGCTCTAGTTGAGACATGGGCGGTACGAAAAGCTTGCTGAAACTGATCCCAAGTCACATTGGCTATGGGATAAGTGGCTGTGTAACTCTCCCACCATGCTGCGGCTGGTCCAGACAACTGGTGTGCAACAAAACGCACCTTCTCAGCATCCGAGCAATTGGCGGTGGTCAAATCCCTTCCAATCTTGCGTAGCTAGTCATCAGCCACTATTGGTTCGATGCTGCTAGCAAACACGGGTGGTTGCAACCTTAAGAAACGTGTCAGGTTATCCACGGGTGGTGGTGGTGGAGGGTTGTTGTTGTTGTTCTGGTTGTTCTGAGTGTTCTGGACAAGAAGTTGCATCAGGGTGTTCTGCTGCTGGATCAACTGGGTGAGCTCAGGGGGAAACTCAAATCCGGGCTCACGTCTTGGAGGCATCTGATGGGTGTAGAGGGAAGAGATTAGAATAGAAAAGAGGTCTAAGGGAAAATCACTACCCATATGCACATGAGACAAACACAATCATATCACACCAATCAATTTCGAGCAAGATCTTACAAATCTAACTATCGTTACAAAAGTGCTCTAAAACTAATATATGGGGGTAAACTACTAGTCACAGGGTCGTCTTCTAGAAAATTTGATCGACAGAGGATTCCATGATATCTGCTCCAGCTTCATCTTCATAGTCTTCATCTTTGCTATCATCAGGTTCCGAATCCGTGTCGTCAATGATGATGTAGTCTTTCGGTGGAATCTCCTTGGGTTCTTCTTCCTTGTCTTCTTCTCCCATGAGTATCCCTAACTTTCGTGTCAAGTCATCATTCTTCTCCACAAGTATTAGCATCTCCTCCTCGTATCCGTCGCGCGTAGACTTGAGTTCCTCTTCTAACTCCAAGTTTCTGTTTAGTGCTTTCTTCAAATCTATCATCCCTGCACACATCTGGTGCTCCTGGCGACGAATGTGGTGGTTTAACTGCTGGATGAAGGCTGCAATGGATCTATCCTTCCGGGTGCTGATCATATCACAATTCTCATCTCGGCGTCCACAAATTTGATAGATGGTGTCCTTCAGTTCCTGCTTGTAGACTTCTTCGATCCTCCCCATAGCAATGTGGGTTGCCATGCTCCTGCCTAGGTTCCATGTAGGCGCATTAAAAGAAAATGTTATGAGTGCGGTGACGGGCTTGAACGTCCTTCCTGGAACTTGGGCTTGAATCAACCGACTCTCCTCCTCAGGTAGAGTGGCGTTGTAGGTTCTGATGAAACTTGGTAGTCCAATGTTTAGATATCTGGTGACTTCCTTCAGGTGTCGTCCAAATGGTGTATCATCATCCGGTTGCGTGAACTTGTTCTTTGCATCCACCATCCTAAAAGAGTAGAAAAGATGAGGAGTCAGAAAAGAGAAGAGTGAATAGTGTTCTAGGGCTTTAGCTTAGTGGTCGTGTCCTACAGTCAGCGTGTGCTCTGATACCATCTTTGTAGCGACCAGACCTCAAATAGTCTGATCTCTGTGCATCAGTGTCATCCCTGGATCAGTAATGCTGACACGCACAGTACTTGAAGGATTTATAACAGAGTAGCAATCAGACACTTATTACATCGATAGTTCCAACGATGAACTTATTACAATAAAAATGGCTTAAGGCCATCTAACACGATAACAACGGGAGGCTTGGAAGATAAGTGAGTCCATCAAGTCCAACGGCATCACTGAGTATAGAACCACGACCTAAAAGGCACCTTACTCGTCGTCTGAAAAGTCTGCAACATGAACGTTGCAGCCCAAAAACGGGTCAACACATGTAATATGCTGGCAAAGTAACACTAGAGAGCAATGAAAGTAAAGCTATACTATATGCAATATGGCTGGTGGAAAGCTCTATGGTTACAGTTTTTGCGTAAAGCCAATTTTCCCTACTTCAAAGGAATAGATTTTAATTAACTATCATGGTTGTTGAAACATCGTTGAGAAGATAGACATCCTCTCAACCCCAATTAATAAATCATCATTAAACCCAACAATATTAATTAGAGTAACATGATGAGATCCACATGATAATCCAAGTACTAGATACTCAAGACGTCCGTAACCGGGGACACGGCTAATCATGATCAGTTTGTACACTCTGCAGAGGTTTGTGCACTTTTCCCACAAGACTCGATCGCCTCCGTTTGGTTTCTCGCACTGCATGGTGTTTGAGAAACGGATGACCGAGACACAGTCTTTTCGAAGAGGTCCCCTTAACCAGATAGATAGGCCGGTACACCTACAATCGCTCTACATCTGCTAGCCCATCATGGAAAGGTTTCCCACAACTTACTCAACTATGTCAGAGCCCATATTGGCATGTGGCTGCACACGGAAGTTTCTAGTATGAATAATCTCATGATCCCTTTGAGCCTGGGTGGCGGTCCAAAAGAAAAACATGCAATCGCTGGAATACCCAGATGCCTCAATCCACCCATATGTGTGTTAAAGTTGCCACCTTAAGTTGAACCATTAATTAACAAACTCACATCTGTCATGGATACACTCACCCAATCCATGTCTACGAGCATAGCATGACCTAACATCAACGTAGAAGTAACTCCCAAAGGTTTGAATGTAATGCAGGTAATAGGTACTACCTCAATCTACTTCCCAATCCCACAAGTTAATTGATCTACTCATGCAATGTGTGAGGGTTTGACTAATGCAATGAAAACTGGGTAATTGGAAAGTATGATCAAAGTGTTACTTGCCTTGCTGATGATCCGCAAAACCTAGAGATTCAAAGTAGCAAGCGGCGCACTCCGGGTACTCTATCACAAACAAACAAGCACCCAATAAGTACTTAACTAATGCACGGGTAAAACTCAAATAAGCTAACCAGAAAGTTCAGCTTAAGAACTCCGGTTTGCAAAAATAATCAACTCGAAAGAAGCAACGAAACTCAAACTGTGAAAGAAACGAGCTCCGGTTTGCTAATTGGCCTAAAGTCAAATTTTACAGTAGCCAAAACCTTGTTCAAGTTGGTTAAATGTAAAGAGAGCATCGAGACGAAGATCTGGGATTTTGAATCACCTAATTCCGACTCTCGAGCGAAAAGAAAAACGAAAAACAAGATCAGGGCAGAAATCGCGATCGTAATAACCGCGGATAAATACCCCGAAAAATAAAATGGACGAACAGGCTAACGAACAAACGTTCGCTGTCTGCGGCTAAAGGACGAAAACCGTTCGTTAAAACGAACGTACGGACGAACGTCCGCTAAATAACTAAACCGACGAAAAACCGAACAGATCTAATCTAATAAAAAAACAGATCTATGATTTACGAAAACCGATCGGTTCTAAAAAAACCGATGACTACCTCAACGACGAACTCCGGCGAGACGGCGGTCCGGCGGCGGCGGCGGTCCGGCGGGCGAGGCGGGCGGCGGCGCGGGCGAGGCAGGCGGCGGCGGCGCGGGCGATGCGGGGCTAGGGCAGGGGCGGCGCTGCGGCTGGGCTGGCTTGGGCCCCGGGCGGCGGCTTATAAAGCCCAGAGTCCCGGGCCTCTACGGCTCCAAGTCGGTTTGCACTTTTGTTTTTAAATAGAGTCCTGGCGCAGAAAAACAAACGAAAGAAATACTAAACGGACTCCAAAAATCTCGAAATAAATTTTCACCGTCCTATAATAATATTTAGGACAAACTGAACATTTTTCCCGGACCTAAATGCAATTTTGAAAAACGCACATTTTTTCTATGCAAATAAAATCGCAAATAAATCCAGAAAAAATACCAAAAGTGATTTTAACATTTTCCTCCAATATTTCTGTTATTTTGGAGAAGTCATATTATCTCCGCTCATATTTTGTATTTAGAAATATTTTTAGGAGAGAAAAATAATTAGAATCACACTGTCCTCGTATCGGTATTCGAGCGAACTCAAATACGAAAACGGTAAAATTCCCAACTCTCTCCGTAGGTCCTTGAGTTGCTTAGAATTTCGAGGAACGCCACAAACAAAAATGCAAAGAGCATGCAATGCATTTATGATCTATGTATAACATTCCAAATTGAAAATTTGGGATGTTACAAACTAGTGGGAGAAGAGCATCACCTTCACCTTTGTTACCTTTCTCATTCCACTCATGTGGTGTAGGTGAGGTTGGAAAGACCAAATGGTGGTCATCATCTTCATCTTTGTGGAACCATGTGGGGGGTGCATCATATTCCACCATGGCCATCGTCTTGTCCATAGGAAGGACGAAGTCGTCGAGGATCGGCGCGTCATCATATATGGGACCTAGCACCAAATGAGAAGACACAATAGAGGTAGAGGTCAAGTCATTAGTGATGAAAGTGGCCTCACATGACCTATCAACTATCTCACTCTCTCTATGTGGTGGCTCACTCACTCCCTCAAAATAGGTGCACTCACACTCACATATGGTGGAGTCACTCATCTCACTCAAGTGGTGGGGGTTGTGGCTCTCCTCACATGGGAACTGGGGCAAATCGTCATGTATGGGGCTAGTGGTGAACTCGCTCTCACTCTCAATATGGTGGCACAAGTCACTCAAATCATCATACGTCGCCGTGGTCTAAGGGAAAATCTCATGCTCAACCATCTCGTCATCGTCGCCGTGGATGAAGGCCGAAGATAGCACATCATCACTCTCGCCTCGAAAGATGGAAGCATCATCATTGCTCATCACCGTGTCGTTCGCCTCCAAAGCTTGGTACTCGAATGGCTCCATAGTCGTAGTAGTCGCCGCACCGTCTTGAAAAAGAGTCGAAGTAGACTCGGCATCATCAATGCCACAAAGAGGGATGGCGGTGGAGTTGAACTTGGGAGCGTCGTCTTGGAGCTCGTTGGGCTTGGACATCATGGTGGTACTAGCCTCATGCTCGCCGTCTTGGAGCTTGGTCTTCGAGAAGTGTGCTTGCGATGGAGAGACCTTGGCCTTCATGAAGTCTTGTTCCGCCTTGAGAGCACCAATGTAGTTGTCGCCGAGGGACTTGTAGTTCTCGAGGAAGATAGTCTTGTAGATGTCGTTGTGCAATCCCATCATGATGTGGAGCTTCATCGAAATGGGGTCGTCCACGCCGGCTCATCGCAAGGCATTCTTCATGTCCTTGAAGTACTTGTCGATGGACTTGGATCCTTGGGTGGTGTTCTCCAATTGGCGTAGAAGTTGTTCCGTGTAGGTGGGAGGTACGAACTCGCGCCGCAAATCTTTCTTCGTCTTGGGCCAACTCATGTCATACTCTTCCGAAGGTGTGTGAAACCACCATGTCGACACGAAGTCGTGGAAGTTTCTTATGGCGCACTTCACTTGATCTCCGGGAGGAACATGATGTAGCGTGAGGTAGTCGTCCATCAAGCGTTCCCACTCGAGGTATTCCTCGGGTTCTTGAGTCCCATAGAAAGGAATCTCGTGGTCATTGTCGAGGTCGTAGTAGCTCATGGAAGTCGCGGACTTGAGCTTGGGGAGCTTCTCTTGAGCATAATCTTGAGGTGCGTGTGGGCGAAGATGCCGCACATCCAAAGGCAAAGATGCCTTGAAGTCGCTTGGCGAAGATGCCAATGTACATGGTGAAGTCGTTGAGCAGTTGTTGGTGTTGAGCTCATGACCTTCACGTTCTTGTCATTGATGTTGTTGATGCCGATGAGATCTTGCCGGAGATGGTAGCTCGGAAGGATGTGCACTTGAGTGTCTTCTCGAAGATGAGGAAGACCTCTTGCGGTTCTTGATGAGGGCTTTGAGCTCCTTCATTTGAGCATCCATGTTGGCGCACAAGTGGTTCGTCATGGCATCGAACTTGTCGTTGTTGTTGTAGACCGAAGTAGATGAAATGCTTTTCCTATCCATCACAAGACTCGAGCAAAGGTGAGTAGGAGATGAGATAAACAATACCAAGTTACCTTTTCCCAACGTTGAGGATGTATCCCATTTCACTCAATGTGAAATGAAAGAATAGTGGAATTGGTACCGGACTTGTTCACTCACACCTATCAAGTAAAGCTTATCGAGTGGCTTGGTTAGGATAAGTGGCACAAAAATTTGATGCAAAATATTAGCAAGAGTCAATAAAGTTGAAAGAGATTCACAAATACGCAACTGAAACAAGTAGACCAATAGCAATATGGGTGGCACACGGAAACACACACACGGATAGATAGATGGGGTCGTGCAACCAAGGAATGAGCACAAAATGTGGAGTCCACGGAAAACGCTCGTGTATCACAACTCTAGAGAGACGCTAGCACGATTGCTCTATAGGCGAATATGACACTTGTGCACAACCTATTGGATGCAAAATGTATCAACTTTCTATCTCAAGTATGCTATTTGTGTATGATGTTCCGGTGCTTTGAGCACAAGATGACCCAAGATGATCAGATATGATAGCATATGATATATTGTGATGCGATGCTATGGCTCTTGCTTACAAGCTTCTTTGTCTTTGTCTTTTTGCTTAAAAGTTTATTCTCTTTTTTTGTATGGCCACAATGAGAAATGCACAAACCAAGATAGCAATTGTGTATATGCGGGAACAATCTTGTGACACAAGGGATGATATGATGATACCAAGATATGGTTTGTATGCAATGGAAGGGCGGATCGCTAATGTGCACAAGTAACGTTGCCAACAATACTCAAATGGCTAGTCTCGATAGGCAAGTGACGCAAAATGGGCAGGGGTTAACAATGCAATTGCAAGGGGAATATACAATGATGTCGTCGAGGTTACCGTCTGAGTCGATGATGAGAGGCGGTGTTATTGATGTAGACTCGTTCCTAATTAGCCGAAACACCTTAGGAAACGGAAAAACCACAACTCAAAATCTCAAGGACAAATGTCAAATGGTGGTAGCGGGAAAGTGGTGGTGGTTATGCACTTGGCAAAGCGAAAGTGGAATGATGGGTTATGCATGTCGGAGTTATCATGACCGTCCCTAAGTAGCCGAAACACCTTAGGAGACACAAGCCACAACTCAAACAAGCTCAAACAAAATTGGGTTAGGTTTGGGTGGCGGAAATATATAGTGGGCAATGTGTATGCGGAAGTGGTGGTGGTGGTTGATGAAGAAGCAATTGTCCCTAAGTAGCCTAGACACCTTAGGAGACTCAAATCACTACTCAAGCAACCACAAATGCTATGGTGGACAAAATGGGTTAGGTTGCGGAAGGCTATGGTGGCTATGCGGATAATATGGTGGAAGGCCTAGGCGAACTTGCCAAATTTGACAAATTTTGATGGAGTCAAATGATGATGGTAGTATTTTTGTGGGATGGGGGATGTCAATAGCTTCAACACGAGCTAAAGAATGTCGAAAATGGACTCCGGATGAATTAGTTATGGCCAAAACAAAATTTCAGCCGCGTCAGTTTCAGGGTTACCCGGACATCCAGGAGAAAGTCCAGATCATCTGGGCTATGTCCGGATGATCCGGGAGAACATCTGGATGATCCAGGCTCGTGAGTGCCGGTTCTATTTTTTGGGTGCGTGGATTACATGGACGTCCGGGAGAGGGTCCAAATTCGTGATGAACCAAGGCTGATGATACCATATGATGCGGGGTCAACCCGTTCTAGGCTGATCTTTCACGAAATGGAGAGGATCCTACGAAGAACACGATGAACATAGGGAGAAACACAAGGGAAGAACATTCAAGAACAAGTCCAATCACACATCCACTAGACAATCAAACACACAAGGTCACAAGGTACACGCACAATAAAGGGAAATATACAAGGTAGAGTTCATCTCCAAGAGGAGGTCTTGAATCCGCAAAGGATCTTCCCATGAGGGGTCTTGAATCCAAGGTGGATCTTCTCCGTAGAGGGGCCGCGGTCTCTCTCGTGGAGTAGATCCGTAATGGATGAGCAAAACTCTAGTCTAAAATGAGCTATCACATTTGCTAACCCTAGAAATGGGGAGGAGGAGGTCTATTTATAGTCTAAGCCACGAAGGGGTAAGTGAGGGGGTGAAGAGGGTACATGGGCCTCGGCCCGAAATGTTGCATGCAGGCACGGCCGGATGATCCGGACGGGGTCCCGAATGATCCGGGCGTCGGGGTGTCCGGATGATTCGGACGGAGTCCCGGATGATCCGGCTTCGATGGAAGCCTTCGGGTGTCTTCTGCGCACTTACCCAGATGATCTGGGGGAAGGTCCGGATGATCCGGCTAGGTACGGATGATCCGGATGGACGTCCGGACGTCCGGCCTGACTCCAGCAGCCACTTCGTCTTCTTCTCCTTTCTTCCGTCTTCTCTTCCACGCTTCCCTCGCGGATGGTGTAGTCGTTCCTTGGCGCTTGCACTCCTCCTTGACATTCGTGAAGCTCCGACAATACCTATGTATGCACACGGGAGAAGTGTCAAGTAGTAAACCATCCTCGAAGGGGTCAAGTCAACACGTGTAAAGGAGATGATTCACCTTTGTGTGTGTGAAGTAGATGTCGCACGTGTCACTTGTCAAACGGACTCTTGACATGGTGATGTCCGTAGGATGCTCCGCATCACTTGGAGTACAAGTCAGAGAAGAAACGAGGTGCCAACGAGGGGGCATGGTGCGCCCCCCACACTCGTGGGCCCCACGTTTCTCCACCGACGTACTTTTTCCTCCTATATATACCCATATACCCTGAAAACATCGGGGAGCATGAAGAAACCCTAATTCCACCGCCGTAACCTTCTGTTTCCATGAGATCCCATCTTGGGGCCTGTTCCGGAGCTCCATCGGAGGGGGCATCGATCACGGAGGGCTTCTACATCAACACCATAGCCTCTCCGATGAGTTGTGAGTAGTTTACCACAGACCTTCAGGTCCATAGTTATTAGCTAGATGGCTTCTTCTCTTTTTTTGGATCTCAATACAAAGTTCTTCTCGATCTTCGAGGAGATCTACTCGATGTAATCTTTTTGCGGTGTGTTTGTCGAGATTCGATGAATTATGGGTTTATGATCAGGATTATCTATGAACAATATTGGATTCTTTTCTGAAATCTTTTATGTATGATTATAATATCCTTGCAAGTCTCTTAGAATTATTTGTTTGGTTTGGGCTACTAGATCTGTAGTTCTTGCAATGGGAGAAGTGCTTGGTTTTGGGTTCAATCTTGCGGTGTCCTTTCCCAGTGACAGTACGGGCAGCAAGGCACGTATAGTATTGTTGCCATCAAGGATAAAAAGATGGGGTTTATATCAGATTGGTTGAGTTTATCCCTCTACATCATGTCATCTTGCTTAAGGCGTTACTCTGTTCTTATGAACTTAATACTCTAGATGCATGCTGGATAGCGGTCGACGTGTGGAGTAATAGTAGTAGATGCAAAATCGTTTTGGTCTACTTGTTACGGATGTGATGCCTATATATAATGATTATGCCTAGATATTCTCATAACTATGCGCTTTTCTATCAATTGCTCGACAGTAATTTGTTCACCCACTGTAGAATTCTGCTATCATGAGAGAAGCCACTAGTGAAACCTATGGCCCTCGGGTCTATTCTCATCATATTAATCTTCCATCTACTTTACTTTGCATTATTTACTTTCTGTTTCTATACCAAAAATAGCAAAAATATTACCTTATCATATCTATCAGATCTCACTCTTGTAAGTGACCGTGAAGGGATTGACAACCCCTTATCGCATTGGCTGCGAGGTTCTTATTTGTTTGTGCAGCTGCGAGGGACTCGCGCGTGGTCTCCTACTGGATTGATACCTTGGTTCTCAAAAACTGAGGGAAATACTTACGCTACTGTGCTCCAGCACCCTTTCCTCTTTGAGGGAATACAACGCAAGCTCGAGAAGTAGCAAGAAGAATTTCTGGCGCCGTTGCTGGGGAGATCTACGAAAAAGTCATATACCAAGTACCTATCACAAACCCTTATCTCTCGCACTACATTATTTGCCTCTCGTTTTCCTCTCCCCCACTTCACCCTTTCCGTTTTATTCGCCCTTCTTTTTCCGTACATTTTACCGTTCACTTGCCTCTTGTTTGCTTGTGTGTTGGATTGCTTGTTCGTCACTATGGCTCCCCCAATCAGTGTTGATCCTCACCTTAAGAGGTTGGAGGATATGGAAAACAATGTTAGAAATTTTATGTCTGCGCAATTTGAGCATAATGATTTCTTCAGAAACGAGCTTAAAGAACATAATTTTTTTATGGAATACATGAATAAAGAGCTTGATGATATGTCTGAAGAATTTTATGGTTTGAAATCTCAGTTTGCTCATCTTGAGAACTTAATATCCCAAATATCGTACACGCAAGCCACCTTAGTTAATAAGATGGCTGCTAAACCGAAAGATTTAGAAAATAAAGATGAAGATCTGAAAGTGATTGATGTTTCTCCTATTAAATCCTTGTTTTCTTGTATGAATCTTGATAAAGATGGGACTGAAGATGAGTCTACTTTAGTTAAAAGGTGTCCCAATGACTCAGAGTTTTTAGATCTTGATGCTAAAATTGTTAAAAGTGGGATTGAAGAGGTCAAAACTTTACATAGCATTGAACCCACTATCTTGGATTTCAAGGGATTTAAATATGATGATTGATCTTTAATAGATTGTATTTCCTTGTTGCAATCAATGCTAAATTCTCCGCATGCTTATAGTCAAAATAAGGCTTTTACCAAACACATAGTTGATGCTTTAATGCAATCTTATGAAGAAAAACTTGAATTAGAAGTTTCTGTCCCTAGAAAGCTTTATGATGAGTGAGAACCTACTATTAAAATTAAGATTAAAGATCATGAATGCTTTGCCTTGTGTGATTTGGGTGCAAGTGTTTCCACAATTCCAAAAGCTTTGTGTGATATGTTAGGATTCCATGAACTTGATGATTGTTCTTTAAATTTGCATCTTGCGGATTCTACCATTAAGAAACCTATGGGAAGGATTAATGATGTTCTTATTGTTTCCAATAGGAATTATGTGCCCGTAGATTACATTGTTCTTGATATATATTGCAATCCTTCATGTCCTATTATTCTTGGTAGACCTTTCCTTAGAACAATTGGTGCAATTATTGATACGAAGGAAGGAAATATTAGATTCCAATTTCTGTTAAGGAAAGGCATGGAATACTTTCCTAGAAAGAAAATCAAATTACCTTATGAGTTTATTATGAGAGCCACTTATGGATTGCCTACCAAAGATGGCAATACCTAGATCTATTCTTGTATTATGCCTAGCTAGGGGCGTTAAACGATAGCGCTTGTTGGGAGGCAACCCAATTTTATTTTCTTTGTTTTTGCTTCTGTTTGGAATAAATATTGCATCTAGCTTCTTTTTAGATGTGGTTTTGTGTTTTAATTAGTGCGTGCCAAGTAGAACCTTTGGGAAGACTTGTGTGAAGTTTATGCGATCATGCTGTAAAAAAACAAAAACTTTAGCGCTCACGAGATTGGCTGTCATTTTTTACTGGAGAGTGCTTTTTAGTTGATTCTTGTTGAAGATGATTAATAGACAAATTCCTCACGTCCATCAATTTATTTCAATGTTTTTAGAGTTACATAAGTATTCGAAAGTTACAGATTACTGCAGATTGTTCTATTTTTGACAGATTTTGTTTTTCCTGTGTTATTTGCTTATTTTGATGAATCTATGAGTAGTATCTAGGGGTATGAATCATGGAGAAGTTCGAATATAGTAGGTTTAACACCAATATAAACAAAGAATGAGTTCATTACAGTACCGTTTAGTGGTGGTTTGTTTTCTTATACTAACGGAGCTCACAAGATTTTTGGCTAAGTTTTGTGTTGTGAAGTTTTCAAGTTTTGAGTATGGATTTGATGGACAATGGAACAAAGAGTGGCAAGGGCCTAAGCTTGGGGATGCCCAAGGCACCTCAAGGTAAAATTCAAGGATAACCAAAAGCCTAAGCTTGGGGATGCCCCGGGAAGGAATCCCCTCTTTCGTCTTCGTCTATCGGTAACTTTACTTGAGACTATATTTTTATTCACCACATGCTATGCGTTTTGCTTGGAGCGTCATTTATGATTTGAGTCTTTGCTTTTCAGTTTTCCACATTCATCCTTGCTATACACACCTTTTGAGAGAGATAAATATGAATTGGAATTTATTAGAATACTCTATGTGCTTCACTTATATCTTTTGAGCTAGATAGTTTTGCTCTAGAGCTTCACTTATATCTTTTAGAGCACGATGGTGGTTTTATTTTGTAGAAATTATTGAACTCTCATGCTTCACTTATATCTATTTGAGAGTCTTTTAGAACAGCATGGCAATGTGCTTTGGTTATGAAACTAGTCCTAATATGATAGGCATCCAAGATGAATACCGTAAAAAACTTTCATACAAGTGCATTGAATATTATGAGAAGTTTGATACTTGATGATTGTTTTGAGATATGAGGATGGTGATATTAGAGTCATGCTAGTGGAATACTTGTGAATTTGAGAAACACTTGTGTTGAAGTTTGTGATTCCCGTAGCATGCACGTATGGTGAACCGTTATGTGATGAAGTTGGAGCATGATTTATTTATTGAGCGTCATCCTTTGTGTGGAGGTAGGGATCGCGCGATGGTTAAATCCTACCAGCCCTTCCCCTAGGAGCATGCGTTGAATACTTTGTTTTGATAACTCATAGATTTTTGCAATAAGTATATGAGTTCTTTATGACTAATGTTGAGTCCATGGATTATACGCACTCTCACCCTTCCACCATTGCTAGCCTCTCTTGTACCGCGCAACTTTCGCTCGTACCATACACCCACCATATACCTTCCTCAAAATAGCCACCATAACTACCTATCATGGCATTTCCATAGCCATTTCGGGATATATTGCCATGCATCTTTCCACCATTCCGTTCATATGACACGCTTCATCATTATCATTCACATAGAGTCATATTTTGTTCTAGCTTCGAGTTGTAATCTTTGAGTTGTATGTAAATAAAAGTGTGATGCTCTTCATTATTAGAGCATTGCCCCGTGTGAGGAAACAAAAAAAAGAGAGAGAAATGCCAAAAAAAGAGATGGCCCAAAAAAATAGAGGGGGGCTAAAAAAAGAGAAGCCCCTCCAAAAAAAGGAGAGAAGGGACAATGATACTATCCTTTTCCACAACTTGTGCTTCAAAGTAGCACCATAATCTTCATGATAGAGAGTCTCTTGTTTTGTCACTATCATATACTAGTGGGAATTTTCATTATAGAACTTGGCTTGTATATTCCAACGATGGGCGTCCTCAAAATGCCCTAGGTCTTCATGAGCAAGCAAGTTGGATGCACACCCACTTAGTTTCTTTTGTTGAGTTTTCATAGCTCTGGTGCATCCGTTGCATGGCAAACCCTACTCACTCACATTGATATCTATTGATGGGCATCTCCATAGCCCATTGATATGCCTAGTTGATGTGAGATTATCTTCTTCTTTTGTCTTTTGCACAACCACCACTTTATTCGACATAGTGATATATCCATGGCTCACACTCATGTATTGCGTGAAAGTTGAAAGGTTTGAAAGAATTAAAGTGTGAAATAATTGCTTGGATGAAACCGGGGTTGTGCATGATTTAAATACTTTGTGTGATGAAGATAGAGCATAGCCAGACTATATGCTTTTGTAGGGATAACTTTCTTTGGCCATGTTATTTTGAGAAGACATGGTTGCTTTGTTAGTATGCTTGAAGTATTATTATTATTCTTATGTCAATATAGACTTTTGCCTTGAATCTTTCGGATCTGAACATTCATGCCACAATAAAGAAAATTACATTGAGAATTATGTTGGTTAGCATTCCTCATCAAAAATTCTGTTTTTATCATTTACCTACTCGAGGACGAGCAGGAATTAAGCTTGGGGATGCTTGATACGTCTCCAATGTATATATAATTGTTGATTGTTCCATGTTATTATATATTCCGTTTTGGATGTTTATAATGGGCTTTATTATATAGTTTTATATTATTTTTGGAACTAACCTACTAATCCAAGGCCCAGTGCAAATTGCTGTTTTTTTGCCTATTTCAGTATTTTGCAGAAAAGGATTATCAAACGGAGTCCAAACGGAATGAAACCTTCGGGAGAGTTATTTTTTGGAACGATATCTTCACGAGAGACTTGGAGTACAAGTCAGAGAAGAAACGAGGTGCCCACGAGGGGGCAGGGCGCGCCCAGGGGGGGTAGGTGCGCCCCTGTAATACCCAGTATGAGATTATACCTCCTACGTGTCGAGGCACGACTTAAAGGTATAAGCTCATACTAGAATGATCTCAAGTATGGTATCTTTGCACGACTCATGTAAAATAGGGATGAAATTGCAAAAGAGTAGTTGGCTTACACTCGCCACATCACACAATACATTACATAAGCAATCATCCAATTAACATCACAGTCCGACTACGGACGAAGATCCAAATGTTAGATACCAAATAAATAAAGCCACAAGGTCCGATCGCTCCTAGTAGAAGCCACTACTGATCCTCTGGGTAAGACACGTAGTATCACCCATGTTCTTCATCGAACTCCCAGTACAACTCGGTGCCGTCACCTGTGTAGTTCACCATAGTACCTGCATCTGGTGTTGTGTAGAATCTGTGAGCCACGGAGGACTCAGCAATCCCGTTCCCGGGTAGCAAAACTATCTAAGCCTTGGGTGTGGAACAAGGCTGAAGAAATAAAGGTTGCAGCTGCACTAGCACTAGCTTACGTGTTTAGAGCGAGAAGAGTAGTGCCACGAGCGTCAAAGTGATCACGAAGTGATCCTATCTAAGCTCGTCAAACATAACCTCACCGTGTTCACTTCCCGAACCCCTTCGGAAAATGACCGTCACGGTTACTCACGCTGGTAGTGTATTCCGAACATGGTGTCAAGTTTTCTACAACCAGATATTAACAAATTCCCATCTACCACATAACCGCGGGCACGGCCTTCGAAAGTTCATAATCCTGCAGGGGTGTCCCAACTTAGCCCATCACAAGCTCACGATCTGCGGAGTTGCAACTCCAAGGTGGGAAGACCCGAGTATTCTCGGATTCCCGTGCTCAAGATATTCCGACTAAGGTAAAGCTAATCCAGCAAGACCTCCCAGCGTGCCGACACCCTGATAGTAGCCGCGCGTATCTAGTCTCAGGCCACGACCGAATGAGCACTACATACAGATACCGAAGACCCCAGCAAGCCGGGTGGCACCGCAAGTGGCTCTAGTTTGGACCAACACTCAAATCGAGCACTGGCCCAGGGGGGTTGATTAATAAATCCTCGGGTTAATTACTCCCTCGGCAAGTTTTAGTTGTTTAGGCAAATGTAAAACCAATGTCGGGCCTCGCTGGAAAAGCTTTAGCGCAAAGCGGGTTATCGAGGGGGTCCCATAACCCCAACCGTGTTAGGAACGCATAATCAAGGAACATAATACCGGTTTAAATGGTTCCTAGGGCGGCATGAGTGGAACAAAACACCAAGCAAGAGGCTTAGCCTTCCACCCATTACCAAGTATATATATGATTTAGTTAAACAGATTATTTAGTGTGATATCCCAACAATAACTTCAACATGAAGCAATAATCTTCAAAATCTTCTCCTGCAACTAGCAATGCTATAAGAGGGGCTGAGCAAAGCTTACGTAGCCTAACAAAGGTTTGCTAGGTTGGGTGGTTAGAGAGATTCATGGCTACAATAGGAGGCTGACAAACAAACATGGGCATCGAGGCAATAAGATAAAGAGCGAGACATCTAGCAATAGGCAAAGATAGTAATGATATCTGGGTCAGGTCATCTTGCCTGTCGAGTCGTCAATGGGATCGTAAGACGGCTCCTCGTACTCAACCTCGGTAGGAACCTCGTTCTCGGTCTCGGCTCCCGGCTCTACTCAACAGAAGAACACAACATGGAACATATCAAACAAGGTGCAATGCACAAACAACATGATGCAAGCACAAGTCTATATGATGCATCTCATGGCAAGGGATGAATCACACAAGAACAACACAAAACAACAAGTTTAAATGAGGCCGGAATCAACATATAGCGAATCCGGTAAGTCCTCATAAGCATATTTTGAAATTGGTCCAGATCTGAACAAACCTTAAGTTAAAGTTGTTAAACAGCAAGTTAACATGCACCATGATGATCTACATGAAATTCTAGTCAAGTTTCATATAAAGTTTGTTTAATTCGGAGCTACGGTCTAGAAGATATGAGCAAAACAAGACAAGCAAGGCAACAGTGCAAGATGCACCCAAACATCAAGCAAACACACTCCATACATGTAAACAACATGATATTATGATTCTACATGGAAAATCACACATGTTTCATATATGGCACGCTCAAAACGGAGCAATGGTTCAACACATACACACGAAACAAGATACAATGCAAAGCTGAGGTTAACAGCCACATAGCAACTTTGGAGCAAGAGATATATACTCTACAGCACCCAAACATGATGACAAGTAGCATGGACATGAATTAGACATGTTCTACAGCAAACAACTCTATTGGAGCAACTCCATAGGAGGCATGGATCAATAGCAACAAGCTACACCAAATTGATCATGCTGTTAAAAACCTGACAGATATAATTTATAGCAACTTGAGAGCAAGAAATAAATAAGCTACAACAAGCCATATGTGCAAGTGAGGGCATGGATGGATAGAAAAAAACAGGGACAACAAGGAATGATCATTGACCACTCAAAAACAAGCATGGATTTGAGTGAGGCATCATGCAAACATAGCATCAGGTTAACAAGTAACAGCAGTTTATAACAAGTAGCACTCTTGTCACGGAGATTAGGTCATCAAGATGATCTCAAACAAGCATGCCACAATGGAACAAAGTGTAGAGCATATCACCACGATCATTTTTACATATCATACACTCAATTTGGATCATCACACAACAAATTACAGGCATGCAAAGATGCAACAAAAATTATGGCAGGAAAAAGGACTTAGCAGTTTTATACCTAGCAGAAAATGAGACGACGAGGTACAACGGGACAGAGGGATCCAGACAAGTTGGCGTTTGGATCGGTGGGCGACGGGCTCCCGGGACGTGGCCGTCCCAGCGGTCTTTGCGGGCGCCGGGTTCGCGGGTCGGGTCGGCGAAGTCTGGATCCGCTTGGCCCGGCGAGGCTGGCAGCGGCTGCTGGCTTGGCCGGCGAGGAGGCGCGGCCTCCGGCGGAGATCTGGCCGCGGGGACCCGGCGGCGGGGCGCGGTCGTTGCGGTGGCGCAGGGAGCCGGAGGTGGAGGGCGGCGGCGGAGGGAGGCGCGAGCAGCGAGGAGGGGATCCGCCGGCGGGGACGGCGGCGGGGACGCGAGCTCGCCGGAGCGGCGGAGCTCGCCGGCGGCAGGTAACGGCGCTGGAGGCGGCGGACGAGGCGCGGGCCTGGCGCGGCCCGGATCGACCCGGGGCGGGCCGGATCTGGGCACGGCGTCGCGGGGATGTGGGCACGACGGCGGATGTATCAGGAGCAGACATGTGGCGGCGGTGGAGCGAGTCGGACACGTCCGGCCGGGTTGGACGTGTCCGGCGGCGGCGGGGAGGAGAGGAGCTAGGGTTTCGTCCCAAAATGGACGTGGGGGACTAATTTATAGGCATAGGGAGCCAGGAGACTCCAAATGGGGTGCGGTTTTCGGCCACACGTTCGTGATCTGACGACCGAGATGATGGGAGTGGTTGTGCTGGGTTAGTGGGCTGTTATGGAGGGGGTCTTGGGCCAAAATGAACGGGTACTTTTAGCCCACTAGGATAACCGTTGGGGTACCAAACGAACTCCAAACGCGATGAAACTTGACAGGCGGCCTACACGTACCAAAACAACATCGCACGACAAGTCTCACGTCATTCTGGGAACGGTACATGGCCACACACGAAAGAAGGACTCGGGGGTGCCACGGGCACGTGTGTGAGTGTCGGAACTCGAAACGGACAACGGGAAGAGGCGAGTGGAACCGGGTGCAAGTGACAACACGAATGCAATGCAATGCACATGATAACATGACATGGATGAAATGCACACACGCACACGACAAAACGAGAAACCCGAAATGAAGAAGAGCCCAGAATGGAATTGATGAAGTCAAAGTTTCATATATTGCCATAATTGGAAAGTGTTACATCTGGGGCATTACAGCCCCCCACCCTCGTGGGCCCCACGTTGCTCCACCGACATACTTTTTCCACCTATATATGCCCATATACCCTGAAAACATCGGGAGCACGAAGAAACCCTAATTCCACTGCCGTAACATTTTGTTCCCGTGAGATCCCATCTTCGGGCCTGTTCCGGAGCTCCGCCGGAGGGGGCATCGATCACGGAGGGCTTCTACATCAACGCCATAGCCTCTCCGATGAGTTGTGAGTAGTTTACGACAGACCTCCAGGTCCATAGTTATTAGCTAGATGGCTTCTTCTCTCTCTTCGGATCTCAATACAAAGTTCTTCTCGATCTTCGAGGAGATCTATTCGATGTAATCCTTTTGCAGTGTGTTTGTCTAGATCCGATGAATTGTGGGTTTATGATCAAGATTATCTATGAATAATATTGGATTCTTTTCTGAAATCTTTTATGTATGATTATAATATCCTTGCAAGTCTTTTCGAATTATTGGTTTGGTTTGGCCTACTAGATCTATAGTTCTTGCAATGGGAGAAGTGCTTGGCTTTGGGTTCAATCTTGCCGTGTCCTTTCCCAGTGACAGTAGGGGCAGCAAGGCACGTATAGTATTGTTGCCATCGAGGATAAAAAGATGGCGTTTATATCATATTGCTTGAGTTTATCCCTCTACATCATGTCATCTTGCTTAAGGCGTTACTCTGTTCTTATGAACTTAATACTCTAGATGCATGCTGGATAGCGGTCGATGTGTGGAGTAATAATAGTAGATGGAGAATCTTTTCGGTCTACTTGTTATGGACGTGTTGCCTATATATAATGATCATGCCTAGATATTCTCATAACTATGTGCTTTTCTATCAATTGCTCGACAGTAATTTGTTCACCCACCATAGAATTATGCTATCATGAGAGAAGCCACTAGTGAAACCTATGGCCCCCGGGTCTATTCTCATCATATTAATCTTCCATCTACTTTACTTTGCATTATTTACTTTCTGTTTCTATACCAAAAATATCAAAAATATTATCTTATCATATCTATCAGATCTCACTCTCGTAAGTGACAGTGAAGGCATTGACAACCCCTTATCGTGTTGGCTGCCAGGCTTATTTGTTTGTGCAGGTGCAAGGGACTCGCGCGTGGTCTCCAACTAGATTGATACCTTGGTTCTCAATAACCGAGGGAAATACTTATGCTACTATGCTGCATCACCCTTTCCTCTTCGAGGGAATACAACGCAAGCTCAAGAAGTAGCAGCCTCCGCCTGTCCCCGGCCTTCCCGTTTTCCTCGAGGTATCGCCGGAGCCCCATGGTCGCCGCCGGCCTCATCCTCGAGCGGGAGGAAGACGCCTCTCCACCGCTCGCTCGTCCCTGGGCTGCCGGCCTCCCCAGGGCCCATCTCTATCGGCCTACTACCTCCTTGAGAAGCTGGGCCGAGCCCGTGGGTGATCAGCACACTGCTTTTCCCTTTTTTGTGTTTATTGCTGCCCGTGCGTCTTATAGCTCCATCACGCTCACTCCGTTTTCTTCTTCGAAAAATTACTAAGTCCCTGTATTCCAACATCATGTGTGCTTGTTTGAGTGGTCATATCTATGTGCATGTTTATCCATTTGGAGTGTCTGATATGTCAAAATGTTCGTCTCTCTGTGCTTTACATGATGGTTGCATTTTCATGCATGCTAGGGTGCATCTTGATGCCTTTATTTTTGTTGCAGAAGTGCTAAGTGCTGTTAACTGCTGAAACTTGATATAACTTGCTAATTTGTCTTTTCATATCTTTTTTTGTGATTTTTGTTTGAGCATCATGTCAACATGTTTTAGGAGCATAATCATGTCATCTTTGCTGTGGTGCAATCCAATTTTCATGATATGCCTTGTGGTGAGTGCAACAAGCTTGTTAAGTAACCTACTCGTTGTTTGCTGATTTCCGAGACTTGTTAAGTCTGGAGTTGTTATATTGTGATGCCATGTTTGCTTGATACTACAGTCATATCCATGCATGTTTTGGAATGTCCAGTGGGCATATCTTGAAGTCCATGTTATGCTCTATCTATCCATTCACTTGTTTGCAATTATAGGTTACCGTAGCTTGTCTCTTTCTTGCTCTCAAATTGCTATATAATGTTTCTGTCAGCCTGTTAGCAGTAAGTTCAGATTTGCAATTTGAATAGCTAGTGCTCTATGCATCCTATGACCATTTTCTTGCCATGAGTAGCTGCATAAACATGTCTTATTACTGTTGGTTATATTCACATGCCATGATATGCTTTCCGATGAGTTGCACAAGCTTGCAAACATGCCTACTTGTCGTTGTTGCTGCCATGTTCAGTTTATTTCACTATGTCTGTGAAACTGCTATCGTTTGCAATCTTGCCATCATGTTTTGAGCATGTTCTATTGGTGTTTGGAAGTAGCTTAGTCATCATGTTTGTAGGGCTTGACATGTACATGCTTGCCATGCCCTTTGATGCCATGAAATGTTCCTCTAGCAAGTTGGTTTGATGATTGCAAAGTGCTTAGTTCCTGTTTTGGGACAGCTTGTCCTGTAATCTTGTTTCATGTGTATGTGTTGATCCGTTGCTCCGTTTTGAGTGTGCTCTATATGAAACTTGCTTGTTTTTGCATGTAGATGCATCATATCATGTTGTATACATGTTCTGAGTGTTGTGCTTGATGTTTGAATGCTTTTTGCATCAATGCCATGCTTGACTTGTTTTGCTCATATCTTCTAGGCCGTAGCTCTGAATTAAATGAACTTTATATGTAACTTGACTAGAATTTCGTGTAAATCATCATGGTGCATGTTAATTTGCTGTTTAACAACTTCAACTTAAGGTTTGTTCAGATCTGGAGCAATTTCGAAAATTTGCACATGGAGATTTTTCGGAATTATTGTTTGTTGTTTCCGGCCCCATTTAAATTGTCTAGATAGGTAGATTAATTGTGCTTCACCTCTTGCCATGTTAACCGACATTTAAATTTGCTGTGTACGTAAACGAGCTCAAACTAAATAATTGAATGTGGTGTTTCGGCAATATGCAACTCGTTGCATATTGAGCTCCACTTATTCTGTAGTATTGTTTGTGCACTTTGTCATGCCATGCATATTTAAACGGACATGCATCATACTTGATTTTGAATCATTCCATGGTTATGATATGTGTCTTTACCATGTTGTTTGATTCTTTCCGGTTGTGCTTCTTCTTGTTAGTTCCTGTTTCATTGCGACATGAGGATTCGTTTGACTACGCTTGGTTCGTCTTCGTGGCTTCTTCTTCTTCATGGACTCGTTCTTCTTTCTAGAGGGATTTCAGGCAAGATGACCATCACCTTGGATCTCATTACTATCATCGCTATGCTAGTCGTCTTGATGCTATCGCTATATGCCGTGCTACCCACCATTTGTTTGTCAGCCTCTCTTTGTTGCCATGAAACCTCTAACCTTTGACACCATCCCAACAAACCGTTGTTTGGTTATGTTACCGCTCGCTCAGCCCCTCTTATAGCGTTGTTAGTTGCAGGTGAAGATGAAGATTGCTCCATGTCGGAAATTGGATATTTTGGGAATATCACAATATCTATTACTTAAATTAATGCACCTATATACTTGGCAATGGGTGGAAGGCTTGGCCTTTTGCTCGGTGTTTTGTTCCTCTCATGCCGCCTTAGAATCGATAAACCGATTTTATGTTCCTTGATTTTGCGTTCCTAACGCGGTTCGGTATATGGTGACCCCTTGACAATTTGCTTTGAATAAAACTCCTCCAGCAAGGCCCAACCTTGGTTTTACCATTTGCCTAATAACAACTAAAACTTTCATAGGGATTTAGTGCTACCCGAGGATTCTTTTCCACATACAGGGGGCCAGTGCTGATGGTGTTGGTCCCAAATGGGCGGACTACGGGGCCGCCTCAGAGAAACTCGAGGTATCTGGTATTACCCGTAGGATGACCTATCCGGACGTGGCCTGAGACGAGATACACATGGCTACTATCAGGGTGTCGGCACGCCGGGAGGTCTTGCTGGACTTGTTTTACCATTGGCAAAATGTCTTGTGCACCGGGATTCCGAGTCTGATCGGGTTGTCCCTAAGATAAGGTTTTTTACCTCTGCTGATCGTGAGAGCTTGTGATGGGGTAAGTTGGGACACCCCTACTGGGTTATGATCTTTCGAAAGACGTGCTCACGGTTTTGTGGCAGATTGGAATTTGTTAATATCCGGCTATAGAAAACTGGACAGAGGATCCGAAATAAAATACACAACCGCTTGAGTAACCGTGACTGTCTCTTTTCATTTTCGAGAAGAGAACACGGTGGGGTTATGTTTGACTCGTAGGTAGTTCAGGATCACTCAGTGATCATTACTAGTTGCAACCGTTTGCGTAGATGCTCATCTTATTCTTGTACTCGTAAGTTAGCCACCATACATATGCTTAGCCGCTACTGCAACCTCACCACTTAACCTCTCCTTACCCTTTAAGCTTTGCTAGTCTTGATACCCATGGTTATGGGATTGCTGAGTCCTCGTGGCTCACAGATACTACAACAATAGTTGCAGGTACAGGTTTCCGATGACTTGACGTGAGAGACAATCCCACTCTCTCGCTCTTGCTCTCTTTTACCGCATTAGGACAACAACGTTTCAACTGTGCGGTAGCTGAACCCCTTTCCTTTGCATGACCTGTCATTGCCACAGTAAATAGATGAAACCCACTAGCATGAGTAGGAGTTCTTTGAGCCCTGTGCCTACTCATTCATGCTTGTTTGTCATGCCTGCTACTGCTTAGAGTTGAGTTAGGTCTGATTCATCGGGGATGAATTGGAATGTGGTCATCATGTCCTACTGTTGAGAGCTAAGTGTGTGAACATGATTTGGTAAAGGTAGCGATGAGAGGCCATGTAGGAGTACATGGTGGGTTGTCGCATTGAAGCCGTCCACATGAACTGAGTTCTGTGTTTGTAATCCATGAACAACTACTACCATGCTTTGGGCTCAAAACCAATGGACCCTCTCGACTTATTAACCACCCTTGTCCTCTGTCCGGGAGTTGCAAGTAGTTTTTGGTGTTTGTAGTATGCTAGAGGCCGTGCACAGCGCTGACCCTAGGGTGGGCTGTGATGCGGTAGGCACGTGGCCCGGTGTACCGAGTCGCCCGTTTGGTGTCTCGGGAACCCTGTACACATCATTTGGGGCCGTAAGTGGAAACCTCGGTCGGTCTCCCTTCGGATGGACCTGAATAGGCGATAAACCTGGACTAGGGACTTGTGTGGTTAGTCAGGTCATGGCCGACACCCTCGCTGGGCTTCCGCTTGAAGGTTGCCAAGTACATGTCGTGTAAACGGCGATAAGTGGTGAGTGTGTGTGTGAAGAAGTACACCCTTGCAGGGTAATATGATCTATTCGAATAGCCGCGTCCGCGGTAAAGGACTTCTGGGTTGCATGTACAGTTCATAGAGAAGTGAAAGTTGATACTCTAAAATGCGCAAGATAAGCATGAGTGCTATGGATGGCCTTCTTGTAGGGAGATGAGAGCGGATCCATAGTGGTGTATTGATTGGTGAATATGTGGACTTGTGTGCGCCACCTCAAAAGAGTTACTTGCAATCATAGTTTAGGATAGCCACTGAGTCAAAGCTGGCTTGCTGCAGTTAAACTCCATTACCCCTTTGTTGATACTGATGCATATGTAGTTAGTTCTCATGTAAGTCTTGCTGGGTACATTTGTACTCACGTTTGCTTAATTTATGTTTTTACAGAGAGACTTCACTCTCACTAGTAGTTCCGCGTGGACTTCGATGTTTAGCTTGTTACCTCAGCTACAATCTTGTATCCTTGGGAGGGTCTTGTAGATAGTCCGGTTTCTCAGCCTTTTTCATTTCTAGTTGTCTGTACTCAGACTAGTTAAGCTTCCGCATGTGCTTGTTGCTTGTATGCCCTGTATGTTGGGTCATGAGACCCATGATTGTAATACTTGGCTCCTCGGAGCCTAATGAATAAATACTTTGAGTTGTAGAGTTTTGTTGTGATGCCATGTTGTATTTGCACATATCGAGCATATTATGTATATGATTTGAAATGCTTGGTATGCGTGGGATCCGACACCTAGTTGTTTACCCTTGGTAGCCTATCTTATGGGGAAATGCCTCCTAGTGCTTCCACTGAGCCTTGGTAGCTTGCTACTGCTCCGGAACACTTAGGCTGGCCGGCAACTGTCCTTCTTCGTTCCTGTGTCTGTCCCTTCAGGGAAATATCATGCGTTGTTCCTTTAAGTCCTTGCAGCTTGCTACGACTTGGGTTCATACGTTGATGACCGACACGTTCGTTGCTGGGTCATGTATGCCTGTCCCTGTAATTTAGCGCCACTTTTGGTTTACAACTAGATGTCGGCCCGGGTTCTCTGTCATAGGGAAGCTGGCGACACTATCATATACGTGAGCCAAAATATGCAAACGGCCCCAGGCCAGGTAAGGTGGCACCCGTGGGGATACCGTGCGTGAGGCCGCAAAGTGATATGATGTGTTACATGCTAGATCAGTGTGACTTAGGATCGGGGCCCTGACAGAGTGCGTAATCAGCGAAAACACGCCAACTCGGTGATTACATGGCCCACCTCACACTATCACCATATTTTTAGGACACCGTGCGACACCTAACTCTTTAGTACACAATACTGTAATATCTTTGCGAGATAAAATCATACAATGTTATGAAGATTTCATCTTCTGTTTCATGTATCTTGCATTCAAGGTTGGCCCGTTGCAACATTCCATCACATACAAAGGATACTAAGATGCATGCTATTGCATCTCAATGATTCACAGATCATAGACAATATATACTCCCTCCGTTCCAAAATAAGTGTCTCAACTTTATGCCAGCTTTCGACACTTATTTTGGAACATAGACAACTAAAGAAAAAACAAGCCATGCAGTCCCTAGGTCTTGAACCCTAAACCCTAACCAGGCTTTAATTTGCTGGCCACATCGAACCTTCTGATGAAATGAAGTTTGCAACCCTTTGACCATCGGATCATTTTGTGCAGTTTCACTAAAATTGAGTTGAGCATCCCTGTGGCAAAGAAATTGAAGTGTGATTAGAATAAGACTAGTGGCACTAGTTGATGAGACATAAACTCATCACAAATACAATAGAAGCCAGTAGAGGTACGTGCGGGGAAAAGAAGTAGAGAATTATCCACACGTAGCGATGTGGGCTACTAGGGTAGTGGTGCAAGTCAGCTATAAGGAACTTGTACCTTAGGGATGTCGGGATGTAGCTAGGAGGGCAGGTTAACGCCGCGGCAGTGAGCAAGGAACGAAGGCAACCACACCGGCTCTATGAGAGAGAACGGCGGGGACCCCTGATCGGGTCGCGCCGACAGTGGGTTTTCGCCCTCGCCGACAGCAACTGCATCTACACAAGACACCCTCTCCTCCCCCCGACAGACGTAATTCACCCCAATGTGTGAGTAGAGATGTGGCCATTGTGGTTCTGTGCAAGAATGTGAAGAGAGCAACCCCAGCAAGAAACCGTGGAGCGGTTTCTTTTTCTCTCCATATGAACTTATTTATAAGTGCACGTGCCACTGAAGAAAAAAAACTTTTACTTATAAATAATGCGGCACCGTTCACGGTCCTTCTCTTTCTCTTTCTATAAGGCTGGTGATTTTTTTACTTTGTCTCTTTCTATTTTTGTCTCATTTACTCATGTCACATAGGAGCACACGTGTAGAGGATGGTTGTTTATTTCGTTGGGACTTCTTTATGGGGTTTAAGACTAAGCTGCTCCGAATGTTATTCCTGCTGCCCACCACTCTGAATCGTGCCATCTATGATACATACTTGTATGATACTCCCATTACAACAATGTGGTCCACTAGGTCTAGCACGTCCTGTAAGAAGAAAATGTCATGCAAAACTTACATTCTTGTTGCCTTCTTCCTCATACAGTACAACTACTAGTACAACTACTCGTTCTCCTTTTAACCTTGCGCTTGGCATCTCAAGAATATTAACCTTGTGATTGGCTCTGCGCCTCTTTAGGAAGTCGAACAATGATGGTACTAGTACTGTATATGCTTCTGGCTGTCTGACACCGAATGGACTGCTGCACGTCCACTGCGTGGGAGAGGGGCGAGGGGCGAAGAGTATACATCCAACCAGAGGGAGTAGTAAAAGCTTCTGCTCATCCTGCCAACCAGCCAGGGTGAGCGATAGGGCATAGACGTAGGAGTACTCTAGGCGTAGTAAGCAAGCTTCTCCGCGTCCTACGACTCAGCGAGCCACCACGCGCGTGGAAGAGGGCGTGGTAAGCAAGATTCTCCTCGTTCTATGAGTTGATGGGACACATGAAAGTAGGAGTAGAACATACTAAGTGCCTACTTTCTGGTCTATATGGCTCAATTTGGGACACATGAAAGTAGGAGTAGAACATATTAAGTGCCTACTTTCTGGTCTATATGGCTTAATTTGAAATCTCTCTAACCAAAATAGATGGTGAGTGGTCGAATAAATTTGTTACTATAGTTCGCAAAGTGTTGGATTTCGGGTTCCGAAAACCATTGAGAGGTTCCAAATCTGGGGTGCACACGAAGAACACTCTCTCCCCGGCGCACTCACCCTACGATTCCACAACCTAGCTCAACGAACTCAAAGAACAAGGGACAAAGAGGATTATAGTGGTTCAGGCCACCTTGTGGTGTAATTCCCTACTCCAGTGTGTGCGGTGGATTGCCTCGTGGGGTTGAGGATGAACTAGTACAATGGATGAATAACCTCAGGAGGAGAGGTGTTCTTGGGCTCGAGTGAGCTTGTGGTATGGTCAGGGTGGAACGGATCCGATCCCTTCTATGGTGGTGGCTAGGTACTATTTATAGTGACCTTGGTCCTCTTCCCAAATATCGGCGGGAAGGGATCCCACAACGGCCAAATTTGAAGGGGAACACCTAATACAAGTTATCCTAAAAAAAGTGGTCTTCGCCTACCAAAGGCTCTGGTGGTGACGCCGCGCCGGGCTCCAAGATGACCTCCATTCTGCAGCCCTGACGGTCCTTGGTCTCATTGCACCGATATGGAAACCTTTGCCTGATCCTCGGGACTCCGCGCCTGCACTTGCTCCCTTAGCACCAAAGGGGAAACTGGTACACTGCGCCCGCTGGTGCCCGCCTGGCCTTGGACGTCATGGATCACATCACGTGAACCTCACGAGGTGCACCTTGCATAGATATCTTTGCTCCTCAGGAACCAGCCTAGAGAGAAAGCCCCCGAGGAGGTCTTGTTGTCGCCCGCCTCACGAGGCTTGGCCCCTCGCTAGGGTATTGAGTTGTGGTTGCTGAAGTTGGGCCGCACCAGGCCGCCGATGGAGCCATGTCATGGGCCGTAGGCAGGAAAGTCTAGGTACCGCCATTCCCAGGACGCCGACATTATCCCCCGGGCCCAAGGTGCGCTCTAACTTGGCTTCGAGGCGAAGCCAAAGGGGAAAGGGCGGAGCGCCACGGGCCCCAATTGCCTGCGGCCTTGGTCGACGCGTGGCGACTTGATTGGACGTGGGTGTCTCTACTTCCCCATGCTGCCCCGGCAATTGTTCGACTTGACGAGACCCTGCTGCATGCACAGAAAAACCATCATTACGCGAGATCGTGGAGGCCGGTGGTTGGCCTCCTCTAGGCTATAAATGGGGAGAGGGTGAAGCCCCCGTTGATCATCTTCTTCTTTTTGCCGACTTCGTCTTCTTTTCCCTCCCTTCTTCGTCCTCTTGTTGCAGCCTCTATGGCACCACCAAAGAGGCCCTCCGCCACGGAGAAAGGGAAAGCTCGCTAGGATGGATATGACTTGCCACCGCTCTAGAGGGGGCGGGGCCGCCCCGCAAGCATGTCGCTACCCCTACAGCGGTGCTTCAGGGTTGCGGGCGTACTTCTTCTGGGTTTGATGCCGCCCTGGGCGGTCGAGCGTCGGCACCTCTTCCTGCGACAGGGGCCGCTCTCGTTGTGGCAGCCCCCTTGCCGCGGGAGGGCGTGACGTGGTGCCTGGCCTCCTCGGTCGGGCCTCCATTCGTCAGAGGCGCTCCGGGAGTTCATCGTGTGGTCGGAGAGTCTGACCGGCGCCTGGCTCCAACTGCCTTGCTTCTTCGCCCATGAGCTGCCGGCTGGGGGTCTCGATGGCCTCTAGCTGCAGGCCGACGGCTGCTGCAGCAAGGCATCCTGGGTTGCGGTGGAGGTCTCTGCTGCGGGCAACGTGGCCCAGGCCCGCGGTTGGCAGATGTTCGCCTGCGCGCGTGGCTTGGGCAGGCGATGCACCCTCAACATCAAGTATGATGGCGCCGCGACCCTCTTCGTGAGGGTGTTTGGGGCGGACGGTCACCGCGCAGGGTGCTGCCACGAAGACGGCAGCGACGACGACCAGCTCGGCCTTGGCGACGGTCGCGATGAGGCTGTACGTGAGCTTGCCCTTGGCGACTGCCATGGCTCATCCAGCGGCGGCGGCTCCTCCGCCAGTGAGAGCACTAGCAGTGGTGGTTATGACCAACCACCGCGCCTCTGGGCTCGCTTCGAGGTCGGCGATGGGTCATCCCGCCGCCATACAGGGGTGAAGCGCGAGGAGGGCTCAGATTGAGCTGAGCCCGGGAGGCACTTGGGGACAAATCTCAAGAGCTGCTGCGGCTGTGTGGCTCGCTTTTGTTTAGCTTTCCTTTCTTCCTACATTTTGACAAAGGGTAGATTACCCGACTGGGGCGTGTAATGAACTGTGACGCCTATGCTGCTATGTTATGCCACGACATTTATGTGCCTCGCGAGGGTAGTGGGGTAACTTAGCTTGATACGCTCGAGGGTGGCGTGAGGGCGGGTGTTCCGGTATTTGGATATGTTTCCTTGCCGCCGGTGCGGGCGCTGCTGGCCTTGGGGGGGCATATGCAAAATTTGTGTCACAACCCTAGTTCTGGTATGCACTAGGTTAGTTCTTGTGGTTTGCATCATGTTTAAATTTCAAATGAAATTGAAATGAGGACTTGTGAAATCCTCAGAAACCCTTTTGAAAATGACCCAAATAAAAGTTGCTCCAAAAAGGTCCAAGAAAATGTTCATGTGGCCCTCTAAAAATATTGGTCAGAGATAAAAATCAAACCGATATTATTAGGAGCTCATGAGTATTCATTTTGGGCATTTGGAATTAATGCAATAAATATTTGCTTGGATATATAATTATTATATTTTTTTTATATGTCCAAAATTCTGGTTCTTTATTTTTAGGGGTTTGGGTTAATTCCTAGGTCCTTGCAAAATAAAATGTCAGAAGAAAATAAATGATTTAGTTTAGAAATTAAATCAAAACAAATGTCAGAAAAAAAATAGAAAAGAAAAATAAAAGAAAGCAACTTACCTGTGCCACCCTGGTGGCCCGACTGCCTGGCCCAAGTGGCCGGCCCAGCCCACCAGCCGCCGCACCGTCTTCAACCTCCTGCCAGTAGGCAGGAGGGCGTGTGCCCGACGCGCGCAACGCCACCTCCACCCTGCCTACTAGCTCTGGCCCTCCCTGACGACGCCACGCAGGCGCCCGAGGACTTCTCTTCCCTCCCCCTCACTCGCTGCCCTCTCTCCCTCCCCTCTGTTCTCTCGCACGCAGCCACCGAGCGGAGCTCGTCGCCGCCGCCCTGAACCACCACGGCCACCGGTCACCACACGCCTCGCCAACGCGCCCAGACGCTCCGCCACATCTCCACCGTCCTCTCCACCGAGCTACGCGACGCCGGAGGCCTTGCAACGCCGTCGCCATCACCGTCTTCAACCTCGGCCGCCCGAGATCGCCGGCGATTGCCTGCCTCCTTCGACGCCTCCCTCGAGCCGCAGAGCACCCCCACGACACCGCTGTGAGCTCCTTCGATGTTCTCCTCCTCCCTTGTGGCCTCTGCCGTGCCGTAGCCCTGCTAGCCGCCACGTCCGCAAGCTTCCCGCCGCCGGCCATGTCGCCGCCGTGGCCACAGGCCCTGCACCCCATAGCCGAGCATGCCACTGTGCTCAGCACATTCCCAGCAACCCAAAACCATGATGCACGCCCCGTTTAATTCACAGCAGTCGTCGTTGCCTCGAGCCCGTGGCTCTGTCGCCGCCAAATCTCGTCGCCGGCGAGATTCCGGCCGCCCCGTGACCCCCTGACTGGCCTAGTGGATGCGCGCGAGCAAGGGCTCCTCTCTGGTGCCAGCAGCGCGACGAACGGCCGTCCCTAACGCTAATCCGGCGAGCTTCCGCCGCAGTTGTGGTCGCCGCCAGCCGAACTCCGGTGACCGCCGACGTGGCACTTAGTTAGGGACTAATCACCATTAGTTACACCCTCACAGCCACTGACAGTGGGCCCTAGCCCTGGTCAAACCTTTGTCAACGCTGGTTTTGACCGGAATTAGTCCATGTGTCACTGACGTGTGGACCCCACACGTCAGGTTTGACCCTGGCCGGTCAGTTGACCTGCTGACCTCATCCTGACGCAATGCTGACGCAGTAACTATTTTCTGTAATTTAAAATAAATCAGAAATGATTTATTTATTTCAGAAAATATTCAAAACTTCAAAAATTCATAGAAATTCAACCGTAGCTCAGAATGAAATAATTCATATATGAAAAATTATCAGAAAAATTCAATCTATCCATCTGTACCATTTTCATGCATGACAAATGAAGTTAAACCTACTGTTTATATGAAAACACATATATGGCATTTTATAATACTTATTAAAGAGTTGCATTTGAATCCTTGGTTCAAATGGAGTTCAACCAATTAAAATGCTAGTTGCATTAGCTCAAACAACATCATATTTTCATGCCATATTCATGCATCATATTGTTGCATATGCTTGTGTTTGATTGTCGGCACCACTCTTCTCGATAGGTCCAGCTCCGGAGACCGATCCAGAGTACCTGTCAGAGGAGCAGTGTTCTGCACGTTGTTTTACCAGGCAAGCAAACCCCCTTGTTCATTCCGATACAATCCCCCTCTCGCTCCTGCTCCCTGTTATTGCATTAGGACAACAACGATTTCAACTGCTACTTTATGCTACGGTAGTAGAACCCATTCCTCTGCATGACCTGTCTTTCCACAGTAAATAGTTGAAACCCACTAGCATATGTAGGAGTTGATTGAAGCCATGATGTGATCTTACCATGCCTTGCTTGCTATTGCTTAGAGTGTGTCAGGTCTGATTCATCGGGAATGAATTAGAGTGAAATGATATGTTCTGATGCTAAGGGTTAAGTGTGTGAACACGATTTGGTAAAGGTAGTGGTGAGAGGCCATGTAGGAGTACATGGTGGGTTGTCTCACTGGAACCGTCCCTAAGAACTGAGTTCCGAGTATGTTATCCAATGACTAGTTACTACCACACATTGGGTTCCGGTAACTCGACCCCTCTCGACTTATTAATCAACATGATCTCTGTCCAGGAGTTGCAACTAGTTTCTGGCGTTTGTAGGTAGTGTTATTTCTCTACCAGGTGGCACCCGGCAGGGTGGGCTTGGGACAGACTAGGCACACGTGGCCCGGTGTACCGAGTGGCACCCGGATGGTGGGCTCGGGAACCCTGTACACATCGTTTGGGTCCGTGATGGAAACCTCGGCCGGACTCCCTTGCGGATGGAACCCGAATAGGCGATAAACCTGGACGAGAGACTTGTGTGGTTAGTCAGGTCGTGGCCGACACCCTCGCCAGGCTTCCGCTTGAAGGTTGCCGAGATACACGACGTGTACCTGGCGGTAAGTGGCGAGAGCGTGTGTGAAGAAGTACACCCCTGCAGGGTTATCATAATCTATTCGAATAGCTGGGTCCGCGGATATGGACTTCTTGGATGCTTACGTGGTACATAGACAACTTGAAGTGGACACTCTAAAATACTCAAGACAAGTGTGAGTGCTATGGATGGCCTTCTCGTAGGGAGACGGGGATGAATCCATAGTGGTGTATTGTGTGGTGCTTAGTGGACTCGTGTGCGCCACCTCAAAAGAGTTACCAGCAATCGTAGAATAGGATAGCCAGTAAGTCAAAGCTGGCTTGCTGCAACTAAACCCCACTATGCCTTCTTGATACAAGAGCATGTATGATAGGATCTGATGTAAGTCTTGCTGAGTACCTTTGTACTCATGTTTGCTTAATTTATGTTTTGCAGCTAGGATTGATGTCTCACTAGTAGTTCCGCTTGGACTTCGACAAGTAGCTTGATACCTCAGCTACGATCTTGGACGAGTGTTGTAGATAGTCAGGCTCTTCAGCCTTTTTCATTTGTAGATGTCTGTACTCAGACATGTAGTGCTTCCGCTTGTTGCTTGTATGCTCTGAATGTTGGGTCGTGAGACCCATGTTTGTAATACTTGGCTCTTCGAAGCCTAATGAATAAATACTTTGTTTATTAGAGTCTTGTTGTGATGCCATGTTGTATTTGCACATATTGAGCATATTGTGTGTATGTTATTGAAATGCTTGGTATGTGTGGGATCCGACACCTAGTTGTTTACCCTTGGTAGCCTATCTTACAGGGAAATGTCTCCTAGTGTTTCCACTGAGCCTTGGTAGCTTGCTACTGCTCCGGAACACTTAGGCTGACCGGCATGTGTCCTTCTTCGTTCCTGTGTCTGTCCCTTAGGGGAAATGTCACGCGTTGTTCCTTTAAGTCCTTGTAGCTTGCTACGACTTGGGTTCATACGTTGATGACCGACACGTTCGTTGCTGGGTCACGGATGCCTGTCTCTGTAATTTAGTGCCACTTTTGGTTTATAACTGGTCATGTCGGCCCGGGTTCTCTGTCATATGGATGCTAGCGACACTATCATATACGTGAGCCAAAATGCGCAAACGGTCCCGGGCCAGGTAAGGTGGCACCCGTGGGGATACCGTGCGTGAGGCCGCAAAGTGATATGGTGTGTTACATGCTAGATCGGTGTGACTTAGGATCGGGGTCCCGACAGCGTTGGTATCAGAGCCTGACTGCCTGTAGGATTACCAAGCCAAACTGGTCGAAGTTGAGTCTAGAAATTCCTTAGTTATGTAAGGGAATTGATTGTGGAAGGGAACGTAAGGCTCTTTTTACTCCTTTTACCTCATGTCTTCTGATCTGAGTCATCTTACCTTTTCCTACGGGGTTAAGGAACTAGGCTTTCTTTTCCGTCTATCAGGATCACGAGTTACTACTCCGTAGTCCCTTAGGATTGGTTGATCAGAGTCCTAATATTGTTCCAAGTTCTTCCGGTGAAGTTGTGTAGTACTATCACAGAACCTTGAGTGATGATGTTGAGATGTTGAACTACCCTTTGTCAGCAGGATGTCTCATTCTGAGCATTTTACTGCCGTTATGCTGCCGGAATTATCCTAGTAGTTCGAGAGATACTAAATCCTTGTTCTACCATTATGCTTCCTATAGTTGTTGATGTTTCCGTCTTCGGTTTCGCTTCTCAGGATGTCTTCAGTTAAGCGAAGCTCAGCTGCTCGTAGACAGAACCCCGGAGGTGGTAGGGATAAGGAGGATCCTCCCGACCAGCCTTCGTTGGCGGAGTTAATGTCAGAGATGGAGAGAAACAAGCGTGATTCTAACCGCTTGTTGGCACGTATTGAGGAGAACACCGCACATCAGTGCAAGGAATCAGCAACCATCCATGACTTCATTCGTCTGAAACCACCCACCTTCCATCATCCCATTGAGCCACTCGACGCTGATGACTGGCTCCGTAGTATCACTCACAAGCTGCGTTCTGCAAACGCAGCTGAAGATGACAAGGTCATCTATGCCACTTATCACCTGGAAGGTCCTGCTAGTCTTTGGTGGCAGAACTATGAGGCCATGATTCCAGCTGACCAGATTCCTACTTGGAGAGATTTCACTGAGGCTTTTCGTGAGCATCATATTCCTCAAGCCCTTATCGATCGTAAGAGAGAAGAGTTCTGTAGTCTTACACAGGCTAAGATGGCTGTTGACGCTTATAGTCGAGAGTTTGAGAACCTCGCCCGCTATGCTACAGAAGAAGTGTCCACGGACGCCAAGAAGCAGGCTAGGTTCCGGAAGGGTCTCAACCCCAAACTGCGTCGTGATCTCCACTTGCATCATTGCAACACGTTCCAGGCTCTTGTGAACAAGGCCATCAATGCAGAGACAGCTCAACTCACTTACGAGGAGTCTCGTAAGCACACCCTTGATTTGGGATCTTCTTCCGGTTCTAGTTCTCAGAAGCGCCGTATTTGGGTTCCGAACTCTGTTCTTCCACCCACTTATCCTCCGAGGCCATCTTGTGTGGTACCTTATCCAGCTCAGTCTTATGCTCCAGCCAAGCCTATTGGCAAACCGCTTGTCAATGCGGGTCCACGACCTACCTCAGGGACTTGCATTACATGCGGAAAGCCAGGACACTATGCACGTGACTGTTCTCAGGCCAGTCTTGCTCCACCCCAGCCCGAGAAGTCCGTTCCTCGTAGTAAGACACCACGCAAGACTATTATTGCCAATCCAGCTCCCACTAAATATGGACGTGTGCATCACGTCTCAGCTAAAGACGCTCATGATGATCCAAATGTCGTTCTTGGTACACTCCTTGTCAATTGCCATCCGGCTTCGGTTCTGTTCGATACCGGAGCATCTCACTCCTTTATCTCTGAAGGCTATGCTCGTTTGCACGACATGTCATTTTGTGACATGCCAACTCCGCTCGAAATCCAAACCCCTGGGTCTAGATGGCAAACTACCAGAATAAGCCATGGTAATGGAATCCTTGTTGACAGACTTGTATTCCTTGCTTCACTCATAGCCCTCAAGTCTTCAGATATTAACATCATCTTGGGTATGGACTGGATGACAGCTCATGATGCCAAGATTGATTGTTACACTAGGTCTGTTCAGCTTACACACCCATCTGGCAAGATAGTCACTGTCTCCACTAGAGTTGCAAAGCGTCAACTCTATTCTCTTAATGCCAGCCCCCTTCCAGACCTTGAAGATATCCCGGTAGTCCGAGACTTTCCGGATGTCTTTCCAGAAGAACTACCAGGTGTTCCACCTGATAGGGATGTAGAGTTCGTCATAGATCTTATCCCAGGAACTGTTCCAATTTCTAGGAGACCCTACAAAATGGCACCCCTAGAACTAGCTGAGCTTAAGAAACAACTTGATGAGTCCTTGCAAAAGGGTTTTATTCGTCCTAGTTCTTCTCCTTGGGCTTGTCCCGTCCTCTTCGTCAAGAAGAAGGATGGCACGGAACGGATGGTTGTAGATTATCGTCCTGTTAATTTGGTCACGATAAAGAACAAGTATCCGCTCCCCAGGATCAACGACCTGTATGATCAGCTCGCTGGATCCTCAGTCTTCTCCAAAATGGATTTGAGGTTAGGCTACCATCAAATCAAAATTAAAAATGGAGACATTCCTAAGACAGCTTTTGTTACTCATTATGGCCAATACGAGTACACCGTCATGTCTTTCGGTTTAACCAATGCTCCAGCCACTTTCTCCCGCTTGATGAACTCGATCTTCATGGAGTATTTGGATAAGTTCGTCGTGGTTTACCTCGATGATATTCTTATTTACTCGAAGAACGAGGAAGAGCATGCCGAACATCTTAGACTTGTTCTAGAAAAACTCAGAGAGCACCGCCTTTATGCCAAGTTCTCCAAGTGTGAATTTTGGTTGCCAGAAGTGACCTATCTCGGCCACGTAATCTCAGGGAAGGGCATTGCTGTCAATCCTGAGAGAGTTCAGGCCGTCCTTGATTGGACTCCGCCTGAAACAGTTAAACAAGTTAGGAGTTTCCTTGGTCTAGCCAGCTATTGTCGCCGCTTTGTTGAAAACTTCTCGAAAGTGGCCAAACCTCTCACGGAACTTGTTATAAAAGATAAAAAGTTTGAGTGGTCCCCACAGTGTGAGAACAGTTTTCAGGAACTGAAAAGACGCCTGACCTCTGCTCCCATACTTGTGCCACCGGATTTCACTAAGGACTTTGTTATCTACTGTGATGCCTCACGACAGGGACTAGGTTGCATTCTTATGCAGGATCGTCGTGTGATTGCCTATGCATCACGACAGTTGCATCCACATGAGGAGAATTATCCTACACATGATCTAGAGCTTGCAGCTGTGGTCTATGCACTTAAGACCTGGCGGCATTACCTCCTTGGTAATCATTGCGAGATCTACACCGATCACCAAAGTCTCAAGTATATTTTCACCCAACCAGATTTGAACCTTAGGCAAAGACGTTGGTTGGAGTTGATCTCAGATTACGACTTAGGAATTACCTACACCCCAGGCAAGGGAAATGTCATGGCTGATGCACTAAGTCGTAAGACCTATTGCAACAATCTCATGTTGCAGCAGGGCCAACCACTTCTCCATGAGGAACTATGTAAGCTTAACCTTCACATTGCTCCTCACGGATTCCTTTCAACTTTGGTGGCGAAACCTACTCTTGTGGATCATATCATAGAAGCCCAAAAGCATGATACCGGAATTACCCGGATCAAGAGAAACATTAAAAAGGGAGTTGGTGGATGTTTCTCTATGGATGATCGAGGTGTTGTTTTCTTCGAGAATCGCCTGGTGGTTCCCAAGAAGCAACATCTTCGGCAATTGATCCTTAAGGAGGCTCATGAATCTCCTCTCACGATTCATCCTGGTAGTACTAAGATGTATCAGGACCTACGCCAGAGGTTCTGGTGGACTAGGATGAAGAGAGAAATTGCTGAATTCATTGCTAAATGTGACGTTTGTCGTCGCGTTAAGGCAGAACATCAAAGACCTGCTGGCACCCTTCAGCCTCTAGCTATTCCTGAGTGGAAATGGGATAAAGTTGGTATGGACTTCATCACCGGCTTTCCCAGGACCAAGAGAGGGAATAATGCTATCTTCGTAGTCATTGATCGTCTCTCCAAAGTGGCTCACTTCCTACCTGTTCGAGAGAGTATCACTGCTAGTCAGCTTGCTGACTTGTATATTTCTCGAATAGTGTCACTTCATGGTGTCCCACTAGAGATCAATTCAGACCGTGGTAGTCTTTTCACTTCTCATTTCTGGGAGAGTTTCCAGACTGCCATGGGCACCCATCTTTCTTTCAGTACCGCTTTCCACCCTCAGTCAAGTGGTCAAGTGGAACGGGTTAACCAAATTCTTGAAGACATGCTTAGAGCTTGCGTTATCTCTTTCGGTATGGATTGGGAGAAATGTCTTCCTTTCGCCGAGTTTGCTTATAACAATAGCTATCAATCTAGTCTCAAACAAGCTCCTTTTGAAATACTCTATGGACGAAGATGTCGAACACCTTTGAACTGGTCAGAAACCGGCGAAAGACAATTCTTCGGACCGGATATGATCCAGGAAGCAGAAGAGCAAGTTCGTATCATTCGTGAGATTTTGAAATCAGCCCAGTCTCGTCAAAAGAGCCAGTATGATCGTCATCATAAGGAAGTGGTTTACGGGATTGGTGACAAAGCTTATCTTCGGGTTACTCCTTTGAAGGGTACCCATCGTTTCGGTATCAAGGGCAAGTTGGCTCCTCGTTACATTGGTCCTTTTCGCATTCTTGCTAAACGAGGAGAGGTTGCCTAACAATTGGAACTACCCCCACATCTTTCTCGAGTTCATGATGTCTTCCACGTCTCTCAACTCAGGCGTTGCTTCTCGGATCCCATCCGCGGAGTGGACCACGAAACGCTTGATCTCCAAGATAACCTCACATATCGAGAGTATCTCGTTCGCATTCTGGATCAAGCAGAGCGAGTCACTCGACGTCATAACATCAAGTTTCTCAAGGTTCAGTGGTCTCATCATTCCGAGAGAGAAGCTACTTGGGAGCGAGAAGATCGTCTCCGACTGGAGTACCCCACCTTCTTTCCGCCTACTCCTGAATCTCGGGACGAGATTCTTTCGAGTGGAGGCGAGTTGTCACAACCCTAGTTCTGGTATGCACTAGGTTAGTTCTTGTGGTTTGCATCATGTTTAAATTTCAAATGAAATTGAAATGAGGACTTGTGAAATCCTCAGAAACCCTTTTAAAAATGACCCAAATAAAAGTTGCTCCAAAAAGGTCCAAGAAAATGTTCATGTGGCCCTCTAAAAATATTGGTCAGAGATAAAAATCAAACCAATATTATTAGGAGCTCATGAGTATTCATTTTGGGCATTTGGAATTAATGCAATAAATATTTGCTTAGATATATAATTATTATATTTTTTTTATATGTCCAAAATTCTGGTTCTTTATTTTTAGGGGTTTGGGTTAATTCCTAGGTCCCTGCAAAATAAAATGTCAGAAGAAAATAAATGATTTAGTTTAGAAATTAAATCAAAACAAATGTCAGAAAAAAAATAGAAAAGAAAAATAAAAGAAAGCAACTTACCTGTGCCACCCTGGTGGCCCGACTGCCTGGCCCAAGTGGCCGGCCCAGCCCACCAGCCGCCGCACCGTCTTCAACCTCCTGCCAGTAGGCAGGAGGGCGTGTGCCCGACGCGCGCAGCGCCACCTCCACCCTGCCTACTAGCTCTGGCCCTCCCTGACGACGCCACGCAGGCGCCCGAGGACTTCTCTTCCCTCCCCCTCACTCGCTGCCCTCTCTCCCTCCCCTCTGTTCTCTCGCACGCAGCCACCGAGCGGAGCTCGTCGCCGCCGCCCTGAACCACTGCGGCCACCGGTCACCACACGCCTCGCCAACGCGCCCAGACGCTCCGCCACATCTCCACCGTCCTCTCCACCGAGCTACGCGACGCCGGAGGCCTTGCAACGCCGTCGCCATCACCGTCTTCAACCTCGGCCGCCCGAGATCGCCGGCGATTGCCTGCCTCCTTCGACGCCTCCCTCGAGCCGCAGAGCACCCCCACGACACCGCTGTGAGCTCCTTCGATGTTCCCCTCCTCCCTTGTGGCCTCTGCCGTGCCGTAGCCCTGCTAGCCGCCACGTCCGCAAGCTTCCCGCCGCCGGCCATGTCGCCGCCGTGGCCACAGGCCCTGCACCCCGTAGCCGAGCATGCCACTGTGCTCAGCACATTCCCAGCAACCCAAAACCATGCTGCACGCCCCGTTTAATGCACAGCAGTCGTCGTTGCCTCGAGCCCGTGGCTCTGTCGCCGCCAAATCTCGTCGCCGGCGAGATTCCGGCCGCCCCGTGACCCCCTGACTGGCCCAGTGGATGCGCGCGAGCAAGGGCTCCTCTCTGGTGCCAGCAGCGCGACGAACGGCCGTCCCTAACGCTAATCCGGCGAGCTTCCGCCGCAGTTGTGGTCGCCGCCGGCCGAACTCCGGTGACCGCCGACGTGGCACTTAGTTAGGGACTAATCACCATTAGTTACACCCTCACAGCCACTGACAGTGGGCCCTAGCCCTGGTCAAACCTTTGTCAACGCTGGTTTTGACCGGAATTAGTCCATGTGTCACTGACGTGTGGACCCCACACGTCAGGTTTGACCCTGGCCGGTCAGTTGACCTGCTGACCTCATCCTGACGCAATGCTGACGCAGTAACTATTTTCTGTAATTTAAAATAAATCAGAAATGATTTATTTATTTCAGAAAATATTCAAAACTTCAAAAATTCATAGAAATTCAACCGTAGCTCAGAATGAAATAATTTATATATGAAAAATTATCAGAAAAATTCAATCTATCCATCTGTACCATTTTCATGCATGACAAATGAAGTTAAACCTACTGTTTATATGAAAACACATATATGGCATTTTATAATACTTATTAAAGAGTTGCATTTGAATCCTTGGTTCAAATGGAGTTCAACCAATTAAAATGCTAGTTGCATTAGCTCAAACAACATCATATTTTCATGCCATATTCATGCATCATATTGTTGCATATGCTTGTGTTTGATTGTCGGCACCACTCTTCTCGATAGGTCCAGCTCCGGAGACCGATCCAGAGTACCTGTCAGAGGAGCAGTGTTCTGCACGTTGTTTTACCAGGCAAGCAAACCCCCTTGTTCATTCCGATACAATCCCCCTCTCGCTCCTGCTCCCTGTTATTGCATTAGGACAACAACGATTTCAACTGCTACTTTATGCTACGGTAGTAGAACCCATTCCTCTGCATGACCTGTCTTTCCACAGTAAATAGTTGAAACCCACTAGCATGTGTAGGAGTTGATTGAAGCCATGATGTGATCTTACCATGCCTTGCTTGCTATTGCTTAGAGTGTGTCAGGTCTGATTCATCGGGAATGAATTAGAGTGAAATGATATGTTCTGATGCTGAGGGTTAAGTGTGTGAACACGATTTGGTAAAGGTAGTGGTGAGAGGCCATGTAGGAGTACATGGTGGGTTGTCTCACTGGAACCGTCCCTAAGAACTGAGTTCCGAGTATGTTATCCAATGACTAGTTACTACCACACATTGGGTTCCGGTAACTCGACCCCTCTCGACTTATTAATCAACATGATCTCTGTCCAGGAGTTGCAACTAGTTTCTGGCGTTTGTAGGTAGTGTTATTTCTCTACCAGGTGGCACCCGACAGGGTGGGCTTGGGACAGACTAGGCACACGTGGCCCGGTGTACCGAGTGGCACCCGGATGGTGGGCTCGGGAACCCTGTACACATCGTTTGGGTCCGTGATGGAAACCTCGGCCGGACTCCCTTGCGGATGGAACCCGAATAGGCGATAAACCTGGACGAGAGACTTGTGTGGTTAGTCAAGTCGTGGCCGACACCCTCGCCAGGCTTCCGCTTGAAGGTTGCCGAGATACACGACGTGTACCTGGCGGTAAGTGGCGAGAGCGTGTGTGAAGAAGTACACCCCTGCAGGGTTATCATAATCTATTCGAATAGCCGGGTCCGCGGATATGGACTTCTTGGATGCTTACGTGGTACATAGACAACTTGAAGTGGACACTCTAAAATACTCAAGACAAGTGTGAGTGCTATGGATGGCCTTCTCGTAGGGAGACGGGGATGAATCCATAGTGGTGTATTGTGTGGTGCTTAGTGGACTCGTGTGCGCCACCTCAAAAGAGTTACCAGCAATCGTAGAATAGGATAGCCACTAAGTCAAAGCTGGCTTGCTGCAACTAAACCCCACTATGCCTTCTTGAAACAAGAGCATGTATGATAGGATCTGATGTAAGTCTTGCTGAGTACCTTTGTACTCATGTTTGCTTAATTTATGTTTTGCAGCTAGGATTGATGTCTCACTAGTAGTTCCGCTTGGACTTCGACAAGTAGCTTGATACCTCAGCTACGATCTTGGACGAGTGTTGTAGATAGTCAGGCTCTTCAGCCTTTTTCATTTGTAGATGTCTGTACTCAGACATGTAGTGCTTCCGCTTGTTGCTTGTATGCTCTGAATGTTGGGTCGTGAGACCCATGTTTGTAATACTTGGCTCTTCGGAGCCTAATGAATAAATACTTTGTTTATTAGAGTCTTGTTGTGATGCCATGTTGTATTTGCACATATTGAGCATATTGTGTGTATGTTATTGAAATGCTTGGTATGTGTGGGATCCGACACCTAGTTGTTTACCCTTGGTAGCCTATCTTACAGGGAAATGTCTCCTAGTGTTTCCACTGAGCCTTGGTAGCTTGCTACTGCTCCGGAACACTTAGGCTGACCGACATGTGTCCTTCTTCGTTCCTGTGTCTGTCCCTTAGGGGAAATGTCACGCGTTGTTCCTTTAAGTCCTTGTAGCTTGCTACGACTTGGGTTCATACGTTGATGACCGACACGTTCGTTGCTGGGTCACGGATGCCTGTCTCTGTAATTTAGTGCCACTTTTGGTTTATAACTGGTCATGTCGGCCCGGGTTCTCTGTCATATGGATGCTAGCGACACTATCATATACGTGAGCCAAAATGCGCAAACGGTCCCGGGCCAGGTAAGGTGGCACCCGTGGGGATACCGTGCGTGAGGCCGCAAAGTGATATGGTGTGTTACATGCTAGATCGGTGTGACTTAGGATCGGGGTCCCGACAATTTGTTAGGGAATCCACCAGATACCTTGTTCCTCCTTGCGCGAGCCCTCATGCGTGGGCTGATCATGGTTTGAAGCACCGCGTCGTGGTACCTGGGGGGCACGTACCTGAGGGGGGGGGGGTGCACCAATCACGAGCTCATACGAGGGTTCCTCGCGAGGATCAATGAGGCCAAAGCTCTGGGGCGAGAGGGTTTCGACGAGGTGTGCCCGTGACATGAGCTGGCTAGCTAGCGGACACGGACACTCCTGCCTAGCCCCCGCGCGAGGCGCGTGAGGGAGAACATCAAGAAACTGCCGTCCTCCCTAAGGCAAGAAAAATGGGCAAACAAAGTAGAAAGGGAGAAAACTCAACCGAGCAACCGAGAAACACCAGAAATACAAATCCATTGAAAGATTGCAACTAGATACAAAAAGCAAATGAATAGCCGCATCTGGCACCTAGTCTAGTCTTCTCACCAGCGTGGAGCTAAGTGCTGCCACTAGGACATGGGAGGGAGCCCCCGAGGTACGAGGGCGGCACTCCGGAAGACACCGGGGCATGTACAACCCCACTCATTATTACGTGAGAGTGTCACAGGCGGAGACCTTCACAGGCACTGGGCCTTGCTTCATAGGCGTTGGGCCTTTCTTCACAAGCACCGGACCTTGCTTCATAGGCACTGGGCCTTTCTTCATGGATAGAACTTTCGGAGGTGCTGGATGTTCCACGCGTTCTAGACGAGGACGCAGTCCCGTGTCTCGAGGCATATGGCGCCAGGCCTGGAGACGTGGGCAATCGTGAACGGGGCCTCCCACATGGGTGAGAGCTTGTGCAACCCTTCCCTGGAGAGCACCTGCCGTAGGACCAGATCGCCCACCTCGAGCGTCCTGGAGCGGATGCTGCGACAGTAGTACTGCCGCAGCGCCTGCTGGTACCTTGCTACCCGGAGCGAGGCTTGACGGCGGCGCTCCTCCCCTAGCACGAGATCCATCCCCCACATGGCGTCATGGCATGCCTCGTCAAACGCCAAGACTAGTGCAGCGTGATGTTTGACCTCATGAGGGAGAACCGCTTCGGCTCCGTAGAGGAGGAAGAACAGGGTCTCACCTGTTGGCTTGGTGGCGAAGGTGCGGATGGACCACATGATGGAACGGAGCTCGTCGTGCCAGCCCCTGCCGCAGGCCTCGAGCTTCTTCTTGAAGGTCCTCGCCTTGAGGCCTCTCAGGACCTCTGTTGGCGCGCTCGACTTGGCCATTGCTCCTAGGGTGTGCCACTGAGGCGTAGCATATCTGCGTTCCAAGGTTAGCACAATATGTTTTGAAGAGGTTGCTAGTGAACTATGAGCCATTGTCACTGATGATGCGATTAGGTACCCCGAACCGACTCATGAGGCCCCTGATGAACTTGACCGTCGAGCCGGCAGGGATGGTGCGCACTGGCTCCACCTCCGCCCACTTGGTGAACTTGTCGATGGTGACGTAGAGGTAGCGATAGCTCTCGGGCGCTCGAGCGAACGGTCCCAGGATGTCCATCCCCAGACCACGAATGGACACGAGAGTGGGATAGTCTGAAGGCCCTGAGCAGGCTGGTGGATCTGCTTGGCATGGAACTGGCAAGCTTCACAGGATCTCACCAGCTCTGCCGCGTCGGTGAGCGTTGTCGGCCAATTGAATCCATTGTGGAACGCCTTGCCCACCAGGGTGCACGAGGATGAGTGATGCCCGCAGTCCCTGCCATGTATGTCAGTTAGCAGCTCACACCCCTGCTCCCTGGAGATGCATCTCAAGGAAACGTCAGTGGGTAGTTTTTGGTACAACTCACCATCTTGAAGGCAGTAAGCCGTGGCCTGCCGGGCCACGCACTCCACGTCCTCCTCCTTCTCCGACAGGGTTGCCCGTAGCAGGTAGGCCTTGAACTCAAGAGTCCAGCACCCCTCCCGAGGCTCGAGAGCAACGAGAAAGCGCGATCCTGAGATCAGCCCACAGGCGGGACCTCTCGAGATTGGCAGAGGGGGAAGGTCCTCTTGAGGCAGCGTCAGCTCCGCAGTCGGAGGAGCTGCTGAGGGCTTGAAGAGACGCTCCTCGAAGATGCCGGGCTCGTGTGGCTGGGGCCTGGACGCCCTCTTGGTGATGGCATCTGCCTTCTTGTTCATACCGCATGGTACGTGCTACAGCTCCAGGCCCGAGAATTGTTTCTCCATTTTGCGTACCTCCGCTAGGTACGCCTCCATGTGCTCATCCCTTGGCTCGTAGACCTTGTTGGAGAAGTTGAAGAGGAGCTGGGAGTCTCCCTTGATGGTGAGGCGCCTTACACCCAGGGCGGCCGCAACCTTCAGGCCGGCGATCAGGCCTTCATACTCTGCGATGTTGTTGGGGACCTTCTCGCCGCGCAGGAAGCAGATCTGCACGACGTAGTAGAGCTTGTCCTTGGTGGGAGAGATGAGCACGGCGCCAGCCCCCGTGCCCTGGCGTTTGAAGGCGCCGTCAAAGTACATGACCCAGCCGTCCGGTCCTTCACTCCTTGGCGAGAGGGACCGATCCTCACCTGCTCCGGGTTCTGGGGTGTCGGTCCATTCTGCCACGAAGTCAGCGAGCGCGGCACCCTTGACTAGCCTGGTGGTGTTGAACTCCAGCTGGAACTCTTATAGATGGATGTTCCATTCGCCGACTCTTCCCGAAACATAGGGGCTCCTCAACACCCTCTCCAACGGGTAAGCGGATAAAACCTTGATGGGATGGCCTTGCAAGTAGTGGCTCAGCTTGCGCGAAGCGACGATGAGCGCGAGCAGAAGCTTCTGCGGCATGGGGTAGCGCGCCTGAGCGTTGCGGAGCACCGTGCTGACGAAGTACACTGGGTGCTCGACGAGGGTGGAAGTGTTGGCGGAGGTTGCGCTCTCCTGGGGCCATGGCGCCTCCTGAGGCAAGTGGGCCTCAGGAGCTTGGTCACTGGATGGGGCATCTACACCTTCAGGAACGTCATCTCGTGGAGCCTGATCGTCAGCTGGCCCTGCTGGAGCATTGGGAGTACTGCCCCGGGGCTGTGTGGTCTTGTCCTGGCGCTCCTCCCGGACTGCCACTAACGCCGCGCTGGCGGAGTGTGGTGTAGCGGTTAGGTAAAGCATCAAGGTCTCTTGAGGTTTGGGCGCCACCATTACCGGCAGGCTGGTGAGGTATTTCTTGAGGTCTTCGGAGGCTGGATCGGCCTTAGGGGTCCACTCAAACATGCCCTTCCTTTTCATTAGTTTGAAGAAGGGGAGGACACGCTCCCTTAGCTTGGAGATGAAACACCCGAGCGACGTCACACACCCGGCTAGCTTCTACATCTCTTTGATGGTCTTCGGCGGGCTCATCTTCTCTATGGCCTTGACCTTCTCTGGGTTAGCTTCGATTCCTCCGTGGGACACCAGGAAACCTTGTTGCTTGCCTGACGGGACGCCAAACACACACTTTTCTGGGTTGAGCCGCAGGTCTACCTTGCGCAGGTTGGCGAAGGTCTCTTCCAAATCATTAATGAGGGACTTGGCCTCCCGTGATTTTACCATGATGTTATCAATGTAGGCCTTAGCGTTCCTCCTGAGGTGCTCTCCCAGGGCGATATGCATCAGTCACTGCAAAATTTGCTGTGCATTCCGCAACCCGAACAACATACAAGTTTAGCAGTATACCCCGCACGGGGTGAGGAAGGCAGTCTTCTCGACATCTTGCACCGCCATCTTGATTTGATGGTAGCCCGAAAAGGCATCCAGGAAACACAGTAGGTCGCACTCGGCGGTGGAGTCGACAATTTGGTCAATGCGCGGCAGCGAGAATGGGTCTTCTGGGCAGGACTTGTTGAGGTTGGTGAAGTCGACACACATGCGCTCTTTCCACCTTTCTTTGGCACGACTACTGGGTTTTCCAACCATTCCGGATACCGCACCTCGCGGATCACAACAGCTTCTTGCAACTTATGAGTCTCTTGTACGATGAAACATTGCTTCTCAGTGGACTGCCGCCGGGCCTTCTGCTTTACTGGGCGCACGTTGGGGCATACGTTTAGGTGATGCTCAATCACCCCCCTTGGGACTCCTGCCAGGTCTTTCGGTTCCCATGCGAACACCTCCTTGCTCGCGCGCAAGAAACCGACCAGCCCCTTTTCTTGATCTGGGGGAAGGCCGGCGCCTATGGTAAAGGTGGCTCCCGACGCCCCGTCCTCGTCAACCAGCGCTTGCTTCGTCTTGGACCGGTCTTGAGAGAAAAGCTAGTTCTTTTTTGCCAGTGCAGATTCCACGGCCTCCGGAGCTGCTTCGTCGGCCGTGCGTGCTACCACCGCGGTCCTGAAGGCGAGCTTGAGGCCCCCAGGGCCTCCTTGGTGTCTCCGGCAACAGTGAGGACACAATTGCTCCCGAGCATCTTCATGAGGTTGTTGGCCGGGTGAGTCGCCGCCATGAACTTGGCTAGGGCTGGGTACCCGAGAATGGCATTGTACGGGAGGCTGATGTACGCGATGTAGAAGTCGATGAGTTCGGTGCGATAGTTGTTGCGGGTGCCGAAGGTGACGGGGAGCCGGATCTGCCCCATGGGGCTGGTGGAGCCGTAGACAACCCCGAAGAACGACCTGGTGGAGGAGAGCTGTTCGGGCGACACATGGAGCATGCCGAATGCTTCTGTGGAGAGCACGTTGAGCTCAGCCCCGCCATGGATGAGGGTCTTGGTTACCGCCACATTGCAGATGGTGGGGGTGTAGAGCATCGGGAGCGCGCCTGCACCTGCGGTGATCACTGGGTGGTCTCTGGAGTCGAAGGTGAGGTCGGCCTCTAGCGCCGCTCATCCTGGAGGGACTCCGTGTGAGGCTCGGATGGAGCCTACTTGATGGAAGAACTGCTTGACGTTGCAATCTGAGGGCGGCGCCTGAGAGCCGCCGAGGAGGGACGCGACGACGTGGGGCACCGGCACCACGAAGCGTGTGGTGAAGAGACCACGTAGCTCCTCCCAGGATGCCACAGATGATTCGGCCTCTCCGTCCACCTCGCTCTCCATCCGCCAGGCTCCCATAGCAGGCGCCTCTTCTCTGACCAGCTCGGTGGGTGCGTGCGGCGGCGTTGCGGGCCACCGAGCCTTCACCCCCGCCCCGCGGTAGGTGCGGTGGCCACCCAGGTTTAGGCCGGAAATGCCACCTCGTTATGACGGAGCGGCAAATCCGGCTGTTTTCCTCCAGACCTACGAGGAAGCCATTTGGGCAGCCGGCGGCGATAGCAAGGCCATGGCCAGCTGGATCCCCATGGCACTCACCGGATCTGTGGCATCCTAGGAGTCATCTGTGGCCTCCTAGGAGGATCTGTACGGTCTCTTCACCACACGCTTCGTGGCGTCAGTGCGCAACGCCGTCGCGTCCCTCCTCGGTGGCTCTCAGGCGCCGCCCTCAGATCACCACGTCAAGAATTTCTTCCATCAAGTGGGCTCCATCCGAGCCTCGCAGGGAGTCCCTCTAGGATGGGTGGCGCCAAAGGCCGACCTCACCTTCGATTCCAGAGACCACCCGGTGATCACCGCAGGTGCAGGCACGCTTCGGATGCTCTGCACCTCCACCATCTGCAACGTGGCGGTAACCAAGACCCTCATCCACGACGGGGCTGGGCTCAACATGCTCTCCGCGGAAGCATTCGGCATGCTCCATGTGTCGCCCGAATGGCTATCCTCCACCAGGCCATTCTCCGGGGTCGTCGACGGCTCCACCAGCTCCATGGGGCAGATCCGGCTCCCCGTCACCTTTGGCACCCGCAACAACTACCACACCGAGCTCATCGACTTTGACATCGCATACATCAGCCTCCTGTACAATGCCATTCTCGGTTACCCAACTCTTGCCAAGTTCATGGCGGGGACTCACCCGGCCTACAACCTCATGAAGATGCTGGGGAGCAATTGCGTCCTCACTGTTGCCGGAGATACCAAGGAGGCCCTGGGGGGCCCTCAAGCTCGCCTTCAAGGCCGCGACGGCAGCACGCACGACCGATGAAGTAGCTCCGGAGGCCATGGAATCTACACCGGCAAAAAAGAAGAAGATTTTCTCTCAAGATCGGGCCAAGACGAAGCAAGCGCTAGTTGACGAGGACAGGGCGTCGAGAGCCACCTTCACCATAGGCTTCGGCCTTCCCCCAGATCAATAAAAGGCGCTGGTCGGTTTCTTGCACGCGAACAAGGAGGTGTTCATGTGGGAACCCAAGGACCTAACAGGAGTCCCAAGGGGGGGGGGTGATTGAGCATCACCTAAACATATGCCCCAACGTACGCCCAGTAAAGTAGAAGGCCCGACGGCAGTCCACTGAGAAGCAGTGTTTCATCGTACAAGAGACTCATAAGTTGCAAGAAGCTGCTGTTATCCGCAAGGTGCGGTATCCAGAATGGTTGGCAAACCCAGTAGTTGTGCCCAAGAAAGGTGGGAAAGAGCGTATGTGTGTTGACTTCACCAACCTCAACAAGGCCTGCCCACAAGACCCCTTCCCGTTGCCACGCATTGAACAGATTGTCGTCTCCACCGCTGAGTGCGAGCTACTGTGTTTCCTTGATACCTTTTTAGGCTATCATCAAATCAAGATGGCGGTGCAAGATGGCGAGAAGACGACCTTCCTCACCTTGTGCGGGTTATACTGCTACACTTGTATGCCGTTCGGGTTGTGGAATGCAGGGGCAACTTTCCAGCGACTGGTGCATATCACCCTGGGAGAGCAGCTCAGAAGGAACGCTGAGGCCTACGTTGATGACATCGTGGTAAAATCTAGGGACACCAAGACCCTCATCGATGATTTGGAAGAGACCTTCGCCAGTCTGCGCAAGGTAGACCTGCAGCTCAACCCGGAAAAGTGTGTGTTCGGCGTCCTGTCAGGTAACCTGCTGGGTTTCCTGGTGTCACACAGAGGAATTGAGGCTAACCCCGAGAAGGTCAAGGCCATAGAGAAGATGAGGCCGCCGAAGACCCTCAAAGAGATGCAGAAGCTGGCCGGCTGCGCGATGTCACTTGGGCATTTCATCTCCAAGATGGGGGAGCGTGCCCTCCCCTTCTTCAAACTAATGAAAAGGAAGGGCCTGTTTGAGTGGACCCCTGAGGCCGATGCAGCCTTCGAGGACCTCAAGAAATACCTCACCAGCCCGCCGATAATGGTGGTGCCCAAACCTGAAGAGCCCTTGGTGCTTTACCTAGCCGCTACACCACACTCCGCCAACGCAGCGTTAATGAAAGTCCGGGAAGAGCGTTAGGACAAGAGAAGACAACCCTGGGACGATACTCCCAATGCTCCGGCAGGGCCAGCTGATGATCAGGCTCCACGAGACGGCATTCCTGAAGCTGTAGATGCCCCATCCGGCGACCAAGCTCCTGAGGCCCCCTTGACTCATGAGGCGCCACCGCCCCAGGAGAGCTTAGTCTCCGTCAACACTTCCACCCTCGTCGAGCACCCGGTGTACTTCGTCAGCACTGTGCTCCGCGATGCTCGGGCACGCTAACCCATGCCCCAGAAGCTCTGCGCGCGCTCCTCGTTTCTTCGCGCAAGCTGCGCCACTACTTCCAAGGCCATCCCATCAAGGTGGTATCCGTTTACCCGTTGGAGAGGGTGCTAAGGAGCCCCAATGCCGCAGGAAGGGTCGCTGAATGGAACATCGAGCTACATGCATTCCAGCTGGAGTTCAGCACCACCACGATCGTCAAGGGAGCCGCGCTCGCCGACTTCGTGGCAGAATGGACCGACACCCCAGAGCCCGGAGCAGGTGAGGATCGGTCCCTCTTGCCAAGGAGTGAAGCACCAGACGGCTGGGTCATGTACTTTGACGGCGCCTTCACACGCTAGGGCGCGGGGGCTGGCGCCATGATCATGTCGCCCACCAAGGACAAGCTCTACTACGTCGTGCAGCTCTGCTTCCAGCATGGCGAGAAGGTCTCCAACAACATCGCAGAGTATGAAGGCTTGATCGCCGGCCTGAAGGCTGCGACCGGCCTGGGTGTGTGGCGCCTCACCATCAAGGGCGACTCCCAGCTCCTCGTCAACTTCTCCAACAAGGTCTACGATCAAACGGGTGAGCACATGGAGGCGTACCTAGCGGAGGTACGCAAAATGGAGAAACAATCCTCGGGCCTAGAGCTGCAGCACGTACCGCACGGTACGAACAAGGAGGTATATGAAATCACCAAGAGGGCGTCCAGGTGCCAGCCACACGAGCCCGGCGTCTTTGAGGAGCGGCTCTTCAAGCCCTCAGCAGCCCCTCCGGCTGCGGAGCTGACGCTGCCTTAGGAGGAGCTTCCCCCTCCGCCAACCTCGGGAGCTCCCGACTGTGGCCCGACTTCAAGAGCGCGCTTGCTCCTTGCTCTCGAGCCTCAGGAGGGGTTCCGGACTCAAGAGTTCAAGGCCTACCTGCTACGGGCAACCCTGCCGGAGAAGGAGGAGGACGCAGAGCGCGTGGCCCGGCAGGCCATGACTTACTGCCTTCAGGATGTTGAGTTGTACCGAAAACGACCCAATGACGTTTCCTTGAGATGCATCTCTAGGGAGCAGGGGTGCGAGGTGCTAACTGACATACATGGCGGGAACTGCGGGCATCACTCATCTTCGCGCACCCTGGTGGGCAAAGCGTTCCGCAGCGGATTCTATTGGCCAATAGCGTTGAGCGACGCGGCAGAGCTGGTGAGATCCTATGAAGCCTACCAGTTCCATGCCAAGCAGATCCACCAGCCCACTTAGGGCCTTCAGACTATCCTACTCTTGTGGCCGTTCGCGGTCTGGGGGCTGGACATTTTGGGACCATTCCCTCGGGCGCCGGGGGGCTATCGCTACCTCTACGTCACCATCAACAAGTTCACCAAGTGGGCGAAGGTGGAGCCAGTGCGCAACATCCCCGCTGGCTCGGCGGTCATGTTCATCAGGGGCCTCATGAGCTGATTCGGGGTCCCTAATTGCATCATCATCGGCAATGTCTCGCAGTTCACTAGCAACCTCTTCAAATCATATTGTGCTAACCTTGGAACGCAGATATGCTATGCCTCAGTGGCACACCCCAGGAGCAACGGTCAAGCTGAGCGCGCTAACGCGGAGGTCCTGAGAGGCCTCAAGGCAGGACTGATATGTCTCCAATGTATCTATAATTTTTTATTGTTCCATGCTATTATTTATGATGTTTTGGATGTTTAATGGGCTTTATTATACACTTTTATATTATTTTTGGGACTAACCTATTAACCCAAGGGCCCAGTCCAGATTGCTGTTTTTTGCCTATTTCAGGGTTTTACCGAAAAGGAATATCAAACGGAGTCCAAACGGAATGAAACCTTCGGGAGAGATATTTTTGGAATGATATCTTCACGGGGGACTTGAGAACCACGACAGAAGGCACATGTGGCGTCCACGAGGGTGGGGGGCGCGCCCCCTCCCCCTGGGCGCGGCCCTACCTCGTGGGCCCCATGTTGCTCCCCCGATGCCTTCCTTCCTCCTATATATACCAATGTACCCTGAAAACATCGAAGCAACAGAGAAAACCCTAATTCCACCGCCACAACCTTCTGTTCCCGTGAGATCCCATCTTGGGGCCTGTTCCGGAGCTCCGCCTGTGGGGGGGGGGGATCTTCCACAGAGTGCTTCTACATCAACACCATCGCCTCACCATGAGTTGTGAGTAGTTTACCACAGACCTTCGGGTCCATAGTTAGTATCTTTTTGGCTTCTTCTCTCTCTTTGGATCTCAATACCAAGTTCTCCTCGGTCTTCGAGGAGATCTATTCGATGTAATCTTTTTGCGGTGTGTTTGTCAAGATCCGATGAATTGTGGGTTTATGATCAAGATTATCTATGAGAAATATTTGGTTCTTTTCTGAATTCTTTTATGGATGATTATAATATCCTTGCAAGTCTCTTCGAATTATCGGTTTGGTTTGGACTACTAGATCTATAGTTCTTGCAATGGGAAAGTGCTTGGCTTTCTGTTCAATCTTGCGGTGTCCTTTCCCAGCGATAGCAGGGGCAGCAAGGCACGTATAGTATTGTTGCCATCGAGATTAAAAAGATGGGGTTTATATCATATTGCTTGAGTTTATCCCTCTACATCATGTCATCTTGCTTAAAGCGTTACTCTGTTCTTATGAACTTAATACTCTAGATACATGCTGGATAGCGGTCGATGTGTGGAGTAATAGTAGTAGATGCAGAATCGTTTCGGTCTACTTGTCACGGACGTGATGCCTATATATAATGATCATGCCTAGATATTCTCATAATTATTCGCTTTTCTATCAATTGCTCAACAATAATTCGTTCACCCACCATAGAAATGTTCTACCATGAGAGAAGCCACTAGTGAAACCTATGGCCCCCGGGTCTATTCTCAACATACCAATCTACAATCTACTTTACTTCGCTGTTTTTTATTTTCTGCTCTTATATCCAAAAATACCAAAAATATCAAATTATCCTATCTATCAGATCTCACTCTCGTAAGTGACCGTAAAGGGATTGACAACCCCTTGTCGCGTTGGTTGTGAAGTTCTTATTTGTTTGTGCAGGTGCGAGGGACTCGCGCGTGCTCTCCTACTGGATTGATACTTTGGTTCTCAAAAACTAAGGGAAATACTTACGCTACTGTGCTGCATCATCCTTTCCTCTTCGAGGGAATACAACGCAAGCTTCAGAAGTAGCAAGAAGAATTTCTGGCGCCGTTGCCGGGGAGGCTTACGCAAAAGTCATATAACAAGTACCTATCACAAACCCTTATCGTTCGCATTACATTTATTTGCCTCTCATTTTCCTCTCCCCCACTTCACCCTTGACGTTTTATTTGCCTTCTTTTTGCCGTGTGTTTACCGTCCGCTTGCCTCTTGTTTAATTGTGTGTTGGATTGCTTGCTTGTCACTATGGCTCAGAACAATACCAAACTGTGTGACTTCTCCAATACCAACAATAATGATTTTATTTGCACTACGATTGCTCCTATTACCGACGCTGAATCTTGTGAGATCAATGCTGCTCTGTCGAATCTTGTCATGAAAGATCAATTTTCCGGCCTTCCTAGTGAAGATGCCGCTACCCATCTAAACAACTTTGTTGATTTGTGTGATATGCAAAAGAAAAGGGATACACATAACGATATTGTTAAATTGAAGTTATTTCCGTTTTCGCTTAGAGATCGTGCTAAAACTTGGTTTTCCTCTTTGCCTAGAAATAGTATTGATTTGTGGAATAAGTGCAAAGATGATTTTATCTCTAAGTATTTTCCTCCTGCTAAGATCATCTCTCTTAGAAACCATACTATGAATTTTAAGCAACTAGATCATGAGCATGTTGCACAAGCTTGGGAGAGAATGAAATTAATGATACGTAAATGCCCTACACATGGTTTGAACTTATGGATGGTTATACAAAACTTTTATGCTTGCTTGAATTTTGCTTCTAGAAATCTTTTAGATTCGGCCGCAGGAGGCACTTTCAGGGACACTACCTTAGGAGAAGCTACCAAACTCCTAGATAATATTATGGTTAATTATTCTCAATGGCACACCGAAAGATCTACTAGTAAAAAAGTGCATGCTATTGAAGAGATTAGTGTTTTGAGTGGAAAGATGGATGAACTTATGAAATTATTTGCTGCTAAGAGTGCTTCTTCTGATCCTAACGATATGCCTTTATCCACATTGATTGAAAATAATAATGAATCTTTGGATGTGAATTTTGTTGGTAGGAATAAATTTGGTAACAATACTTATAGAGGAAACTTTAATCCTAGGCCTTTTCCTAGTAATTCCTCTAATAATTATAGTAATTCCTACAATAACTCTTATGGAAAGATGCCTTCTGAATTAGAAACTAGTGTTAAGGAGTTTATGAATTCACAAAAGAATTTCAATGCCTTGCTTGAAGATTGCTTAAGACTAATTAATTGGCTAGAAGTGTGGATATAATTACTCTTGATGTTGATTCTTTGAAACTTAGATCTATTCCACCTAAGCATGATATCAATGAGTCTCTCAAAGCCATGATAATTTCCATTGATGAATGCAAAGAAAGAACCACTAGGATGCGTGCTAAAAAAGAGAGCTTTATAAAAGTGTGTTCTTCTAGTTATCATGAAAATAAAGATGAAGATCTGAAATTATTGATGTGTCTCCTATTAGATCCTTGTTTTCTAGTATGAATCTTGATAAAGATGGGACTGGAGATGAGTCTACTTTAATTAAAAGGGGTCCCAATAATTCAAAGTGTTTAGATCTTGATGCTAAAATTGTTAAAAGTGGGATTGAAGAGATTAAAACTTTGCATAGTGATGAACCCACTAATTTGGATTTCAAGGGATTCAATTATGATAATTGCTCTTTGATTGATCGTATTTCCTTGTTGCAATCCGTACTAAACTCTCAGCATGCTTATAGTCAAAATAAAGCTTTTACCAAACACATAGTTGATGCTTTGATGCAATCTTATGAAGAAAAACTTGAATTAGAAGTTTCTATCCCTAGAAAGCTTTATGATGAGTGGGAACCTACTATTAAAATTAAAATTAAGGATCATGAATGCTTTGCTTTGTGTGATTTGGGTGCAAGTGTTTCCACTATCCCAAAAACTTTGTGTGATTTGTTAGGTTTCCATGAGCTTGATGATTGTTCTTTAAATTTGCATCTTGCGGATTCTACTATTAAGAAACCTATGGGAAGGATTAATGATGTTCTTATTGTTGCCAATAGGAATTACGTGCCCGTAGATTTCATTTTTCTTGATATAGATTGCAATCCTTCATGTCCTATTATTCTTGGTAGACCTTTCCTTAGAACGATTGGTGCAATTATTGATATGAAGGAAGGAAATATTAGATTCCAATTTCCATTAAGGAAAGGCATGGAACACTTCCCTAGAAAGAAAATTAAATTACCATATGAATCTATTATGAGAGCCACTTATGGATTGCCTACCAAAGATGGCAATACCTAGATCTATCCTTGTATCGTGCCTAGCTAGGGGCGTTAAACGATAGCGCTTGTTGGGAGGCAACCCAATTGTATTTTATTTGTTTTTGCTTCTGTTTAGGAATAAATATTGCATCTAGCTTCTGTTTAGATGTATTTTTGGGTTTTAATTAGTGTTTGTGCCAGTTAGAACCTTTGGGAAGACTTGTGTGAAGTTTATATGATCTTCCTGTAAAAAACAGAAACATTAGCGCTCACTAGAATAGTCACCAGATTTTACTTGAGAGTGCTATTTAGTTGATTCTTTTTGCATATGATTAATAGACAAATTCCTCATGTTTACCAATTTATTTCAATTTTTTGGAGTTACAGAAGTATGCGGAAGTTACAGATTACTACAGACTGTTCTGTTTTGACAGATTCTGTTTTTCGTGTGTTGTTTGCTTATTTTGATGAATCTATGAGTGGTATTGGAGGATATGAATCATAGAGAAGTTGGAATACAGTAGGTTTAACACCAATATAAACAAAGAATGAGTTCATTACAGTACCTTTGCGTAGTGGTTTGTTTTCTTATACTAACGGAGCTCGCGAGATTTTTGGCTAAGTTTTGTGTTATGAAGTTTTCAAGTTTTGAGTATGGCTTTGATGGACTATGGAACAAAGAGTCGCAATAGCCTAAGCTTGGGGATGCCCAAGGCACCCCAAGGTAAAATTCAAGGACAACCAAAAGCCTAAGCTTGGGGATGCCCCGGGAAGGCATCCCCTCTTTCGTCTTCATCTATCGGTAACTATACTCGTGACTATATTTTTATTCACCACATGATATGTGTTTTACTTGGAGCGTCATGTATGATTTGAGTCTTTGCTTGTTAGTTTTCCACAATCATACTTGCTGGACACACCTTTTTGAGAGAGATAAATATGGCCTAGAATTTTCTAGAACACTCTGTGTGCTTCACTTATATCTTTTGAGCTAAATAGTTTTGCTCTAGTGCTTCACTTATATCTTTTAGAGCACGGTGGTGATTTTATTTTGTAGAAATTATTGATCTCTCATGCTTCACTTATATCCTTTTGAGAGTATATTAGAACAGCATGGTAATGTGCTTTGGTTATAAAACTAGTCCTAATATGATAGGCATCCAAGATGAATGTAGTAAGAACTTTCATACAAAGTGCATTGAATATGATGAGAAGTTTGATACTTGATGATTGTTTTGAGATATGAGGATAGTGATATTAGAGTCATGCTAGTGGAGGTATTATGAAATTGAGAAATACTTGTGTTAAAGTTTGTGATTCCCGTAGCATGCATGTATGGTGAATCGCTATGTGACGAAGTTAGAGCATGAGGTATTTGTAGAGTGTCATCCTTTGTGTGGAGGTCGGGGGCGCGCGATGGTTAACTCCTACCAAACTCCCCCCTAGGAGCATGCGTTGATTTCTTTGTTTTGATGACTCGTAAATTTTCGCAATAAGTATATGAGTTCTTTATGACTAATGTTGAGTCCATGGATTATACGCACTCTCACCCTTCCACCATTGCTAGCCTCTCTTGTACCGCGCAACTTTCGCCAATACCATACACCCACTATATACCTTTCTCAAAACAGCCACCAAATACCTTCCTCAAAACAGCCACCATACCTATCTATTATGGCATTTCCATAGCCATTTCGAGATATATTGCCGTGCAACTTTCCACCGTTCTGTTCATATGACACACTTCATATTGTCATATTGCCACGCATGATCATGCAGTTGACATCGTATTTTTGGCAAAGCCACCATGCATAATTTTTCATACATGTCACCCTTGATTCATTGCACATCCCGATACACCGCTGGAGGCATTCATATAGAGTCATACTTTGTTCTAGTATCGAGTTGTAATATCGAGTTGTAAATCAATAAAAGTGTGATGATCATCATCATTAGAGCATTGTCCCATGTGAGGAAAGGCCAAAAAAAAAGAGAAAGCCCCACCAAAAAAAGGGGACAATGCTACTATCTTTGTCCACACTTGTGCTTCAAAGTAGCACCATGTTATTCATGATAGAGAGTCTCATGTTTAGTCACTTTCATATACTAGTGGAAATTTTCATTATAGAACTTGGCTTGTATATTCCAACGACGGGCTTCCTCAAATGCCCTAGGTCTTCGTGAGCAAGCAAGTTGGATGCACACCCACTTAGTCTCTTTTGTTGAGCTTTCATACATTTTTAGCTCTAATGCATCCGTTGCATTACAATCCCTACTCACTCACATTGATATATATTGAAGGGCATCTCCATAGCCCGTTCATACGCCTAGTCGATGTGAGACTATCTTCCTCCTTTTTATCTTCACAACCACCATTCTATTCCACCCATAGTGCTATATCCATGGCTCACACTCATGTATTGCGTGAAAGTTGAAAGGTTTTAAAAATTGAGTATGAAAACAAGTGCTTGATACGTCTCCAACGTATCTATAATTTTTGATTGTTCCATGCTATTATTTATGATGTTTTGGATGTTTAATGAGCTTTAATATACATTTTTATATTATTTTTGGGACTAACCTATTAACCCAAGGGCCCAGTCCAGATTGCTGTTTTTTACCTATTTCAGGGTTTTGCAGAAAAGGAATATCAAACGGAGTCCAAACGGAATGAAACCTTCGGGAGAGATATTTTTGGAACGATATCTTCACGGGAGACTTGAGAACCATGGCAGAAGGCACACGTGGCGTCCACGAGGGTGGGGGCGCGCCCCCTCCCCCTGCGCGTGCCCCCTGCCTCGTGGGCCCCACGTTGCTCCCCCGATGCCCTCCTTCCTCCTATATATACCCATGTACCCTAAAAACATCGAAGCAACAGAGAAAACCCTAATTCCACCGCCGCAACCTTCTTTTCCCGTGAGATCCCATCTTGGGGCCTGTTCGGAGCTCCGCCAGAGGGGGGATCTTCTACGGAGTGCTTCTACATAAACACCATCGCCTCACCATGAGTTGTGAGTAGTTTACCACAGACCTTTGGGTCCATAGTTAGTACCTAGATGGGTTCTTCTCTCTCTTTGGATCTCAATACCAAGTTCTCCTTGGTCTTCGAGGATATCTATTCGATGTAATCTTTTTGCGGTGTGTTTGTCGAGATCCGATGAATTGTGGGTTTACGATCAAGATTATCTATGAGAAATATTTGGTTCTTTTCTGAATTCTTTTATGTATTATTATAATATCCTTGCAAGTCTCTTCGAATTATTGGTTTGGTTTGGCCTACTAGATCTATAGTTCTTGCAATGGGAGAAGTGCTTAGCTTTGGGTTCAATCTTGCGGTGTCCTTTCCCAGTGACAGCAGGGGCAGCAAGGCACGTATAGTATTGTTGCCATGGAGGATAAAAAGATGGGGTTTATATCATATTGCTTGAGTTTATCCCTCTACATCATGTCATCTTGCTTAAAGTGTTACTCTGTTCTTATGACCTTAATACTCTAGATGCATGCTGGATAGCGGTCGATGTGTGGAGTAATAGTAGTAGATGCAGAATTGTTTCGGTCTACCTGTCACGGACGTGATGCATATATATATTGATCATGCCTATATATTCTCATAATTATTCGCTTTTCTATCAATTGCACGATAGTAATTCGTTCACCCACCGTAGAAATCTGCTATCATGAGAGAAACCACTAGTGAAACCTATGCCCCCCGGGTCTATTCTCAACATATCAATCTACAATCTACTTTACTTTGCTGTTTTTATTTTTTGTTCTTATATCCAAAAATACGAAAAATATCTAACTATCCTATCTATCTGATCTCACTCTCGTAAGTGACCGTAAAGGGATTGAGAGCCCCTTACCGTGTTGGCTGCGAAGTTCTTATTTATTTGTGCAGGTGCGAGGGACTCGCGCGTGGTGTCCTACTGGATTGATACCTTGGTTCTCAAAAACTGAGGGAAATACTTACGCTACTATGATGCATCACCCTTTCCTCTTCGAGGGAATACAACGCAAGCTCGAGAAGTAGCAAGGACCTTCAAGAAGAAGCTTTAGGCCTGCGACAAGGGCTGGCACGACGAGTTCCAGTCTATGCTGTGGTCCATCTGCCCCACCGCCACCAAGCCAACGGGCGAGACCCGATTCTTCCTCGTCTACGGAGCCGAAGCGGTTCTCCCTCATGAGGTCAAACATCACTCCGCACGGGTCTTGGCGTTTGACGAGGCATGCGAGGACGCCATGTGGGGGATGGATCTCGTGCTAGGAGAGGAGCTAATAGAGGCAAAGGTGTCCCGTCTTTCGATGAGATGGTGGCTATCGTTTTGGAGGAAGTCGACTTGGACGATCCGACTACGAACGTGTGTGGACGTCGCGTCTTAGCAATCGCTAAACCAACTCCGAGAGGTTATTGACCACGCCGGAGCACGATCAACTTGACCACGAAGGTCTGTTTCCTGTAGGCAAACGAAGAACAAGCAAGAAACTGAGATTGCAATCTGGATATTGCAAATTCAAGAGGAAAGCTTTATTGATCAAGTGGGGTTCTGTGACGTCTTTGTCTGGTCGTTGAACACAAACGAAGTACGCTAAGTTGCAGCTATGGCGAACTTTAATCAAAACAAAACCCCCGGTCTAAACGATGCCCTAAGGGCTGTATATATGGGGGAAAGAGGGGGGAATTTCGTGGCCCTTGGTGGAGGGGTCCGAAACCAACCCTAACTCTTGTTTCCCCACACATACGGACTCTAAAAACAGCCTATACTCAAGTATTTCGAAATTACATGGGCCTAGCCCAATAATGAAGTGACGCAGCACCTATAATAGCCTCTGGACGAAATTTATGAAGTGGCATCTTGTATATTTCGTCCAAGGCTTCACGCACTCATTATGGTGGCTTCAAAGTCCTGAAATCATCACTTGTAACTCCATTCTTGTTCCCCTTGCGCATGCCATCATCTCCATGCTTGATCTTGCTCCAATGTTCATCCTTCTTGTCCAAGCTAGGCCCTTCATTTGTAAGCAAGACAAATGTATCCAATTTAGGCAGCATCATAGTCTCATGAACATTAGATTCATTACCAAGAAACGAAAGTACCTGGTAATTTAATTGGCATGCGCGAGCTCTAGTAATTGGTCCTGTATATGTGTCAGTTGGAGATGTGGGTCTAACCTTGTTAGTGATGTCCTCATCATCCCCCCCTTCTTGAATTGAAGTCGTCCTCGACGGAAGCTCATCTTTCTCACCCAAGTAAGGCTTCAAATCAGCAATGTTAAATGTGGGACTAACCCCAAAATCTGCAGGCAACTCAAGTTTATATGCATTATCATTTATTTTCTCTAACACCTTGAAAGGACCATCGGCACGTGGCATTAGCTTTGACTTGCGCAGATTAGGAAACCTATCCTTATGCAAATGTAACCAAACAAGATCTCCAGGTTCAAAGACAACACGTTTTCTACCCTTATCTCCAACAAGTTTATATTTAGCATTCATGCGCTCAATATTTTCCTTAGTTAACTCATGCATTTTTAAGATCAATTCAGCATGTTGTTTAGCATCAAAATTAACCTTCTCCGAAGATGGAAGAGGCAACAAATCAATAGGTGCACGAGGTAGGAAACCATAGACAATTTCAAAAGGGCACATCTTAGTAGTAGAATGCAACGAACGATTATAAGCAAATTCAATATGAGGCAAGCATTCTTCCCACATTTTCTTATTATTCTTCAAAACAGCCCTAAGCATAGTAGACAAAGTTCTGTTGACTACTTCAGTTTGACCATCAGTTTGGGGGTGACAAGTAGTACTAAAAAGCAGTTTAGTCCCCAACTTAGCCCATAAACATCTCCAAAAGTGGCTAAGAAATTTAGTATCACGATCTGAAACAATAGTACTTGGCACACCATGCAAGCGAATAATTTCACGAAAGAACAAGTCAGCAACATTAGCAGCATCATCGCTTTTATGACATGGTATAAAGTGTGCCATCTTTGAGAACCTATCCACGACAACAAATATGCTATCCCTCCCCTTCTTTGTTCGAGGTAAACCCAAAACAAAGTCCATAGATATATCTTTCCAAGGAACACTAGGAACAGGCAAAGGCATATATAAACCATGAGGATTGAGTCTTGACTTAGCTTTTTGACATGTAGTGCAGCGAGCAACAAAACGCTCAACATCCCGTCGCATCTTTGGCCAAAAGAAATGTGTAGCAAGTACGTCCTCCGTCTTCTTCACGCCAAAGTGTCCCATTAATCCTCCTCCATGCGCCTCCTGCAACAACAAAAGACGAACAGAGCTAGCTGGAATGCATAGCTTGTTAGCACGAAACACAAATCCATCATTAACGACTGTCGGTGTACTAGAGTAGGGGTACCCTAGTATCCCGAACTTGTGCACGGGCGGTCGCAGCGTCCCACGGCAAGGCTTGCCGGGCGACCGCCAAATTCCTCCGTGGTTCCTTTGGAGCCATCCAAGAACAAAGTATTCTAGCCAAGAAGACAAGGCCCCGGCAAGAGGAGCTTGCCGGGAAGGCCACTCAAGGCACAAGACCCCGGCGAGAGGCGCTTGCCGGGAAGGCCAACCAAGGCATCTCAAGGAACTTGCCGCGACGCGCCACGCGTCCCGGCAAGGCCCGGTGAGCGGCAAGCTCCCGGACTCGACAAGTCAACGACCGCGGCAAGGCGCTTGCCGTGGCAAGCTACCACTCTGTACCCGCGCTCCAGCACATCCACCAACGTGTCGCTATGGGACCCTTCCAGGCGTACGTGGCGGGAGGCTGTGCAGCCAGCGGTACGGGGTGGCGAGCGGCGCTGACAAGATTACCATCGTGGCAAACGGTGGCGCCCCTGACGGTCCCTTTTTGCACTGTTTGGGCGACGCAGATGGGCATTTAATGCCCTTGTCCCCTGCCGTCAGGGTTAGGTATGATGTACTGTACAAGTAGGTGTACCAACTACAACATCTTTCCATTCCTGCCCTTGCCTACGTTGCCACCTGTCGGTGACCCCTTGAGCATATAAAAGGAGGCCCATGCGCAACGTAGAGGGGGGAGGGACTCATTCACGCTCGGTCTCGCTAGCCGCTGGTGCGTACTGTAGCATTCAGCGCTCCCGAGCAAGAACTCAATACAAACCACAAAGCAGGAGTAGGGTTTTACGCATCTGTGCGCCCCGAACCTGGGTAAACTGCTCATGTGCTTCGCCTCGATCTGCTCTCCGCGCGATCTCCGCCCCCGCCAAACCGAAAGGGACTCGGCCCGCCGGTCCCATAGGTGTTCGAGGATCAGTTACCCCGATATCTTTGGCGCGCCAGGTAGGGGGTGCGTCGAGGTTGTCTGAACCTGATCCGGCGTTCACACGAGCTAGATCTTCATCAACATGCCGCTGAAGAAGAAGGCTTCGAAGGCAGCTGCTCCGTCCGCGTCGATCCCACCACCGCCGGAGCAAATGGCTGGTGGGGTAGACGCCGGTGTAACAACGGGCGTCGACGAGGGAGCTCACGGTGCCGCCAAGTCCAAGGACAAAGCTGCGCTGCCCATCGGCGGCGTAGTCGACTCCCACAACGACCGGGCGCACTCCAAGACCTCGGCGTCCGTACATGCACCGCGCCCATCTCAGGAGGCGCGAGACCGGCAATGTCATGGTACTCACGATACCATACGTTTGCTGGACCAAGATCGAGCTGGTGGATCTCGGAATGCTCAAGACCAGCATGCACGCCAACATGCTGGCACGAGCAAGGCACGGTCGCCTGGACGGGATACTGCTCCTTCTAACATAGTTAGAAGTCCGAGCATATCCCGCTCCTCAAACCGCTCGCCACCGTTACCCGCCACTCCAGCAGAAGCTTTGGCACGAGCTCAACTGCTCCTAGACTACCCTCCAACGGCAGACAAGATCGACGACTGGAGGGCCACCATTCAGAGTCTCATCGCCTTCGCCAACGGTGACACTCCACGGCAACCGAGTACATCGCAGCCGCGGCAATTCAGCCAGGCACGGACCGATGGCGACAAGACCGGTGGGGGTGCAACCACCGTGCACTCTCCGCCCCGAAGGCCAAGATCGCCGACTCGTCGGATCAACCTCGACAGCGACTCCACCGCGTCGTCAGATCCACGAGCTTGTCATGATCAGCGCCAAGTTCTTCATGAAAGACAACAAGAAGACGCTCGTACCCGCATCGAGCGCCGAAGAGAAGCGCGACATCAATCAGACCAGCGCGCTGGGCCCGCTGTCGACATGCATGCGCCAGGGGAACCAGGCGACTTGCCGTACGCGGTAGGTTGTCCTGCGTTTACTCGTGAGCTGCGGCAAGTCCAGTGGCCCAGCATGAAGAATTTCAAGCCAGACGTACCAGAGAAGTACGATGGCAAGACGCATCCATCGGAGTTCCTCAGCATCTACACCATCGCGGTGCAAGCTGCCGGGGGGCGGGACGACAAGATCCTTGCCAACTACTTCCCGCTGGTACTCAAACCTAACATCAGGTCCTGGCTCATTCACTTGCCGGACAACTCCATATCCTCCTGGGCAGACCTATGCCATCAGTTTGTCGGCGCCTTTACAGGCGGCCACAAACCTCATGGCCAAGAAAGTGACCTTCATCTGCTCGCCCAGAAGGAAGGAGAGCCCCTGCGCAAGTATATCCAGAGATTCAGCCGTGTATAGCACAACATCCCAGATGTCCACCCTGCCGCTGTTATCAGCGCGTTCCATCAGAACGTGCGTAACCGCAGGATGAGGGAGGAGATGGCGATGTGCAAGATCAGGGACGTCAGTGAGCTGTACGCCCTGGCCGACAAGTGCGCACGTGCTGAGGAAGGGAGGAAACTCCCCGGAGAGGATACAGGAGCAGGAGGATCTCACAGCGAGGATTCTGCCCCGGCAAAGAAAAACCGGCGGCGGAACAACAGGAAAAAGAAAGGCAAAGATGTGCTAGTCGTTGAGCAGTCCGGCAACGAAGGTGGCGCCAAGAAAGCCAAAGTTGGTAGCTCCGGCAAGGAGATTGTCGCATGCACCAACTGCCAGGCTATGGCGGCCGCCGACAAGCAGGACGGCACCGACAAGCAGTACTGCAAGATCCACCGCACCAAGGGTCATGACCTCCAGAACTGCAAGAGGGTCGAGCAGCTCGTCGAACAGCAAAAGGCTGAGTACGAGAGGCGCGACAAGGAGAAGGACCAAGGAGGTGCTGGAGGATCCGCCACGAAACGCCCCGGCCGGGGAGGACGCCACGGCAAGGCCAAGCAGCGGCAAGGAGACAGACCTCCCCGCGGCCGCGACAAGGATGAAGACGACAATGACGACGAAGACATGGATGATGTTGAGACCAGTGAGCAGGAGTTCCAGAAAGCCATAGAGGTCTTGTGCGTTGACGGCAGTGCTTCTCTGCATACTTCACACCGCCAACTCAAACAGTGGGTGCGGGAAGTCAATGCGGTAGAACCACCTGTCGAATCGCGCAAGCTTCTGAAATGGTCCAGCACGCCTATCATCTTTGATATTGAGGACCACCCTGATCGCACGACTGCGGTCGGGTGCTTGCCGATGTTGGTTTCGCCAACTATCTGCAACCTCAAGGTCACTAAGATGCTAGTTGACGGCGGGGCCGGCTTGAACCAGATCTCCTCCGCTGTACTCCAGAAACTCCAGATCCCTAACAGCGAGCTCGAAGAGACCGGCACATTCCAAGGAATCAACCCGGGAAGGAGCAAGCCGAAGGGGAAGATCACGTTGCCAGTGACATTTGGCGGCGAGCTGAACTTCAAGACTGAGAGGGTCACTTTTGACGTTGCCGATTTTCCATTGCCTTACAATGGGATACTCGGCCGTCCAGCACTCGCCAAGTTCATGGCAGCCTCTCACTACGCGTACAACATGCTGAAGATGCCAGGCCCGATAAGTGTTATCTCTGTCCCTGGTGACAAGAAGGATGCTCTTATCTGCACCGACAAGATCTACCGGGAAGCAGCAGCCGCAACAGATAGCAAGCCACTTGCCGCTGAAGCTCCCAGGGGGAAGAAGAAGATCAAGTCCGGCAAGAGTTCTGATGCCCACTCCGGCAAGCGCACCTCTTCGGAGTGCTGCGCTACCGTCGAGGACACACCATCGAGCTCCACCGGCAAGTGTAAGAAGGCAATGGAAGCTCCGCCAGAGACCAAGAAGGTGTCCGCCAAGGAGGACGGCACTGGTGGTACCTTCACCATCAGTGCCACGCTTGACCCTAAATAGGAAGGCGCGCTCATTGCTTTCCTGCGGGCAAATGTCGACGTGTTTGCGTGGCAACCGTCTGACATCCCCGGTGTTCCCAGGAAAGTAATTGAGCACAAGCTTGTCGTCTGTCCTCACGCGCGGCCCGTCAAGCAGAAAGTCAGGAAACAAGCAGTGGAGCGCCAAGAATTCATCGCAGAAGAGATCAAGAAATTGGAAGCAACAGGCCTTGTCAGAGGAGTGCTCCATCCTACGTGGTTGGCCAATCCTGTGGTCGTGCGCAAGGCAAACAAGAAATGGAGGCTTTGTATCGATTTCACCGATGTGAATAAAGCTTGTCCCAAAGACCCATTTCCCTTGCCGCGCATTGACCAGATTGTTGACTCCACGGCCGGATGTGACTTGCTTTCATTTCTTGACGCATACTCAGGATACCATCAAATCTTCATGGCAGAAGAGGATGAGGAGAAGACCGCATTCATCACTCCATGTGGCACGTACTATTTCATACGAATGCCTTTCGGTTTGAAGAATGTTGGTTCAACATTTGCAAGGGTAGTCCATACCGCTTTTGAGCCACAAATACACAGAAATGTAGAAGCATACATGGATGACATAGTGGTCAAGAGCAAGGACAGGGCAACCCTGATTCAAGATTTAGAAGAGACCTTTGCAAATCTGCGCAAGATCAGCCTCAAGCTCAACCCCGAGAAGTGCGTGTTTGGAGTCCCTTCCGGCAAGCTTCTCGGGTTCTTCGTGTCTCATAGGGGAATTGAAGCCAATCCCGACAAGATCAAGGCCATTGAGCAGATTGAAGCACCAAAGCGCGTCAAGGATGTACGAAGACTTGCCGGCTGCGTGGCTGCCCTCAGCAGGTTTATCTCTAAGTCTGCTGAGCACGCGCGCCGTTTTTCAAAATTTTGAAAAAGGCAGGTCCAATGAAATGGACTCCGGAAGCGGAGGTCACGCTGCAAGACTTGAAGAGGTACCTGTCCTCCACTCCAATACTTGTCGCACCTAAGCCACAAGAGAAGTTGCTGCTGTATCTAGCGGTAACCAATCAAGTGGTTAGTGCTGCGTTAGTTGCGGAGAGGGAGGCATACGATGAGCTAGCAACCGCGGCAAGCGCATCCAGCGACAAGCAGGGGGCTTCCCCGACAAGCTCTGGTCCCGACGAAGATGGATCTACGCAGGAGATACAGAAGAAAATGGTGCAGCGCCCAGTTTACTTTGTCAGTTCCCTTCTGTAGGGGGCTAGGTCAAGGTACTCTGGTGTGCAGAAATTGCTTTTCGGCCTCCTCATGGCCTCGAAAAAGCTGCGTCATTACTTCCAAGCACATGAGATCACAGTTGTCACTCGCTTTCTGCTGAAAAGGATACTGCAGAATCCAGAAGCAACAGGCAGGATTGTTGAGTGGGCACTGGAACTGTCAAGCTTTGGCCTCAAGTTTGAAAGCACTTCAACTATCCAGAGCAGAGCGTTGGCAGAATTCATAGCAGAGTGGACGCCAACACCAGATGAAGAAATTCCAGAAACGAGCGTCCCCGTCAAGGAAGCAAGCAAAGAGTGGCCGATGTACTTTGATGGTGCCTTCTCGCTGCAAGGCGCCGGTGCTCGTGTGCTGCTTGTCGCACCCACCGTAGAACACCTCAAGTACGTAGTCCAGATGCACTTTCCCAAGGAGCAAGCAACGAACAATACCGCATAGTATGAGGGTTTGCTTGCCGGTCTCAGGATCGCGGCAGACCTTGGGATCAAGAAGCTCATTGTCAGGGGTGACTCGTAGCTTCTCATCCGCCAAGTGAACAAGAATTATCAGAGTTCGTTGATGGAAGCCTACGTTGATGAAGTGAGAAAGCTTGAAGAGCACTTTGACGGCCTACAGATGGAGCATGTTCCAAGAGCTCAGAACGACATCGCCGATGGCCTGTCGAAGTGCGCCGCACTTAAGTTACCTGTGGAACCAGGGATCTTTGTGCTCAAGTTGACTCAACCGTCTGTAACACCGTCAACTGGACAAAGCAAGAAGAGGAAGTTGATTTCTGGTGACTATTTTCCGGCAGAGCTTCCCGAAGCCGCCATCAAGAAGGTCCCCAAGATCAACACCAAGAGTGCTGAGGAGCAGTCTGCTCCGGCAAGCCCTAGGGTTTGTTCCGTTGAAGCAGACGCTACCGACAAGTTTTGCTTCGGCAAGCTTGCCGGGGAACGTCAAGCTCCGGCCGAGCCACAGGTTCTCGCGGTAGAAGCGGACGTTCCCGCAGCAGCGGATGTGCCTTTAGTCATTGTTGTCGAGCCACAAGCTCCAGCATGGGCACATCAGATTGTCCTTTTCCTTCAGATAGGAGAACTTCCCGAAGAGGAAGAAGAAGCGGAAAGAGTAGCCCGGAAGTCAAGTATGTACCAGTTTGTTGACAACACACTGTATGGAAGAAGACTCAACGGTGTGAAATTGAAGTGTATTCGCCGGGAAGACGGACAAAAGCTGTTGGCAGAGATACATGGAGGCATATGTGGTCACCACATTGGCGCAAGAGCACTTGCCGGCAAAGCTTTCCGGCAAGGTTTCTTTTGGCCGACAGCCCTCCAGGATGCAACTGCACAAGTAACCAAGTGTGAAGCGTGCCAGTTCCATTCCAAGCAGATACACCAGCCAGCTCAAGCTCTCCAGACGATCCCTTTATCCTGGCCATTTTCGTTCTGGGGGCTCGACATCCTCGGCCCCTTTCCCCGCGCAGCCGGGGGCTTTGAGTACTTGATGCAGGGTGGAACCCTAATCAGCGGATCTTTCACGTTTGGAGGTTGGCACACGATGAACACGGGGAAAACACAAGGGGAAGACGGGGAAAACACAAGAGAGAACACTCAAATCAACACGGAAGCAATCACACAAGTGCTAGATTCGCGATACAAGGTCGAGGTACATGATCCAAAGTCAACAACGGTGATACAGATAGTCTTCTCCCGGAGGAGGTCTTGGAATCCCGTGGGATCTTCCCGTTAGGGGTCTTGAATCCAGAGGTGGATCTTCTCCGTAGAGGCGCACCGGTCTCGTGGGAGAAATCCACACAAGTGTCAAATGAGCTAAACCACAGCTAACCCTAAACGGAATGAGGAGAGGAGTATATATAGTCTACGGGGCGAATGGGTACATGGGCCTCGGCCCGGGGGATGCGCGCAGGCATTTCAGGGGCCGGACGTCCGGGCGGCGGGCCGGATGTCCGGGACTTCACGGGGCGCCGGATGTCCGGGGCGGGGGCCCGGATGTCCGGGCGGGAAGAGCCGGGCCTCGGGTGCTCTCTGGACAGGAGCGCCGGATTTCCGGGCCCGAGGCCGGATGTCCGGGCCGTGCTTGGCCGGATGTCCGGGCCCTGGCCGGATGTCCGGGCCCTGTGGCTGGCCTTCTGTAGAGAGATGCCCAGGGGCCGGATGTCCGGGCCAGGGGGCCGGATGTCCGGGTCCTGGAGCTGCTTTCTGGTCTTCTTGTTGCATCAGCTCGTCCATGACCTTGGGGACTTGTCCATCTTCAAGCTCTTCTCCGAAGTGGTCTCCTTCACACCTGAGCACACAAAGCACACTCGCTTGAGGTAGCAACCATGTCTCGCAAGATTCATAAGGAAGTAGGGCTAGGAGTGACGTCACCTCGGTCTCGAAAGCTCTAGTACGGGCACGTGTCATCGGTCCTTGAGGCACTTGAGGGGGTGAAGGAGGGTCCATGGGGATGGCCCTAGGATACACCGTATCAGTGGGGTTCTGTGACGCCTTGGTCTGGTCGTTGAACACAAACGAAGTACGCGAAGTTGCAGCTATGGCGAACTTTTAATCTAAACAAAACCCAAAGTCTAAACGACGCCCTAAGGGCTGTATATATGAGGGAAAGAGGGGGGAATTTCGTGGCCCTTGGTGGAGGGGTCCGAAACCAACCCTAACTCTTGTTTCCCCACACATACGGACTCTAAAAACAGCCTATACTCAAGTATTTCGAAATTACATGGGCCTGGCCCAATAATAAGGTGACGCAGCACCTAAAATAGCCTCTGGACGAAATTTATGAAGTGGCATCTTGTATATTTCGTCCAAGGCTTCTCGCACTCATTATGGTGGCTTCAAAGTCCTGAAATCATCCATTGTAACTCCATTCTTGTCCCCCTTGCGCATGCCATCATCTCCATGCTTGATCTTGCTCCAATGTTCATCCTTCTTGTCCAAGCTAGGCCCTTCATTTGTAAGCAAGACAAATGATGCAGGGTGGAACCCTAATCAGCGGATCTTTCACGTTTGGAGGTTGGCACACGATGAACACGGGGAATCACAAGGGGAAGATGGGGAAAACACAAGAGGAAAACACTCAATCAACACGAAAGCAATCACACAAATGCTAGATTCGCGATACAAGGTTGAGATCCATGATCCAAGGTCAACAACGGTGATACAGATAGTCTTCTCCCGGAGGAGGTCTTGGAATCCCGTGGGATCTTCCCGTTAGGGGTCTTGAATCCAGAGGTGGATCTTCTCCGTAGAGGCGCACCGGTCTCGTGGGAGAAATCCACACAAGTGTCAAATGAGCTAAAACCACAGCTAACCCTAAACGGAATGAGGAGAGGAGTATATATAGTCTACGGGGCGAATGGGTACATGGGCCTCGGCCCGGGGGATGCGCGCAGGCATTTCAGGGGCCGGACGTCCGGGCGGCGGGCCGGATGTCCGGGACTTCACGGGGCGCCGGATGTCCGGGGCGGGGGCCCGGATGTCCGGGCGGGAAGAGCCGAGCCTCGGGTGCTCTCTGGACAGGAGCGCCGGATTTCCGGGCCCGAGGCCGGATGTCCGGGCCGTGCTTGGCCGGATGTCCGGGCCCTGGCCGGATGTCCGGGCCCTGTGGCTGGCCTTCTGTAGAGAGATGCCCAGGGGCCGGATGTCCGGGCCAGGGGGCCGGATGTCCGGGTCCTGGAGCTGCTTTCTGGTCTTCTTGTTGCATCAGCTCGTCCATGACCTTGGGGACTTGTCCATCTTCAAGCTCTTCTCCGAAGTGGTCTCCTTCACACCTGATGATACGGTGTATCCTAGGGCCATCCCCATGGACCCTCCTTCACCCCCTCAAGTGCCTCAAGGACCGATGACACGTGCCCGTACTAGAGCTTTCGAGACCGAGGTGACGTCACTCCTAGCCCTACTTCCTTATGAATCTTGCGAGACATGGTTGCTACCTCAAGCGAGTGTGCTTTGTGTGCTCAGGTGTGAAGGAGACCACTTCGGAGAAGAGCTTGAAGATGGACAAGTCCCCAAGGTCATGGACGAGCTGATGCAACGAGAAGACCGGAAAGCAGCTCCAGGACCCGGACATCCGGCCCCCTGGCCCGGACATCCGGCCCCTGGGCATCTCTCTACAGAAGGCCAACCACAGGGCCCGGACATCCGGCCAGGGCCCGGACATCCGGCCAAGCACGGCCCGGACATCCGGCCTCGGGCCCGGAAATCCGGCGCTCCTGTCCAGAGAGCACCCGAGGCTCGGCTCCTCCCGCCCGGACATCCGGGCCACCGCCCCGGACATCCGGCGACCCGCGAAGCCCCGGACATCCGGCCCGCCACCCGGACGTCCGGCTCCTGAAGATGCCTGCGCGCATCCTCTGGGCCGAGGCCCATGTACCCATTCGCCCCGTAGACTATATATACTCCTCTCCTCTTTCCGTTTAGGGTTAGCTGTGGTTTTAGCTCATTTGACACTTGTGTGGATTTCTCCCACGAGACCGGTGCGCCTCTACGGAGAAGATCCACCTCTGGATTCAAGACCCCTAACGGGAAGATCCCACGGGATTCCAAGACCTCCTCCGGGAGAAGACTATCTGTATCACCGTTGTTGACTTTGGATCATGTATCTCGACCTTGTATCGCGAATCTAGCACTTGTGTGATTGCTTCCGTGTTGATTTGAGTGTTCTCTCTTGTGTTTTCCCCATCTTTCTCCGTGTTTTCCCCGTGTTCATCGTGTGCCAACCTCCAAACGTGAAAGATCCGCTGATTAGGGTTCCACCCTACATCAGGTAGGATGTCCAAAGGTGACAACGGGTTGAAGCCGTAGACGATCTCGAAGGGAGACTTGCCAGTTGTGGAGTGTCTTGCGCGGTTGTAGGCGAACTCGGCGATTGGTAAGCAATGCTCCCATTCCCGGATGTTCCTCTTGATCAACACACGAAGAAGAGTGGATAGCGTGCGGTTCGTCACCTCCGTCTGGCCGTCCGTTTGTGGATGGTACGCCGAAGAAAATAGAAGCTTGATTCCGAGCTTGGCACATAGTGTTTTCCAAAAGTAACTCAGGAACTTGACGTCCCGGTCGGAGACGATCGTTTTGGGCACGCCGTGTAGACGAATTATCTCCCTGCAAAAGAGAGTTGCAACATGTGAAGCATCGTCGATCTTGTTACAAGGAATGAAATGAGCCATTTTGGAGAACCTATCTACCACGACAAGCACTGAATCTTTGCCATTTTGAGTCCTAGGCAAGCCAAGTATGAAATCCATGCTTATGTCTTCCCATGGGTGATATGGAATAGGGAGAGGCATATAAAGACCATAAGATTGAGCTTTGGACTTAGCTTTGCGGCATGTAGAACAGCGGTTGGTGAAGCGTGAGACGTCACGAAGCATCTTGGGCCAAAAATAGTTCTTAGAGAGAGTAGCAAACGTTTTGTCTCGTCCAAAGTGTCCCATGAGTCCTCCTCCATGCGATTCCTGCAAAAGGAGCAAACGAAGCGAAGACTCGGGAATGCAAAGTTTGTTAGCTCTCATAAGATATCCATCTTTGATGTAGTAATGCTCCCAAGAAGTGTGAGTCAAGCATTTAGCATAGGCATTTGCAAAGAAAGGATCATGCTCATATAAATCTTTAATATGCTCGAAGCCAATCACATTGAACTCAAGTTGTGTTACAAGCATGCATTTGCGGGAAAGCGCGTCCGCCACAACATTTTCTTTGCCCTTGATGTATTTGATGACATAGGGAAAAGACTCAATGAACTCACTCCATTTAGCATGACGCTTGTTCAACTTGGTTTGACCTTTGAGATACTTGAGTGTCTCATGGTCCGTATGAAGAATGAATTCATGAGGTCTAAGATAGTGTTCCCAAACACGTAGAACTCTCACCAAGGCATAAAGCTCTTTATCATAGATAGGATAGTTAAGTTGCGCTCCCGATAGCTTCTCGCTAAAGTACGCAATTGGGCGCTTTTCTTGCATTAGCACGCCACCTATGCCGGTACCACTAGCATCACAATGAATCTCAAACGGTTTGTCAAAGTTTGGTAGTGCTAGAAGCGGTGCGTGCGTGAGCAAGCTCTTAAGCTCATTGAACGCGGTGTCTTGCGAAGGACCCCAAATAAAGGGTGCGTTCTTCTTGCTCAAAGCGTGTAGAGGCATAGCAATGGTGCTAAAGTTGATATAGGGTGGAACCCTAATCAGCGGATCTTTCACGTTTGGAGGTTGGCACACGATGAACACGGGGAAAACACGGAGAAAGATGGGGAAAACACAAGAGAGAACACTCAAATCAACACGGAAGCAATCACACAAGTGCTAGATTCGCGATACAAGGTCGAGATACATGATCCAAAGTCAACAACGGTGATACAGATAGTCTTCTCCCGGAGGAGGTCTTGGAATCCCGTGGGATCTTCCCGTTAGGGGTCTTGAATCCAGAGGTGGATCTTCTCCGTAGAGGCGCACCGGTCTCGTGGGAGAAATCCACACAAGTGTCAAATGAGCTAAAAACCACAGCTAACCCTAAACGGAAAGAGGAGAGGAGTATATATAGTCTTCGGGGCGAACGGGTACATGGGCCTCGGCCCAGGGGGCTGCACGCAGGCAGATCAGGGGCCGGATGTCCGGGCGGCGGCCCGGATGTCCGGGGCTTCGAGGGACGCCGGACGTCCGGGGCCATGGGCCGGATGTCCGGGCTGGAGTGGCCTGGTCTCGGGTGCTCTCTGGACAGAGGCGCCGGATTTCCGGGCGCGGGGCCGGATGTCCGGGCCGTGCCTGGCCGGATGTCCGGGCCCTGGCCGGATGTCCGGGCCCTGTAGCCTCGGCTGCTGTTGGCCTTCTGTAGGTGAATGCCCAGGGGCCGGATGTCCGGGCCAGGGGGCCGGATGTCCGGGTCCTGGAGCTCTCTTCTGCCCTTCTCGATGCATCAGCTCGTCCGTGGCCTTGGGGACTTGTCCATCTTCAAGCTCTTCTCCGAAGTGGTCTCCTTCACACCTGAGCACACAAAGCACACTCGCTTGAGGTAGCAACCATGTCTCGCAAGATTCATAAGGGAGTTGGGCTAGGAGTGACGTCACCTCGGTCTCAAAAGCTCTAGCACGAGCACGTGTCATCGGTCCTTGAGGCACTTGAGGGGGTGAAGGAGGGTCCATGGTGATGGCCCTAGGATACACCGTATCAAAGAGGCATATAAAGACCATAAGATTGAGCTTTGGACTTAGCTTTGCGGCATGTAGAACAGCGGTTGGTGAAGCGTGAGACGTCACGAAGCATCTTTGGCCAAAAATAGTTCTTAGAGAGTGTAGCAAACGTTTTGTCTCGTCCAAAGTGTCCCATGAGTCCTCCTCCATGCGATTCCTGCAAAAGGAGCAAACGAAGCGAAGACTCGGGAATGCAAAGTTTGTTAGCTCTCATAAGATATCCATCGTTGATGTAGTAATGCTCCCAAGAAGTGTGAGTCAAGCATTTAGCATAGGCATTTGCAAAGAAAGGATCATGCTCATATAAATCTTTAATATGCTCAAAGCCAATCACATTCAACTCAAGTTGTGTTACAAGCATGCATTTGCGGGAAAGCGCGTCCGCCACAACATTTTCTTTGCCCTTGATGTATTTGATGACATAGGGAAAAGACTCAATGAACTCACTCCATTTAGCATGACGCTTGTTCAACTTGGTTTGACCTTTGAGATACTTGAGTGTCTCATGGTCCGTATGAAGAATGAATTCATGAGGTCGAAGATAGTGTTCCCAAACACGTAGAACTCTCACCAAGGCATAAAGCTCTTTATCATAGATAGGATAGTTAAGTTGCGCTCCCGATAGCTTCTCGCTAAAGTACGCAATTGGGCGCTTTTCTTGCATTAGCACGCCACCGATGCCGGTACCACTAGCATAACAATGAATCTCAAACGGTTTGTCAAAGTTCGGTAGTGCTAGAAGTGGTGCGTGCGTGAGCAAGCTCTTAAGCTCATTGAACGCGGTGTCTTGCGAAGGACCCCAAATGAAGGGTGCGTTCTTCTTGCTCAAAGCGTGTAGAGGCATAGCAATGGTGCTAAAATCCTTCACAAAACGTCGATAGAAACCGGCTAGACCAAGGAAACTACGCACTTGCATAAGATTCTTTGGTTGAGGCCAAGTTTTAATTGCTTCAATTTTAGTTTCATCAACGTGAACACCTTGAGAAGATACGACAAATCCTAGAAAGACAACCTTGTCAACGCCAAAAGTGCATTTTTCCATATTAGCATACAATTGTTGTTTGCGAAGTGCTTGCAAAACTAGTTGAACATGGTCAACATGTTCTTCAAGCGACTTGCTAAACACAAGAATGTCATCAAAGTAAACCACAACAAAGACACCTATGTAGGGTCTAAGAACAAAGTGCATAAGACGCACAAAAGTGCCGGGTGCTTCCGATAAACCCATTGGCATGACAAGCCACTCATATAACCCAAACTTGGTTTTGAAAGCAGTTTTCCACTCATCACCCTCTTGAATTCGAATTTGGTAGTAGCCACTTTTAAGATCAATTTTTGAAAAGATGGTGGCACCACAAAGTTCATCAAGCATGTCATCTAAGCGAGGAATAGGGTGACGATATCTAACGGTGATAGCATTTATCGGGCGGCAGTCGGAACACATGCGAAAAGTTCCGTCTTTCTTAGGCACGAGAATAACGGGAACGGCACAAGGGCTTAGACTTTCACGTACATGACCCTTGTCGATGAGATTTTGCACTTGCCGTTGTATCTCCTTCGTTTCCTCGGGGTTGACGCGGTACGGAGCTTTGTTTGGAAGTGGAGCACCGGGTACGAGGTCGATTCGGTGTTCTATCCCTCGAAGTGGAGGTAGACCCGGTGGTAGCTCATCCGGAAAGACGTCCGAGAATTCCTGCAACAATTTAGACAACACCAAAGGTGGAGGTGGTGAAGTGTTAGTAGGTTTGGCTTCCCCTTTGCATAGAAGCACAAAGTGGAAGACGCTCGATGGGTTCTCACACACTTCTCTCATCTCACGTTTGGTAGCAAATAGCACTAGTTGCTTCTTGTCGCTCATCGTGGAGTCGCTCATATTTGGCTTGTGGCTCTCGCTCTCTTTTTGGTGGCTCGCTCTCTCACCATTCTCTCCACGATGGGTAGTAGGTAAAAGCTTGTCGGCGGCTACTTGACTTGGGGTCATAGGTCGGAGCACGAATTCCTTGCCCTTCATCTTGAAGTGATAGTGATTCGTCCGTCCATTGTGTGTGACTCCACGATCATATTGCCATGGTCGTCCAAGAATAAGGTGGCACACGGACATGGGTATCACATCACACTCAAGAGTGTCCTCGTAAGCGCCAATCTTGAAAGAGACTTGCACGGTGTGCTCGACTCGAAGAATTCCGGCGTCGTTGAGCCATTGGACCTTGTAGGGGTGAGGATGCTTCGTCTTGACCAAATGAAGCTTGTTGATGCAGGGTGGAACCCTAATCAGCGGATCTTTCACGTTTGGAGGTTGGCACACGATGAACACGGGGAAAACACAAGGGGAAGACGGGGAAAACACAAGAGAGAACACTCAAATCAACACGGAAGCAATCACACAAGTGCTAGATTCGCGATACAAGGTCGAGGTACATGATCCAAAGTCAACAACGGTGATACAGATAGTCTTCTCCCGGAGGAGGTCTTGGAATCCCGTGGGATCTTCCCGTTAGGGGTCTTGAATCCAGAGGTGGATCTTCTCCGTAGAGGCGCACCGGTCTCGTGGGAGAAATCCACACAAGTGTCAAATGAGCTAAACCACAGCTAACCCTAAACGGAATGAGGAGAGGAGTATATATAGTCTACGGGGCGAATGGGTACATGGGCCTCGGCCCGGGGGATGCGCGCAGGCATTTCAGGGGCCGGACGTCCGGGCGGCGGGCCGGATGTCCGGGACTTCACGGGGCGCCGGAGGTCCGGGGCGGGGGCCCGGATGTCCGGGCGGGAAGAGCCGAGCCTCGGGTGCTCTCTGGACAGGAGCGCCGGATTTCCGGGCCCGAGGCCGGATGTCCGGGCCGTGCTTGGCCGGATGTCCGGGCCCTGGCCGGATGTCCGGGCCCTGTGGCTGGCCTTCTGTAGAGAGATGCCCAGGGGCCGGATGTCCGGGCCAGGGGGCCGGATGTCCGGGTCCTGGAGCTGCTTTCTGGTCTTCTTGTTGCATCAGCTCGTCCATGACCTTGGGGACTTGTCCATCTTCAAGCTCTTCTCCGAAGTGGTCTCCTTCACACCTGAGCACACAAAGCACACTCGCTTGAGGTAGTAACCATGTCTCGCAAGATTCATAAAGAAGTAGGGCTAGGAGTGACGTCACCTCGGTCTCGAAAGCTCTAGTCCTTGGTCCTTTGGGCACTTGAGGGGGTGAATGAGGGTCCATGGGGATGGCCCTAGGATACACCGTATCACTATGTTCTCATTTGGTGGGAGCAAATCATGGAGAGAAGAGAAGCCAAAGGCGAACCTCCTATAACCACTTGGGCTCAAATGAAGGAAGTGATGAGAGCACGCTTCGTGCCTACACACTACAACCGAGACTTGTTCAAGAAGCTACAACTCCTCAAGCAAGGTACCAAGTCCGTTGAAGAGTACTACAAGGAGATGGAGATTGCCATGATACGAGCGAACATCACGGAAGATGATGAGCAAACTATGGCGCGATTCTTGAATGGACTCAACTATCCCATCAAGAAGATTGCGGACTTCCAACCATACAACAATCTCCTCGAGCTAGTACATCAAGCAACCAAAGCGGAGCGACAAGTTCACGAAGACTACAAGTACTCAAAGTTCAACTCCAAGAACTTCGGCTCCTATAATCAAGCTTCAACGACTTCGGTTACTCCTCCTACCTCTATCAAGCCTTCTACAAACTTCGGTGACAAGTCAAGCTACAAGAATGCGACTACCTCGAGTCGTCAACCTTCTACCAACAACTTCAAGCCAAGAGCTTCCTCAACTACAACTCCAACCGAAGATAACAACAAGACGAGCTCCATCAAATGCTTCAAGTGCCAAGGACGAGGCCACAAGTCATTTGAGTGCAAGACCGTTCGCACCATGATCATCAACGACGACGGGTCATATGACTCCATGAGCGATGATGAGATGGAAGCACTTGAGCATGTAGCAATGCATCGCCAAGTCAATGAAGAAGAAGACAATCAAGTGTTTTGCGACAATGACTCAAGCCCCAACCTTGTTGTCTCCAAAGTCTTGACACTACAACATCAACGAGATGACGACCAACGTTGTCACATTTTCCATACGAAGGCCGGCATAAATCGGCGCTCCGTCAAGGTTATCATCGATGGCGGAAGTTGCCACAACTTGGCAAGCGAAGAGCTATGCGACAAGCTTCATTTGGTCAAGACGAAGCATCCTCACCCCTACAAGGTCCAATGGCTCAACGACGCCGGAATTCTTCGAGTCGAGCACACCGTGCAAGTCTCTTTCAAGATTGGCGCTTACGAGGACACTCTTGAGTGTGATGTGATACCCATGTCCGTGTGCCACCTTATTCTTGGACGACCATGGCAATATGATCGTGGAGTCACACACAATGGACGGACGAATCACTATCACTTCAAGATGAAGGGCAAGGAATTCGTGCTCCGACCTATGACCCCAAGTCAAGTAGCCGCCGACAAGCTTTTACCTACTACCCATCGTGGAGAGAATGGTGAGAGAGCGAGCCACCAAAAAGAGAGCGAGAGCCACAAGCCAAATATGAGCGACTCCACGATGAGCGACAAGAAGCAACTAGTGCTATTTGCTACCAAACGTGAGATGAGAGAAGTGTGTGAGAACCCATCGAGCGTCTTCCACCTTGTGCTTCTATGCAAAGGGGAAGCCAAACCTACTAACACTTCACCACCTCCACCTTTGGTGTTGTCTAAATTGTTGCAGGACTTCTCGGACGTCTTTCCGGATGAGCTACCACCGGGTCTACCTCCACTTCGAGGGATAGAACACCGCATCGACCTCGTACCCGGTGCTCCACTTCCAAACAAAGCTCCGTACCGCGTCAACCCCGAGGAAACGAAGGAGATACAACGGCAAGTGCAAAATCTCATCGACAAGGGTCATGTACGTGAAAGTCTAAGCCCTTGTGCCGTTCCCGTTATTCTCGTGCCTAAGAAAGACGGAACTTTTCGCATGTGTTCCGATTGCCGCCCGATAAATGCTATCACCGTTAGATATCGTCACCCTATTCCTCGCTTAGACGACATGCTTGATGAACTTTGTGGTGCCACCATCTTTTCAAAAATTGATCTTAAAAGTGGTTACTACCAAATCCGTATTCAAGAGGGTGATGAGTGGAAAACTGCTTTCAAAACCAAGTTTGGGTTATATGAGTGGCTTGTCATGCCAATGGGCTTATCGGAAGCACCCGGCACTTTTGTGCGTCTTATGCACTTTGTTCTTAGACCCTACATAGGTGTCTTTGTTGTGGTTTACTTTGATGACATTCTTGTGTTTAGCAAGTCGCTTGAAGAACATGTTGACCATGTTCAACTAGTTTTGCAAGCACTTCGCAAACAACAATTGTATGCTAATATGGAAAAATGCACTTTTGGCGTTGACAAGGTTGTCTTTCTAGGATTTGTCGTGTCTTCTCAAGGTGTTCACGTTGATGAAACTAAAATTGATGCAATTAAAACTTGGCCTCAACCAAAGAATCTTATGCAAGTGCGTAGTTTCCTTGGTCTAGCCGGTTTCTATCGACGTTTTGTGAAGGACTTTAGCACCATTGCTATGCCCCTACACGCTTTGAGCAAGAAGAACGCACCCTTCATTTGGGGTCCTTCGCAAGACACCGCGTTCAATGAGCTTAAGAGCTTGCTCACGCACGCACCGCTTCTAGCCCTACCAAACTTTGACAAACCTTTTGAGATTCATTGTGATGCTAGTGGTACCGGCATCGGTGGCGTGCTAATGCAAGAAAAGCGCCCAATTGCGTACTTTAGCGAGAAGCTTTCGGGAGCTCAACTTAACTATCCTATCTATGATAAAGAGCTTTATGCCTTGGTGAGAGTTCTACGTGTTTGGGAACACTATCTTCGACCTCATGAATTCATTCTTCATACGGACCATGAGACACTCAAGTATCTCAAAGGTCAAACCAAGTTGAACAAGCGTCATGCTAAATGGAGTGAGTTCATTGAGTCTTTTCCCTATGTCATCAAATACATCAAGGGCAAAGAAAATGTTGTGGCGGACGCGCTTTCCCGCAAATGCATGCTTGTAACACAACTTGAGTTGAATGTGATTGGCTTTGAGCATATTAAAGATTTATATGAGCATGATCCTTTCTTTGCAAATGCCTATGCTAAATGCTTGACTCACACTTCTTGGGAGCATTACTACATCAAAGATGGATATCTTATGAGAGCTAACAAACTTTGCATTCCCGAGTCGTCGCTTCGTTTGCTTCTTTTGCAGGAATCGCATGGAGGAGGACTCATGGGACACTTTGGACGAGACAAAACGTTTGCTACACTCTCTAAGAACTATTTTTGGCCCAAGATGCTTCGTGACGTCTCACGCTTCACCAACCGCTGTTCTACATGCCGCAAAGCTAAGTCCAAAGCTCAATCTTATGGTCTTCATATGCCCCTTCCTATTCCATATCAACCATGGGAAGACATAAGCATGGATTTCATACTTGGCTTGCCTAGGACTCAAAATGGCAAAGATTCCGTGCTTGTCGTGGTAGATAGGTTCTCCAAAATGGCTCATTTCATTCCTTGTAACAAGATCGACGATGCTTCACATGTTGCAACTCTCTTTTGCAGGGAGATACTTCGTCTACACGGCGTGCCCAAAACGATCGTCTCCGACCGGGACGTCAAATTCCTGAGTTACTTTTGGAAAACACTATGTGCCAAGCTCGGAATCAAGCTTCTATTTTCTTCGGCGTACCATCCGCAAACGGACGGCCAGACGGAGGTGACGAACCGCACGCTATCCACTCTTCTTCGTGTGTTGATCAAGAGGAACATCCGGGAATGGGAGCATTGCTTACCAATCGCCGAGTTCGCCTACAACCGCGCAAGACACTCCACAACCGGCAAGTCCCCCTTCGAGATCGTCTACGGCTTCAACCCGTTGTCACCTTTGGACATCCTACCGCTTCCTCTCCAAGAGCGCACGAACATGGACGCAAGTGCAAGGGCAACTTATCTCAAGAAGGTGCACGAAGACACAAGGGCGATGATCGAGCGACAAGTCCACCGTCGCGCCACCAAGCTCAACGTCAACAAGGCACCGATGGTGTTCCAACCGGGAGATCTTGTTTGGCTTCACCTTCGCAAGGACCGCTTCCCACTCGAGCGCAAGTCCAAGCTTCTACCTCGCGCCGACGGACCCTTCAAGGTGCTAGCACGCTACAACGACAACGCCTACAAGATCGACATTCCACGAGACAAGTACTCCGTGAGCGATACTTTCAACATCAAGGACCTCTCTCCTTTCCATGGTGATGAAGATTTCGATCCGAGGTCGGATCTTTCCCAAGGGAGGGGAGATGATACGGTGTATCCTAGGGCCATCCCCATGGACCCTCCTTCACCCCCTCAAGTGCCTCAAGGACCGATGACACGTGCCCGTACTAGAGCTTTCGAGACCGAGGTGACGTCACTCCTAGCCCTACTTCCTTGTGAATCTTGCGAGACATGGTTGCTACCTCAAGCGAGTGTGCTTTGTGTGCTCAGGTGTGAAGGAGACCACTTCGGAGAAGAGCTTGAAGATGGACAAGTCCCCAAGGTCATGGACGAGCTGATGCAACAAGAAGACCAGAAAGCAGCCCCAGGACCCGGACATCCGGCCCCCTGGCCCGGACATCCGGCCCCTGGGCATCTCTCTACAGAAGGCCAGCCACAGGGCCCGGACATCCGGCCAGGGCCCGGACATCCGGCCAAGCACGGCCCGGACATCCGGCCTCGGGCCCGGAAATCCGGCGCTCCTGTCCAGAGAGCACCCGAGGCTCGGCTCTTCCCGCCCGGACATCCGGGCCCCCGCCCCGGACATCCGGCGCCCCGTGAAGTCCCGGACATCCGGCCCGCCGCCCGGACGTCCGGCCCCTGAAATGCCTGCGCGCATCCCCCGGGCCGAGGCCCATGTACCCATTCGCCCCGTAGACTATATATACTCCTCTCCTCTTTCCGTTTAGGGTTAGCTGTGGTTTAGCTCATTGACACTTGTGTGGATTTCTCCCACGAGACCGGTGCGCCTCTACGGAGAAGATCCACCTCTGGATTCAAGACCCCTAACGGGAAGATCCCACGGGATTCCAAGACCTCCTCCGTGATACAGGGTGGAACCCTAATCAGCGGATCTTTCACGTTTGGAGGTTGGCACACGATGAACACGGGGAATCACAAGGGAGAGATGGGGGAAACACAAGAGGAAAACACTCAATCAACACGGAAGCAATCACACAAGTGCTAGATTCGCGATACAAGGTCGAGGTACATGATCCAAAGTCAACAACGGTGATACAGATAGTCTTCTCCCGGAGGAGGTCTTGATATCCCTGGGGATCTTCTCCGTTGAAGGAGGTCCTGAATCCGTAGTGGATCTTCTCCGTAGAGGCGCACCGTCTCGTGGGAGAAATCCACACAAGTATCAAATGAGCTAAACCACCGCTAAGTCTAAAGGGAGGAGGTCAACAGTATTTATATTACACACGCGGTCGCCGTCGTAGCGGACGTCCGGGGGTTACCGGACGTCCGGTGGTTCCGGAGGGACCGGACGTCCGGTAATCCTCGGATTTCCGCTATTTAGCTTCTGTTGCCGAAGTCACGGACGTCCGGTGGCTTCCGGTCGTCCGGTCGTCTGGGAGGGGCCGGACGTCCGGTGTTTTCCGGTCGTCCGGTGCCTGGGAGTCGCCGGTCGTCCGGTGCAGGCCGGACGTCCGGTGCCTGTAGCATCTTCAGCATTCCTTCTTCTTGTCTCGAACACTTGTCGGTCCTGTCCTCTTGAGCATCATGTAGAGCTGTCCCGCGGCCTTCGTCCAAGTACCTGAGTATGCATAGAGTCTCTGATGAAGGTAGAGGCCGTACCCCAAGTGAATCCGAAAGATGTAAAGAGAGGAGCGAGGTCACCTCGGTCTCAAAAGCTCTTGCACGTGCTCTAGTCATGGGTCCTTTGGGCACTTGGTGAGGCGATGAAGGGTCCATGGTGATGGCCCTAGGATACACCGTATCACCATGAGAGGTAGTGATACAGGGTGGAACCCTAGTCAGCGGATCTTTCACGTTTGGAGGTTGGCACACGATGAACACGGGGAATCACAAGGGAAAGATGGGGGAAACACAAGAGGAAAACACTCAATCAACACGAAAGCAATCACACAAATGCTAGATTCGCGATACAAGGTTGAGATCCATGATCCAAAGTCAACAACGGTGATACAGATAGTCTTCTCCGTGAGGAGGTCTTGGAATCCCGTGGGATCTTCCCGTTAGGGGTCTTGAATCCAGAGGTGGATCTTCTCCGTAGAGGCGCACCGGTCTCGTGGGAGAAATCCACACAAGTGTCAAATGAGCTAAACCACAGCTAACCCTAAACGGAATGAGGAGAGGAGTATATATAGTCTACGGGGCGAAGGGGATACACGGGCCTCGGCCCAAGTGCTGCGCGCAGGCAGATCAGGAGCCGGACGTCCGGGCAGCGGGCCGGATGTCCGGGGCTTCACGGGACGCCGGATGTCCGGGGCGGGGGCCCGGATGTCCGGGCGGGAAGAGCCGAGCCTCGGGTGCTCTCTGGACAGGAGCGCCGGATTTCCGGGCCCGAGGCCGGATGTCCGGGCCGTGCTTGGCCGGATGTCCGGGCCCTGGCCGGATGTCCGGGCCCTGTGGCTGGCCTTCTGTAGAGAGATGCCCAGGGGCCGGATGTCCGGGCCAGGGGGCCGGATGTCCGGGTCCTGGAGCTGCTTTCTGGTCTTCTTGTTGCATCAGCTCGTCCATGACCTTGGGGACTTGTCCATCTTCAAGCTCTTCTCCGAAGTGGTCTCCTTCACACCTGAGCACACAAAGCACACTCGCTTGAGGTAGCAACCATGTCTCGCAAGATTCATAAGGAAGTAGGGCTAGGAGTGACGTCACCTCGGTCTCGAAAGCTCTAGTACGGGCACGTGTCATCGGTCCTTGAGGCACTTGAGGGGGTGAAGGAGGGTCCATGGGGATGGCCCTAGGATACACCGTATCAGTACTTGTACGTTGCAATCGACAAGTTCACAAAGTGGCCGGAAGTGGAACCAGTGAGGAAGGTGACAGCACAGTCAGCAGTCAAGTTCTTCAGGTCGATTGTTTGCCGCTTCGGGATCCCTAACAGGATCATCACCGACAACGGTACGCAATTCACGAGCCGCACCTTCATGCAGTACGTCCAAGACCTTGGCGCCAAGGTCTGCTTCGCTTCTGTTGCTCACCCGAGAAGCAACGGTCAAGCGGAGAGGGCAAATGCTGAAGTGCTACGTGGCCTCAAGACCAGAACTTTCGACAGGCTGCACAAGTGCGGAAGAAACTGGATCGAGGAGCTACCGGTGGTTCTTTGGTCGATCAGGACGACGCCAAATCGAGCCACTGGACAGACACCTTTCGCTCTAGTCTATGGAGCAGAGGCAGTTCTCCCCACGGAACTCGTATACGGGTCGCCTTGAGTGCTCGCTTATGATGAGCTTGAGCAAGAGCAGCTGGGACAAGATGACGCGCTGCTCCTTGAGGAAGACCATCTTCAGGCTGCTGTACGAGCTGCTCGCTACCAGCAAGCTTTGCGCCGCTACCATAGCTACAAAGTTAACGCCAGAAGTCTCGAGGAAGGTGACCTTGTTCTTCGGCGCGTTCAGTCCGCCAAGAATTCCAACAAGTTGACGCCGAAGTGGGAAAGCCCTTACCGGGTGAAACGAGTCACTAGGCCTGGCGCTGTCCACCTTGAGACCGAAGATGGCTTTCCGGTGAGCAACTCCTGGAACATCGAGCATCTTCGTAAGTTTTACCCGTAAGGCGTGGTTGCCGGAACCCGTTCCGGCAACCACCTTTTGTACAAGTCTTGCCGCTGTTGCATGTAATCCTTTGTACAAAGCCGGGCGCAGACCCCGTGCATAAGTAAAGCTCATGTGCTCCGCACATCTTGTCAATTTCATGCTTTCTATATTTTGCATGTGTTATCTGACACTTTGTGCAACACCTACCCCCGGTAAGCAATAACGAGCCTTAAGGCCCCATATCTTTGTTTTCTCTTCTTTATTTTTCTCAAGGAAAGAAAGGTTCCCTCGCCTTGCCGGGAAGCAAACAACAGAAAAGCTAAGTTGCCAAAGTTTGAGCAATCAGATTTTTAAATTTTTAAGTTATCTTCCTTGAACGACCGTGCTTTGAATGGAAAACCTGTGCGCGGAGGAACCAACTCGTAGCTAGTTGCGCCCTTAACTTTGTTTCGAGCCCGCTCAACAACTTTGTTTCGAGTCCGCTCAACAACTTTGTTTCGAGTTCGCTCAACAACTTAAGTGAGCTGCGACTAGTCGCGACAAGGTTTCTTGTCGGTAGCGGCACCGCCAGCAGGCTGCTGACAGTCCCGCACTCAGTGCTCGCGGCTAAGGTGCCTGCGCCGGCAAGTTCCCTAAAACCGTAGGGCAGGAACATACAAAGCAAGGGATCAAGTAAAGGAAATAACATAGCAATCCTACCCAAAATAGAGTTATATTACAAAGTGGCTTGTCGCAGCTCTAACAGATTGTTCTCATAACATGACAAGCAGCGACAAGGAAAGAAGAAAACGGGCGGCCTAATCTACGCGATCGCCTTCAAACCTCTTGATCCCGCTCACCTTGTCCACAATGGGTGTGACAAGGGCCTTGAGCGCCTCCAGATCAGCATCCGGCAGCAGGGACTTGAGGACGTTGGTGAGGTTGAGGCCCGGGTTGCGGAAGGCCACCTTCACCAACACCTTTTGAAGGGCTCCCGCGCAGAGCATGCGCGACTCGTCCGCCAGCTGCTTTGGGATCCTCTTCCGGAGTCGCTGGAGGGCCGTCGCCACGCCTTTGAAGAACAGAGTGAGCTTGGCGCTGGGGTGGAGGTACTCATCGGAGGAATACCCGAGATACTCCGCCCCCAGCTGCGCCAGCTCCCTGTCGATATCTGCGGCAGCATTGACGAGACCCTCCGTCCAGTGCTCCATAGTCTCCCTGAAAGTGTTCTGGACGGCAGCAGCACTCGCCAGCAGCGCATTCTTGGCCTTGATCTCCTTCTTCAAGGTCGCCTCCCGCTCCCTGGCGCCGTCCAGCGTCTTGGTAAAAGTGGTCAGCTTCAACTCAAGATCCACGTTGGAGTCCTTGGCGGCGCTGAGCTCCTTGCCCTTCTCGGCGAGACGGACCTGCTGCTCTGAGTGGCTGTGGGCGTGTTTCTCCCGCTCATGCTTGAGCGCGGCAAGCTCCTCGCCGCTCGCCTTGAGATCGGCCTCCAGCTGCGTCACCTTCGTCTCCAGCTCCTTCTTGGCGACCTCGGCAGCTGCGGCAGCGTCCTTTGCTTCCTGGAGGGCCCCGCCAAGTGATTGCTCGCGCGCGGCAAGCTCCTCCTCGTGGCTGTCGAGGTTGAATTTCCGTTGCGCCAGCTCGCCTTCTCGCGCAGATAGCTTCTCGGCGGCAAGCCGCTGTTGCTCTTCGACTTCGGCTTTCTCGAGGAAGAAGGCCGTCTGTGATGTAGGGTGGAACCCTATGTGGCCGATCTTTCACGAAATGGAGGGGATCCCACGATGAACACGAAGAACACAAAGGGAAATCACGAGGGAAACACTCAAGAACAAGTCCAATCTCACATCCACTAGATCCTCAAAACACAAAGAGATACAAGATCCATGATCAACAAGGGACGATACAAAGGGTAACCGGTTCTTCTCCGTGAGGAGGTCTTGATGATATCCCGTAGGATCTTCCCGCGAGGGGCCTTGAATCCCGTAGGATCTTCTCTGCAGAGGTCTTGAATCCGTGTGGATCTTCTCCGTGGAGGGGCCGCAGTCACTCACAAGGAGATGAACCACTAGTGGATGAGCAAAGCTCTGTCTCAAATGAGCTAAACCTAAGCTAACCCTCAAATGGAGGAGGGGGAGGAGTATATATAGTCTAGGTCCATGAAGGGGTAAGTGGGAGAGGGATACATGGGCCTCAGGCCTGTCTCTGCGCGCAGGCAGGCGCCGGATGTCCGGGCCGTGGGCCGGATGTCCGGCGGCTCGCGAGGAGCCGGATTTCCAGGCCTCTGGCCGGATGTCCGGGCTGAGCGTGGCCAGCTTCGGTTGCCTTCTGTGATGAGGGGCCGGATTTCCGGCGAAGGGGCCGGATGTCCGGGGCTTCGGGCGGAGCCGGATGTCCGGGGCATGGGGCCGGATGTCCGGGCTGGCGAGGCTCGCTTCTGTGAAGGTGCGCCGGATGTCCGGGCCTGGGGGCCGGATGTCCGGGGCCTGTAAGTGTTGGCCCTTCTTCCTTCTCTCCCTCGCACACTTGGCCTTGGTCCTTGGGCTCTCCATGGGTGTTCCTGAGCATGCACAAGGTCCGCGCTTAAAGTAGCATCCATGTCTCGCGAGAAAGGAAAGGGGAAGCATCGAGGAACGGGATCACCTTGCGTCCAAGTGGTGTACATGGGGATGAACGAAGGATGCTCCGCATCATCTCCCCTCCCTTGGGAAAGATCCGACCTCGGATCAAAAACCTCATCACCATGGAAGCGGTAGTCGTGAACGGACTTGTAGTTGGACGAAGTTGAGGGCATGTCGCAATCCAAGTACTCCAAGGTGTCTCCGGTATGTGATACATGGAAAATGAGCAAACACAAAGTACACTTGGAAATACAATGGTTAGCGCACAGAAAGTGTTCATCATGTAAGAATGAGTCCGTGTGACAAGGTACATGAAGCTTAGCAAGATGATATAGTATGAGATGTAAAGCATTCATGTGAGCAAATTCATTTGTTGTGCACACAAAGGTAGGGTAATTGGCATGTTGCACAAAGCTACAATTTCTACCATTGTGCAAAATGATGTCATAGTGTGATGGTTTATCAAGAGCATGAACATGGCAATGGATGCTCAATATGTGTATGTTATCACGCAATTGATGGAGGACAATATGATCATGATGTATGAATATGCCATCAAGAAAGATCACAACAAATTTGCTAAGGAAATGCACAAGCTCATATATCATGGATGACATGGGAATACATGATGCAACGAGGCAATCATATTGTGAGTCAATCCATGCATAAGATGCAAATTTGTCATGTGTATGATTTGTCCATGGAGCATGGCATGTGAGCACACAATCAACAAATATGAAGGTTTTGGTGCAATGTGCCAAAGGAGTTTTGATATACCAATGCTCGATGTCGTGGCATGAGTGAAGGTCCGAAGGTGCATCCAAAGGGTCCATCTTCAATGTCGGTCCTCCATCCCGTAGATGTATCATGTAGACAACAAGAAGGAAACAACAATGAAAGTATGGCCTATCCAATATGCATATGTGAGGGTGGCTCACAAAGAAGGAATGCACCTTATGTATGTTCTCGAAGATGTTGTTGTCGCGCAACGTGTATGCCTTAACATGCCCAAGATGCCACGTGATGGCACCGCCTTGTGAATCCATCAAAATGAAAGGACATGACAAACACTTGGAAAAACAAATGAGGTTAGCCGTAATGCGAAACCTAGCATTCGTGCGGGAAAATACCCAACAAGTGCTTGCATCATTCTTATCATAAGAAAGTACAAGGGTGTGGTGCATGGTATGTAGGCATAAGATGCGAGAACAACCAAGTGCAATAGGCTCAATCAAGCAAGTATGCATCTCAAGAAGGGTGTCAAAGTCTCCAAGATCAACAAACATAGCATTGTTGCACTCAATACAAGTGATGAGAGATGCAACTAATGGAGACAGGTGACAATGATCAAGATATATCAAGTGAGTGGCATGAACATATATGTCATCAACCCAAGAAAGCAAGTAATAGAGGAACATGGGTGATGCAACATAGCAAGCAAGCAGAGTGATCAAGTCAAGCAAGCTAGTAGTGCAAAGATGCAACATGCTAGAAGTAATCATGGCAATCATGGCATGTGTCCAAATAGGAGGCATGAATAATGCACATGGCATATCACAAGCATGAAAGCAAGGTATGGGCAAAGTCTCATCATTGTGGTGGCAAGAAGTCCTATGTAAATAGTAATGGAGTATCATGACTCTCCCAACACAAGAATCAACAATAGCATGGGGCACAAAGAAATCATGGTAGTAGCTACAAGTATCTCCACCAAGCATGCAAATACACATATAAGTAGCATAATGGTGAATCATGTGTAAAGGCAAGCAAGGGTCACAATTGCATGGCAAAGTCATAGCAAGAGTAATAACATGCAAAGTGAACACGATAGTATGGGCATAATGTGACAAGTGGCAAATAGCCCATAGCCGTGTGAGAGCCAAGTAAAAGAGATGCGCGTAGTGGTTGCGCGAAGAGAACGGTGGTAGGGACAATCCACGGGATCCCAAATTGTCGTTGCTCTCAAGAGCTCGTTTTGTCAACTCATGGGATTGTGAGGTTGACAAATGTTCATGAGTACCTACACAAAACAAAGACAAAGGAAAAATTGTGTGTGCGTGGTATATGTACACATCATCCATCATGATGCGCACATGCGTGTGGTGGTTAGCACAAAATATCCAATTCTCAAACAAATGAGACGCGTGATATATAAACATGTCATCCATCATGAGAGGTTTGTTGTTATGTATAGCATAATGGAGACTCACATGGTGTAATGCATCATGACAAGTAGGTAGAGCATTGTTATTCATGTAATGCATATGGTGCACACAATCATGGTAATCATGCAAGGTATGGAATGCATCAAGATCTCCTAGTATGTATGAGGAAATTATGGGGGTCTCCTCATGAGCATTAGTGGAAACATCACATGGAGAATATTGATAACATCCAAAACAATGCATATTTGGAACAATGTGTTCATGGCATGGCATAATATATGAATTGCGCAAATCATGTAAAGGAAGCATTGCAATATCATCGCAAGAGAAACACAAGCCAATGACCATCATCTTGTCATCTATGCCACAAGTGCAAATGGGATTTACTTTAATTTGGCATGCATAGTTACTATGTTGAGATTGAAATGATGCAATATGGGAGATCTCACTCATAGCATATGACAAGTTTAAAGGATTCTCAAACATGATGTGACCAAAAGAATTTTCACATGATATCCTATGGAGCATAGCATCACAACTAGGCAACTCAACATGCTCATCATCATATTCATCATAAATAGGTAAGTCTAGACATGATGAAGTCGCACTAGCATGAAGCATGGCAATAGGTGTGTCAACATCATGCAAGCAATCATTGTCAAGACAGTCCACTAGTGGGACAAGAGCATTACCTTCACCTATTTTACCTTTGGAGTGTCGCTCATGCGTCGTTGTAGGTGAGGTGTTCAAGATCCAATCGTTCTCATCTTCATCATGATGGAACCATGTGGGTGGTGCATCTTCTTCCACCATGGCCATCGGGTTGTCCATTGGAGGGACGGACTTGTCGAGGGTAGGCATGTCCTCTTGTAGGAGACTTAGCACCAAAGAAAACACACTCGGAGTAGAGGTTAAGTCGTTTGAAATCATAGTGGCCTCACATGCCCTATCAACTACCTCACTCACTAAGTGTTGTGGCTCACTCACTCCCTCGTGGATGCTCTCACTCGTATGGTTGGTGGAGTCACTCAAATGGCTCTCAACCTCACATAGGAGAAGTGGCATGCTCTCATGTGTGGGGCTAGTGGTGGGCACACTCATCCTCTCAAGGGAAATGCTCTCAAGATCACATATGGTGGAGTCACTCATATCGCTCATGTGCTGGTGGCTCTCCTCACATGGGAATTGGGGCATCTCGTCATAAGTGGATGTTGAAGAGGTGTAGGTGCAATAGTATCCATGCTCAACTTCCTCATCCGTAATGCCTCCAAAGATGAATGCCGTAGGGTGTGGCAAACCATCACGCTCCTCCGAGGTCAAAGAGAAGGTCTCATGCTTGCTCGCGTAGCTTGACCCGGAGTAGTAGTCCAATATGGGCGCCGTCTTCATGGTGTCGAAGAGGTTCATGCTCGTCGCCTTGGTCGAAGGGGATGGCCCATGCTCGACCGTCTTGTCGCCGTCGCTCGTAGATGATCGCCTTGATGATGAAGACGTCGATGTAGGCGAACTCATGGGAAGTAGGCGAAGATGCCGTACATGCAAAGGCGAAGATGCCTTGATAGCACTTGGCGAAGATGCCGAAGTGGTGGTTGTAGCCGTAGCTCCGTCTTGGGTATGCTTGTCTCGCGGTCTTCTTATGTTCTCTTGAAGCTTGGGCTTGGCGTGAAGTAGAGCGTCTTCGGACTTGTAGGTATGCGCTTGTCGAGCATCTTCATGATGATGATGTCGTTGTCGTGCTTGAGCTCTTGGTAGATGTCGTTCGTCGTCGTCGTGCACAAGATGCTTGGAGGTGACTTGCCCTTCATGACGATGTCGATGGTCGCCATGGCGGTGTGGACGTGGAAGACTTGTACTTGCATCATGTTTGCGCTTCGAAGACTTGTGACTTGAACGTCGCCGCCGAGAGGATGACGAAGGGGAAGAAGACTTGTAATCGACCACCAAGTGTCGGAGCTCCGCCATTTGTTTGTTGAAGGATTCGCACATGTCGTCGAAGGAAGCCATTGTCCTTGTCTCGAACTGTCGTTGTTTGATGGCGATGTTGCCCAAGCACTCTTGCATTTCTCGTTGTAGTCCGATGGTTTTCGCGTGGATGTCCTTGTTCGCGCCGTCGATGTCGAAGACCGGAGATGAAATGCCTTGCCTATCCGTCACAAGACGCTAGCAAGTATGAGTGGGAGAAAGAGAAGAACTATACCAAATGTACCTTGACCCATGTTGAAGATGGATCAATGATCACTCAAATGTGGAACAAGGAAATAGCACAATTGGTACCAATTCTTGTCGGTTTCTCACACCTACACAAGTAAAGCTTATGGTGGAGCTCGATGAGGATAGTGGCACACAAATTTGAAGCGAAATGTTAGCAAGACTCAATAATGTTGAAAAAGATTCACAAATTTGCAAGCGAAACAAGTAGACCAATAGCAATGAGTGGCACACGGAAACACACACACGGATAGATAGATGGGGTTATGCAACCAAGGAATGAGCACAAAATGTGGAATCCACGGAAAACGCTCGTGTTGCACAACTCAAGAGAGACGCTAGCACGATTGCTCAATAGGCGGATACGACACTTGTGCACAACCGATAAGATGCAAAATGTATGAGCCTTCTATCCCAAGTATGCTATGTGTATGGTATTCCGGTGGTATGATCCAAAATGATCGAGTATGACAATCTTAATGTAGTATGATGCTATGGTTCTTGCTTAAAAGCTCTTTGTGTATCTTTTTCTTTGTGCTTAAAAGCTTGTTTGGCTCTTTCTCTTTTGAGCTCTTTTCTCATATAAAACTTAACGAACCAAGATAGCAATTGAGTATATGCGATAACAACCTTGTGTCACAAGAGATGATACCAAGATATGCACCACGGTGATATGGTATGTATGATATGGGAAGTATGATCACTAATGTGCACAAGTCACGTTGCCGGCAATACTCAAATGGCTAGTCTCGATAGGTAGGTGACGTAAAAATGGGCTAGGGGTTAACAATGCAATTGCAAGGGAATATACAATGATGTCGTCGAAGTTACCGTCCGTGTCGATGATGAGATGTGGTGCTCTTGATGTAGACCCGTTCCTAATTAGCCGAAACACCTTAGGAAACGGAAAAACCACAACTCAAAATCTCAAGGACAAATATCAAATGGTGGTAGTGGCAATTCCGTGGTGGTTGCGGAAGTTGAATGATGGGCTATACACGATGTCGGAGTTGAAGTCACGGTCCCTAAGTAGCCGAAACACCTTAGGAGACACAAGCCACAACTCAAACAAGCTCGAACAAAATTGGGTTAAGTTTGGTTGGCTATGTATAATGGGCAATGGGTATGCGAAAGTGGTGGTGGTGGTTGATGAAGAAGCAATTGTCCCTAAGTAGCCTAAACACCTTAGGAGACTCAAATCACTACTCAAGCAACCACAAATGCTATGGGGGACAAAATGGTTAGGTTGCGGAAGTCCGTGGTGGTTATGCGGATGATATGGTGGAAGCCCTAGGCAAAGATGCCAAAATCCACAAAATATGATGGAGTCAAATGATTATGGTGGTATTTTTGTGTTATGGGGGATGTCAAGAGCTTCAAAACGAGCTCAAGAACGTTGAAATCGGAGTTCGGATGAATTAGTTATGGACAAAACGATGAAACGGAAAAGTCTGAATTCCCAGGGGTCGGACATCCGGGGCCGGGTCCGGATTTTCGGGACCTGATGTCCAGAACCGCGCGGGATTTTGCCCTCCAGGAGCCGGATGTCCGGCCAGTGGCCCGGATGTCCGGCCCGAAGATTTCAGATCTGAATCGGGACGAACTTTTCGAATTGGGGGCGGAATTTGATGATTTTGCGGGCAAAATTTGACGGATTTTGTGGAGGAAAGATGGGGAAACTTGGGGAAATGCTAGATCCACTTGAAACCAAGCAAATCCATGGATCAAAATCAACAAAACATCATCAAACCAACAGATCACAAAAAAATTTGGGGCTATTTTTGGTAGGGATTTTCGAAATTGGGGAAGAACACAACAAAAACAAGCTAGAAAACGGTGGGGAGGCTCCAAATTCGTGAGAAACCGTGGCTCATGATACCATATGATGTAGGGTGGAACCCTATGTGGCCGATCTTTCACGAAATGGAGGGGATCCCACGATGAACATGAAGAACACAAAGGGAAATCACGAGGGAAACACTCAAGAACAAGTCCAATCACACATCCACTAGATCCTCAAAACACAAAGAGATACAAGATCCATGATCAACAAGGGACGATACAAAGGGTAACCGGTTCTTCTCCGTGAGGAGGTCTTGATGATATCCCGTAGGATCTTCCCGCGAGGGGCCTTGAATCCCGTAGGATCTTCTCCGTAGAGGTCTTGAATCCGTGTGGATCTTCTCCGTGGAGGGGCCGCAGTCACTCACAAGGAGATGAACCACTAGTGGATGAGCAAAGCTCTGTCTCAAATGAGCTAAACCTAAGCTAACCCTCAAATGGAGGAGGGGGAGGAGTATATATAGTCTAGGTCCACGAAGGGGTAAGTGGGAGAGAGATACATGGGCCTCAGGCCTGTCTCTGCGCGCAGGCAGGCGCCGGATGTCCGGGCCGTGGGCCGGATGTCCAGCGGCTCGCGAGGAGCCGGATGTCCGGGCCTCTGGCCGGATGTCCGGGCTGAGCGTGGCCAGCTTCGGTTGCCTTCTGTGATGAGGGGTCGGATTTCCGGCGAAGGGGCCGGATGTCCGGGGCTTCGGGCGGAGCCGGATGTCCGGGATGGCGAGGCTCGCTTCTGTGAAGGTGCGCCGGATGTCCGGGCCTGGGGGCCGGATGTCCAGGGCCTGTACGTGTTAGCCCTTCTTCCTTCTCTCCCTCGCACACTTGGCCTTGGTCCTTGGGCTCTCCATGGGTGTTCCTGAGCATGCACAAGGTCCGCGCTTAAAGTAGCATCCATGTCTCGCGAGAAAGGAAAGGGGAAGCATCGAGGAACGGGATCACCTTGCGTCCAAGTGGTGTACATGGGGATGAACGAAGGATGCTCCGCATTAGTCTGCTCCTCGGCAAGTTGCTCCCGCTCCTCTGCCAGGGACCGGAGAGCTGCCTGGTTGAGGGCCCGGAGCTCCTCCGCGCGCATCTCAATGTCAGCTCCCGCCTTCACGGCAAGAGCTTCTCGGGACTCCAGCTTGGCCTGCCGGTCGCGGTAGAGCGACAGCAGTTTCCGCAGCAGCCGCGTCCTCCTTAGGCTCGCCGCTGCTGCTGCTCGGCGCATCAACCAGCGTCAGCCCAGCGGAGGCGAGCACCTCTCCGTCCAAGATTTCTCCCTGGACCGGCGCCCTGGAGCTTGAGGCCCAGGGAAGTTTGATGAAGACGCCGTCGCCGGCCTTCAAGTAGGCGCCTGGCTCGGGCTCTTCGGAGCCTGGGGCTGCGGCAGCGGCGGAGGGCTCGGCAGTCGGTGTAGCGCCTGGCGCTCCTGTGGTCTCAGGGCCGTCAGTGCGATCGCCAGACCCCTCGCCAGCTGCTGCGGCGGCAGCCTTGGCGGCCTCTGTGCCGGCGGGGTCGTCAGCGCCGGCTGCATCTTCGGTGGCAGCGGCGTCGTCAGCAACAACCTCAGTCTCCATCGGCCCGGCAGCAGATGGATCTGACCGCCGGAAAGGGGAGAAAAATAGTCAAGAAAATATCCAAAAAGAAGAATCAAAAGAAGAAGAAAAGCCCAAGGGAAGTTTGAAGCGAGGGGATTACCTGCGCGAGCCGGCTCCTCAGTAGGCTCCCTTGCCGGAGAGCTTTCCCTTGGCGGCGCAGTCGTGGTCTCCGCCGGCGGTGGGCCGCTGGTGCTGTCCTTCGCCGGAGAGCTGTCCCTCGCCGGAGAGCTCCCCCTTGCCGGAGAACTCCCCCTTGCCGGAGAGCTCCCCCTCGCCGAAGGACTCTCCCTTGCCGGAGAGCTCCCCCTTGGCGGCGTAGTTGAAGCAGAGGGCACGTCGGGGGCGGTCTCCGGGCGCTCCTGGTGTGGCTGCTCTGCTCCTACACAAATCAACAAACAAATATCAGCCAAGAAAGAACACCCACGTGCGCCTAACAGCGGAAAGTGAACCATACACTTACGCTGGGGGCTGCGCTGGGGGCTGCTCTGAAGATTAGTTGCCGGGTCCGGCAAGGTGGTCTCGGTGGGTTCATCCTCGACAATGATCACCTCCTCTCTCCTCGCCGGGACCTTGGCTCTCTTTGCCGCTCTCTGGGACAGAGTCCTGAAAAGGAATAAGTCTGGAATGAAGCAAATGAGATACAAGACAAAACATCAAGAATTGAAGAAATACAAGTACAACAAGAATCTTACTCTTCTTCTTCCTCGTCGGAGCTGAGCGCGGAGAAGTCGAAGTCCGGCTCACGTCCAGCGCGAGGAGGTGGAGGAGTAGGCTCCCTTGGCCGCTTGGCGGGAGCAGTGGTGGCGGTCTGAGACGACCCCGCTCCGGCTGCCGTCGTGGCGTGAGGAGCGGCAGGAGCAGAAGCGGTGGTCCGGGAGGACCCCGCTCCAGTTGCTGCAGCAGCACGAGGTGCCCCCGCGGCAACAGTGCTTGCCGCGGTGGAGCGTGTCGCGCGGCGCGGCTGCTGCCGACTCGTCTGCCGCTCCGTTACGTCCCCGGCCTTGCGGAGACGCCTTCTTGGTGGAGCTGGGGGCTCTGCTAGCGGCGAGCTGTCTGAAGAGGAGGAGGAGGAGGAGGAGTCGATCTCCAACGAGCTGCTCGTATCCTCTGCGGGCTCGCTCGACTCGACGCCCTGCCCGGCGGGCTCGCTCGACTCAGTGTCATTCCCGGCAAGCTCTCTCTCGCCGACAAATTCCCCTCGCTCAGCAAGGCTTGCCGCCTTTGCTGCCTCTGCCTCCTCCACGGTGAATCCAAACTCGCCCGCGGCTGCGGCTGCCGCCGCCTCTTCCAGCCTAGTGGCGATGTACGCCATCTCCTTATCAGTGGTGTCGCGGGTGAGTCATTTCTTCTCGTCGGAACGAATCGGCACTTCTTCCAAGCCGTCAAAGAACTCCTGCACGGCGTCATCCGCAGGCTCTTGCCAAGTTGGGTCAATCCCATGAGAGTCGCACAGCCGCATCATTGCGCGAATGCGGCTGAGCGCAGAGTTGTTGCACAGCGGAACGACGCCCTGCAGCAACCTGAATACTTCGGGATGTTCAGGGTCGTACTTGAACAGCTCCTGTAGCATCCCGTTAAGCTTCATAACAGTGAAGTTGAAGTTGAGGCCCGGGCGCAGCCTCATGATATCCGCCGCATTCTCGAACTCCCAGGCGGGTCTCCTCCTCTCTTGCAGGGGGGCGATGCGGCGGCGAAGAAAATCTGCGCCAACTGCGCCTACAGTGAGCCCGGCAAGCCTGAGGCATTGGATCCGGGTGACAGCGATCTTCAGCCTACCGTCCTCCGGGGCCAAGTCGCTCCAATCATTGCCGCGTACTACTGGGGCTTGGCGCCGGGCGGTAAATGGCTGCGGGTTCTCCTCGACAATCCAGCACCAGCATGCTCTCCATTCCTCCCATTTGCTGCGGAGCTCTCCCTCTAGATAAGCTTCCTTCTTGTGGGCCCTCTAGATCCAGGAGACTCCGCCGGATAAAGGCTCTCCTCTCTCAACTCGGGGCGTAAAGAAGTGGCGGAAAAGGGCTACATTGGGATAGACTCCGACAAAGTTTTCGCAGAGATGTGCAAAAACTGCGATGGTCAGAACGGCATTGGGGGTGAAATCAAGGAGGTGGAACCCGTAGGTGTTCATGATATCGCAGAAGAATTCAGAGAAAGGCGGGCAGAGCCCGCAGTAGAAGAACAAGGCGAAGAAAGGGTATCCATTCGGAGCCATTTTACAAGTGACGGCTGGGAGTACCTTCGTGCGCGGGTGCGCCTGCGTCTCCCCCGACCAGAAGAGGTAATAGTACTCCCTCAGCTCCTTCGCGGCATGCTTGGGGGGGGGGGGGATTGCCCGCTCCTTTCGCAGCGCCGCGAGCCGCTGCGCCTCGGCTGACTTCACACCCTTCCCCTTCTCGGTTTTCGGAGCCATGGCGGAAGTGGCGAGGGAGGTCGACGGCGGTGGTGGTGCAGGTGGCGATGGGGGGTGGAGCGCTACTCTCTTTCGGCTTCGGGAAGAAGGGGAGCGGCGGAGGCTTTCGAGGTTGGAGTAGCAACGGGCGGATGGACGAATTGCCCCTGTTTCCCCTGCTTATAAGGAGGGAGGGGGCGGACGTTCCGCCTTTCCGTATAAAGAAACCACCCACGATCTCTCCCACGACGTCGCGTTAAACGCGTGTCGTTAAGGGAGGGCACGGTGGATACGGAGTGAGATACGGCGTGAACCCAGGCCGCGCGTGCCCGTGCCCTGTTTTGGGCCTGGCCCAACAGCGCTCGGCACCGTGTATGGCCCAGGCCCGGGGGCTCCTGCCGGTGTACTAGAGTAGGGGTACCCTAGTATCCCGAACTTGTGCACGGGCAGTCGCAGCTTCCCGCGGCAAGGCTTGCCGGGCGACCGCCAAAGTCCTCCGTGGTTCCTTTGGAGCCATTCAAGAACAAAGTATTCAAGCCAAGAAGACAAGGCCCCGGCAAGAGGAGCTTGCCGGGAAGGCCACTCAAGGCACAAGACCCCGACGAGAGGCGCTTGCCGGGAAGGCCAACCAAGGCATCTCAAGGAACTTGCCGTGACGCGCCACGCGTCCCGGCAAGGCCCGGTGAGCGGCAAGCTCCCGGACTCGACAAGTCAACGACCGCGGCAAGGTGCTTGCCGCGGCAAGCTACCACTCTATACCCGCGCTCCAGCACATCCACCAACGTGTCGCTATGGGACCCTTCCAGGCGTACGTGGCGGGAGGCTGTGCAGCCAGCGGTACGTGGTGGCGAGCGGCGCTGACAAGATTACCATCGTGGCAAACGGTGGCGCCCCTGACGGTCCCTTTTTGCACTGTTTGGGCGACGTAGACGGGCATTTAATGCCCTTGTCCCCTGCCGTCAGGGTTAGGTATGATGTACTGTACAAGTAGGTGTACCAACTACAACATCTTTACATTCCTGCCCTTGCCTACGTTGCCAGCTGTCGATGACCCCTTGAGCATATAAAAGGAGGCCCATGCGCAACGTAGAGGGGGGAGGGACTCATTCACGCTCGGTCTCGCTAGCCGCTTGTGCGTACTGTAGCATTCAGCGCTCCCGAGCAAGAACTCAATACAAACCACAAAGCAGGAGTAGGGTTTTACGCATCCGTGCGGCCCGAACCTGGGTAAACTGCTCGTGTGCTTCGCCTCGATCTGCTCTCCGCGCGATCTCTGCCCCCGCCAAACCGAAAGGGACTCGGCCCGCCGGTCCCATAGGTGTTCGAGGATCAGTTTCCCCGACAACGATGAACTTGTTCCATGTTCTCCCTTCTTTACAATTATGCAATACATCTTTAAATTCAGCATCATGCACATATTGATCTTTGATGGTCTCCAAACCAAATATTTTAAAGTCAAGTTGTGAAAGCATAGTATAACGACGAGACAATGCATCAGCAATAACATTTTCTTTTCCCTTCTTGTGTTTAATAACATAAGGAAAAGTCTCTATGAATTTAACCCATTTAGCATGTCTACGGTTCAGGTTTGCTTGACTTTTAATGTGCTTCAAAGATTCATGATCAGAATGTATAAAAAATTCTTTGGGCCATAAACAATGTTGCCATGTTTCCAAAGTCCGAACAAGAGCATATAATTCCTTATCATAAGTAGAATAATTCAGACCAGGCCCACTCAATTTTTCAGAAAAGTATGCAACAGGTTTACCATCTTGTAATAACACACCTCCTAACTCAATTCCACTAGCATCACATTCAAGCTCAAAAGTCTTATTAAAATCAGGAGGTTGGAGTAAAGGAGCATGTGTTAACTTATCTTTCAATACCGTGAATGCTTCTTCCTGCGCAGTACCCCAAACAGAAGGCACATCCTTCTTTGTAAGTTCATTGAGAGGTGCAGCACTGGTGCTGAAATCTCTCACAGAACACCGATGGAATCCAGCGAGGCCAAGGAAACTCCTCACGTGTGTGACCGTTTTGGGCTGCGGCCAACTCTCAATAGCTTCAATCTTGGCTTTATCAACCTCAATTCCCTGTGGAGTAACAACATAACCAAGAAAAGAGACTCGGTCGATGCAAAAGGTGCGATTTCCAAGGTTACCAAACAAACGTGCATCACGTACAGCAATAAAAACAGCACGTAAATGTTCCAAATGTTCCTCCAAAGATCTGCTAAAAATCAATATATCATCAAAGTATACTACCACAAATCGTCCAATGAAAGCACGTAAAACTTCATTCATTAATCTCATGAAAGTACTAGGTGCATTAGTTAACCCAAAAGGCATGACTAACCACTCATATAATCCAAACTTAGTTTTAAATGCTGTTTTCCATTCATCTCCCAATTTCATACGAATTTGATGGTATCCACTACGCAAATCAACTTTGAAGAATATTGTAGAGCCACTCAATTCATCAAGCATATCATCTAGCCTAGGATAGGATGACGATAACGAATAGTAATATTATTAATGCCTCTATAATCAACACACATACGCGATGTACCATCCTTTTTCGGCACTAGAATAATAGGACCATCACAAGGACTAAGGGATTCGTGTATATAACCTTTGTCGAGTAGCTCCTGTACTTGACGCATAATCTCCTTTGTCTCTTCTGGATTGGTACGGTATGGTGCGCGGTTGGGTAGCGATGCACCGGGAATTAAGTCAATCTGATGCTCAATCCCTCGAATAGGTGGTAATCCCGGTGGCACGTCTTGTGGAAAAACGTCGGCGAACTCCTGCAAAATGTTAGTGACAGCAGGAGGCAAAGAGGAAGGCACGTCCTCGAATGAAAATAATGCCTCTTTTCACACAAAAGCATAGCAAACAGATTTGCTAAAATATAGCAAACAGATTTGCTAAAATCTAGCTCATCAATATCAAATTTGGTGGCAAGTAAACATGCACTTTTCAATTTAATTTCAGAAGCAACAGTAGATGGTTTATTATTAGGTTTCATTTGTTGCTCAAATTCTTTTGCCACAATCTGATTTTAACTCTTATTTTTCTCCTATTTTGCTTTATTAGCTCTATTAATATCATCTTTCAAAATGGAATCAGGAGTCATAGGAAGTAAAGTAATATTTTTTATCCTTATGAACAAGAGTATACTGATTGTTTCTACCATGGTGTACAGAATTTTTATCAAATTGCCATGGTCTACCAAGTAATAAGGAACATGCTTGCATAGGTACCACATCACAATCAACATAATCAACATATGTAGAGATACTAAAATGCACACGAACAGTACGTGTTACCTTAACCTTGCCGCTGTTGTTGAACCATTGGATGTAGTAAGGATGTGGATGTGGTCTTGTGGTGAGAGATAGCTTCTCCACCATCTCCATGCTAGCCAACTTGTTGCAACTCCCTCCATCTATGATCACGCGAACAGAACGTTCCTTCACAACTCCCTTTGTATGGAACAAATTATGCCTCTGATTTTGCTCAGCTTGTGTAACCTGCACACTCAAAACACGTTGAGCAACTAAACATTCATACTTTTCAGCATCTTCAGGAGCCATGTATTGCGTCTCATGATCAGAATCATCTCCACTGTGTTCTTCACGTGTAATAAGAGCCAAAGTCTCCTCATCATAGTCACTAGCGGACTCATATCCACCATCCTCAGTAGCAATCATCACACGCTGAGATTTGCATTCTCTCGCAAAATTTCCTCTTCCCTTACAACGCCGACAAATAATATCACTGGTGTGCCCTGTTGATGCCATGGAAGAAGAAGAACTCTGTGCAGGCCCAATAGGTGTGCTCTTGGCAGATAATGGTGGTTGTGCCTGCTTCCTTGTATCACGGCTGGAGGTAACAACTGATGGAGGTGTCGGTGCAGTAGAATGTGTGGAAGTAGAGAATGCACGCGGTGTCCATGATGAAGGTCGACCTACAGAAAAGTTAGTCCGCGCCAATGCATGTCAATCATGCACTTCACGTTCAGCTTTACAAGCAAGATGGAATAAACGAGTGATATTATTATAATCCTTATACTCTAGAATGATCTGAATCTCTCTATTTAATCCACCCATAAAACATGCAAGCATAGCTTCATTCTCCTCAACAATACCACATCTAATCAGGCCAGTTTGTAATTGCTGATAATATTCTTCTACAGAATTTTTCCTTGTCTTAGGCGCTACAATTTTTGAAGTAATTCACGTTGATAATATGGTGGAACCCAACGTGTACGCATAGCAGTTTTCAAAGCAGCCCAAGTAGGTGGAATATGATATAATCTACAATGTTCAGACCACCAACACATGCAAAACTAGTGAAAGCACAAACACGTCTCTCCTCGGGATAGTGTAAACATGTAAAACATTGTTCAGTTTCTAACTCCCAAGTAAGATATATATCAGGAACATATCTACCCTCAAATGGCGGAATATTCAATTTCAGTTTAGGAGGACGGTCATGTACCTCAGGTGGTGGTGCAGCCCTACCATTGCGATGATATGCATGAGGACGACCTGGTGGTGGTGGTGCTGGTGGTTGCACGTAGTTCTGATGTTGGTCAACCTCACCCTCGTAATGGTCCTCCACCTCTGCAGTAGCAGAAGGAGCTACAGAAACATCAACAGCGGCACCAGAAGCTTGACCAAGCTCAAGGGGAATGCGCTATGCTCGTCCCACTTGATTTGGAAGGCGAAGTTGTTGTTGTTGTTGATGTAGAGGTGGGACAGCTGCAGCAGCCGGTGGTGGTGGAAAACGCGAAAGCAATTCAGCAAACTTGTTATCGAGCTTTGTTTCAAACGTCTTCTCCATGCCATCTATCTTCTCCATGGCCTCGTCAAATCTGTTTAGCACATCTTGCACCTGTTCACTCATCATTTGCTGAAACTTATCATGAAGCTCCTTGTTCATGAAGTTCTCCCAGTCAGTCTCGTCGGCTTGTGATCCTGGCATGGTTAGCAGCAATAGAAACACACAAGAATATGATCCTACAGACTACTAGAAAATGGTGGTGGTCGGGCGTCACAAATCCGTCAAGCAAATCTCAAATTCTTACTAGGTCTTACCCAACAGCAGGTGGTGATCGGCAACCGTGGTAGTCAAAACTCTCAAAGGTTGGATAAAGCGATTACCAGGGAGAGTCAAAACGCACGACGTAGATGTATGTGGAGCTGGGAAGGCTTATAAGACGGTAGAAAAAAGGGTCAGCAATAATCAATTCAGAGATGCAAAGTTGATTAAACGCTCAACGACGGTACTGTGTTGGTCCTAGGCTAGACCGTACTAGAGACGCGAGCCTAGAACACTAACAAAATCACGGCGCTGCACGTAATCAAGGGGAAATCACACTTTGATTTTTTTTTCGCCTTTTCTTGCGCTCTTTTTTTTCGCGCTGCTTTTTTTTTTGCCAAAAATCACTATAATGGTGAGTGTCTCAAAACACTTCCCAAGTCAAACTAAGATGATAGGCACGAAAAAAAAATTGACGATTTTTTTTTCGGAATCAGGGCAGAGACGACGAAAAAGTGCGGTAAAAAAATAGTATGGTGGCACGTGTCTCAAAAGACTCAGAAAAGCCCAAAAATAGGATAGGGAAAAATATTTTCACCTGCCGAAATTTTGGCCTAAAAACTGTGGGGGGGTCTCCAGACCTACGCAGGCAAGGAAACACAAATCCGAAACCTAGATGGATCTCGAGAACAAACCTAATATGAAAAGAACTCGGATTGGTGGTGGATATATGGTGGTAGGATATGGCAGCGGTGGTAGGTTATGGCAGCGGTGGTAGGTTATGGCAGCGGTGGTGGCATGTGGTGGCGGTGGTGGGATATGGCAGCGGTGGTGGTATGGCAGCGGCGATGAATATGGTGCGGCGGCGGCCTGACAAACTATGAACAGAACTCGAAACTCTAAAGAACTAGACGCTAAGACCAGCAACTTGACACGACGATGCAACCGCAAATTCACCAAAGCAAATACAGAAAAGATTATGCAAAGGCTCAGGTTGGTTCGGATGGGATGAACTAACCCTAATTTTTGTTTGGCTTTTCGGTGGACTATAGGTATGAAGAACAAACTCGATCGAAACTACGAAAAACTATAAAATCTCACCGAGCAACCTGGAAATCTGATACCACTTGATAGAGGCAAAGGTGTCCCGTCTTTCGATGAGATGTTGGCTATCGTTTTGGACGAAGTCGACTTGGACGATTCGACTACGAACGTGTGTGGATGTCGCACCTTAGCAATCGCTAAACCAACTCTGAGAGGTTATTGACCACGCCGGAGCACGATCAACCTGACCACGAAGGTCTATTTCCTGCAGGCAAACGAAGAACAAGCAAGAAACTGAGATTGCAATCTCGATATTGCGAATTCAAGAGGAAAGCTTTATTGATCAAGTGGGGTTCTGTGACGTCTTTGTCTGGTCGTTGAACACAAACGAAGTACGCGAAGTTGCAGCTATGGCGAAATTTAATCTAAAAAACCCCCCGGTCTAAGCGACGCCCTAAGGGCTGTATATATGGGGGAAAGAGGGGGGAATTTCGTGGCCCTTGGTGGAGGGGTCTGAAACCAACCCTAACTCTTGTTTCCCCACACATATGGACTCTAAAAACAGCCTATACTCAAGTATTTCGAAATTACATGGGCCTGGCCCAATAATGAGGTGATGCAGCACCTATAATAGCCTCTGGACGAAATTTATGAAGTGACATCTTGTATATTTCGTCCAAGGCTTCACGCACTCATATGGTGGCTTCAAAGTCCTGAAATCATCACTTGTAACTCCATTCTTGTTCCCCTTGCGCATGCCATCATCTCCATGCTTGATCTTGCTCCAATGTTCATCCTTCTTTTCCAAGCTAGGCCCTTCATTTGTAAGCAAGACAAATGTATCCAATTTAGGCAGCATCATATTCTAATGAACATTAGATTCATTACCAAGAAACGAAAGTACCTGGTAATTTAATTGGCGTGCGCGAGCTCTAGTAATTGGTCCTGTATATGTGTCAGTTGGAGCTGTGGGTGTAACCTTGTTAGTGATGTCCTCATCAGGAGCACCACCGTCAAGCCTCGCTCTGAGCAGCAAGGTACTAGCAGGCGCTTCGGCGGTACCACTGCTGCAGCATCCGCTCCAGGACGCCCGAGGTGGGCTATCTGGTCCTGAGGCGGGTGCTCTCCAGGGAAGGGCTGCACAAGCTCTCACCCATGTGGGAGGAACCATTTAGGATTGCCCACGTCTCCAGGACTGGTGTTGTACGCCTGGAGACGGGGGACGGCGTCCCCATCCAGAACGCCTAGAACATCCAGCACCTCTGGAAGTTCTACTCATGAAGAAAGGCCCAGTACCTGAGAAGCAAGGCCCGATGCCTATGAAGAAAGGCCCAGTGCCTGTGAAGCAAGGCCCAGTGCCTGTGAAGGTCTCCGCCGTGACACTCTCACGTAATAATGAGTGGGGTTGTACACGCCCCAGAGTCTCTAGAGTGCCGACCTCGGGCCTCGGGGGCTCCCTCCCACGTCCCAGTGGCAGCACTTAGCTATGCGCTGGTGAGAAGATTAGACTAGGTGCCGGACGCGACTGTTCATTTGCTTTATGTATCTGGTTGTGATCATTAAATGAATTTGGAGTTCTAGTGTTTCTCGACTGCTTAGTTGAGTTTTCCCCTTCTGCTTTGCTCGCTCCTTCTTTTCTTGCCTCAGGGAGGACGGCAGTTGCTTGACGTTCTCCCTCACGCGCCTCGCGCGGGGGCTAGGTAGGTATGTCCGTGTCTACGCGCTGGCCAGCCCACATCGTGGGCACAACTTGTTGAAACCCTCTCGCCCCAGAGCTTCGGCCTCCCTGGTCTTCGCGAGGCACCCTCGTATGAGCTCGTGATTGGCGCACCCCCTCAAGTCCGTGCCCCCGGGTACCACGACACGGTGCACTAAGCCATTATTAGCCCACGCCTGAGGGCTCTCGCATGGAGGAACAATGTAGCTGGTGGATTCCCTAACAAACTTTGCAGATGCCCCCCAAGGCTAGTAGCTCCCGCATCAGTAGTAAGAAAGCCTCTCCAGATACCGGAAAGTGGGCCCTCACGAGCCAAGAGGCCACCCTCGAGCGTATCAAGCTAAGTTACTGTAATGCCCCGGATGTAATACTTTCCCTTTTGGGTATATAATATATCTCCGGCTTCATCTATTCCTTTTCGGGTTCTTTGTCTTTCGGGTTTTCGTCGTTTTGTTGTGTGAGTGTGTGGCATTCATTCATATCATGTAGACATGTGCATCGCATTGCTTTTGTGTTGTCGGTTGCATCCGGTTCGTCGCGTTTCTTCCCGTTGTCCGTTTTGCGTTCCGGAGCTCCCTCACGTGTCCGTGACGTCCCGTAGGCCTACTTTGGTGTTTGGGCGTGTAACGTTACCGGTGTGTCGCGAGGTTGTTGTGTGTGTTGTTGTTTTGTTGTGTGCAACCCGCCTCTCAAATCTCGTCGCGTTTGGACTCCGTTGGCTATCCCAGCAGTTATTCGTGTGGGTCCAAAGTGCCTTCACTTTGTGTCCCAGAAACACCCCTACTGCAGTCTACTACTCCCTCCTAGGCCCTTCTAGACTTCCCCCGCGATCGGATCCGTCGGATCGCGATCGGAGGGCTCCTAACACCCCCAAATCCCCAAACCCTAAAATCTGCTATTTATAGACCCTAGTCTATTTTTGCATCCCTAGCTTCTTCTCCACCCTCTCCCCCTCATTTTTTTTATCAGATCTGGCCTCCCCCTCAGCCACTTGGCCAGCTCCCGCAGGAACCAGCCAACAACCAAGCCGCCGCTCTGTTCAGATCGTCTGGATCGATCGGGTCAACGCCCTCCTGGCTCCCGCAGATCCGTCCACCGCTCGAGGCCCTCCTTCTATCGGCCAGGCAAGACCCCGCGTCGGCCCAGGCCACCTCTCCGTCGAAGTGGTCCAGGGGACCACTTCCCCGTTGCCGCCTGGGCCTTCGCCTCCTTCGCGGGCCGGCCGCGCCAGCCGCGCTCCCGTGCTCCCGACGCCCCGCCTTAGTGGGCCGCCTCACCAGGCCCGCACCAGCGCCACCGCACCGCCTCCCTCCGGGCCGCCTTCCTCCGCCGACTGGACGCCGCAGCCGCGCCGGGCCGACCCCGCTCCTCCTCAGCGGCCCATCCCGAACCGCGCCTCCAGCCGCCAAGCGGCCCAGCCGGCAACCTCTTCCTCCAGCAGCCCGAAGCCCAGTTCGAGCCGGATCCAGATCCAGCCCGTGGCCCGTTGACCTTTCCAGCCCAGATCTGAGGTTATTTCAAAAAACCCTAGATCTACCTGTTGTTTTGATCTCTGATGCAATCTTATAATTGCTCTAACTTTTGATGTGCTTGTCCGTTTCGCGCATATAGCATGTCCAGACGTTCGTGGGATCGTGCACTACGTTTCATCTTTTAGTGTCATGCATGTTATAGATCGTCTAGGTGCTTGTTTTGCTGTTGCAAGAGTGCATCGTGATATAAACTGCTGCTATGTGATGTTTTTATGTCATCTTTGCATAGTGATATCTTTTAGCTCGTTTGTCCGAATGATGCAAATGACATGTCCACGTGTTCGTCTTGCCATGCTCTACATGTTGTATGTGCTAGGTTGCATGATAGATTTATTCTTGCCATGTTATCATCGTTGCAAAGTGCCATGTGGCTTTGATGTTGTTTCACTTGTTATGAAATGCCATCTTGTTGAGCTCGTTGCTATCGTTGTGTTTATCTCCATGAAGCATGCTTGTGTGTTTTGGGATCACCATCATGTGTACTTTGATGAGGTGCTTACCACTTGCCATGTTTAGTTTCGAGGTGACTTAAACATGCTCGTTTAGATGCTATGATGAAATTGCTGTTTTAAGACTTAGTGGATTTTCACTAAGTCTGAAATCTGTAACGTTCCGATGCCATGTTTGCTTGCTGCTCTAGGACAAACCATGATAGTTTTGGAGTGGATCTTGATTGTTCCTTGTAGTATATATTGTTGGCTTTCCATTCATGTCCTCACATGTCTATTTGAGTGGCTGTAGCATGTTTATCTTTTGCTCCAAAGTTTCAATAAAATTCTGCTGCCAGAATTTTATTGTCAAGTTCAATATGTCCAAGATCATTGCTATTGAACCGTGACTCCTTTGGGGGTGCACCTTTGGACTTAGTTTCTGTAGTATATGTCTAGTTTGTGTTCATGTCCTTTTCCATGTTGTTTGAGTGCTGTAGCTTAATTATTTTGTGCTCCGAAGTTGCTATGTTGCTGTAATTTTCAGCTTTCGCTCATTTCTTGTTTCGGGCATAACTTTTAGCCCGTAACTCCGATTTCAGCGAATCTTATATGAAACTTGATTGATTTTCTGTGTAGATTAATAATATCAGGTTGTTATCATGTTTTGAGGTGTTTTGATTGAGTGATATTTTACGTGCTCCGTGTGCATCCTTAGTGCATCCATCATGCATCCATCATTTTCGAGTGCGCATTGCATCTTGTTGATTTGTGCTTGGTGTGATTGTGTTGTTTAGAGCCGGGAGCAGAGTCCGAGTTCGAGTATGAGCACGAGGTTTCCAACGAGGTTGAGCACGAGGACCCTTCTTACGATCCGAACGACTTCTCTTCAGGCAAGATGACCGAACCCCGATAACAATACTATCTTTGCCTATTGCTAGTAGTTCCGCTCTATAGTTTTGCCTCGATGCCCATGATCTTCTTGTCAGCCTCCTACTTGTAACCATTGCATGTTTAACCAACCTACCTATGCAAACCGTTGCTTGGCTAAGTACGCTTCGCTCAGCCCTTCTTATAGCATTGCTAGTTGCAGGTGAAGATCGAAGATGCTTGCTTCATGTTGAAGTTTGGTTGGGTTTTATCACACTATATAATTGCTAAATGAAATCATCTATATATTGGCAAGGGTGGAAGGCTAAGCCTTTTGCTTGGTGATTTGTTCCACTCATGCCGTTAGAAACCGTATAAACCGGTGTTATGTTCCTTGATTATGCGTTCCTAACATGGTTGGGGTGTATGGGACCCCCTCGATAAACCGCTAAGTGCTAAGTCTTTTCCAGCAAGTCCCAACTTTGTTACTATTCGCCTAAACAACTAAAACTTTCCGAGGGAGTAATTAACCCGAGGCTTAATTAATTCAACCCCCCCTGGGCCAGTGCTCGATTTGAGTGTTGGTCCAAACTAGAGTCGTGTGCGGGGCCCCCCTTGGCAACTTGGGTATTTCGGCCACTGTACGCTGTGCTCATCCGGTCGTGGCCCGAGACTAGATACGCGCGGCTACTATCAGGGTGTCGGCACGCTGGGAGGATTTGCTGGATTAGCCTTACCTTAGCTCGGTATATCTTGAGCACGGGATTCCGAGAATACTCGGGTCTTCCCACTTTGGAGTTGCGACTCCGCGGATCGTGGGCTTGTAATGGGTCAAGTTGGAACACCCCTGCAGGGTTTGAACTTTCGAAAGCCGTGCCCGCGGTTATGTGGCAGATGGGAGCTTGTTAATATCCGGTTGTAGATAACTTGACACAATGTTTCTAATACACTACCAGCGTGCGTTCCGTGACTGTCAATTTCCGAATAGGGATTCGGGAGTTGAACACGGAGGGGTTATGTTTGTGAGCTTGTAGCTAGGATCACTTCGTGATCACTTCTCGTTCCGAGGCTTTCTCTTCTCGCTCTCACTCACGTAAGCTAGTTGCTAGTTGCTGCTGCAGACACTTATTCTTTTCTTCAGCCTTATCCTCACCCAAGGCTTGAATAGTCTTGTTACCCGGGAACGGGATTGCTGAGTCCTCTGTGGCTCATAGTTACTTCACCACACCAGATGCAGGTCCAGTTGTGAGCTATCCAGGTGATGGCACCGAGCTGGATTGGGAGTACGACGAGGAGCGTAGTCGGTACTATGTTCGCTACCCGGATGATCAGTAGTGGAGACTCCTACTAGGATTCGATCCGCCTGTGGTTAATTTATCTAAGTTTGGTATCTTGACTTTTGGTTTTTGCCCTTAGAGGGTTGTGATATTCTTAATGTATGATGTTTGAGACATGTTATGTAATTGTGTGATGTGGCGAGTGTAAGCCAACTATTTATGTTTACAATCCCCTCTTTTACATGAGATGTGCAAAGGTTACCAAATTTGAGATCATTCTAGGATGGACTTATGCCTTTAAGTCGTGCCTCAACACGTAGGAGGTATAACTCCAACTTGTAACGCCCCGGACACACCCGCCGGTGGTCGTTACTCCTGGCGGGATCTAGGCTGGCCCCACATATCAATACTAGTCTTTTCTGCGCACTTTGTCCTCACTCGTGCGCACCCGAGAGCAACTTCCCGGTCGGTCACCCATCCTGATACTACTCCATGCTGAGCACGCTTAACTTTGGAGTTCTATCCGAATGGGCTCCCGGAAAAGAAGGAATTCCTTATTGATATGAGTAGTCTATCATCCCTAATAAGCCAGGCCATCACATACACCCTCACTCAGAGGAACCGACGTCCTCGTCGGGCCACAGGAACGTTCCCTCTTGGCACAACCGTCTGTGCTTCCAAGGACAGCACATGTGCCATGCCGTGTGCCACGACGGGTCACAAACGTCATGCACAACACGACTGCAAACTGTCCGCAAACATCCGTGTAACCGCGAGGGTCGGCTCTGATACCAACTTGTAATGCCTAGGATGGACTTATGCCTTTAAGTCGTGCCTCGACACGTAGGAGGTATAACTCCATCCTGGGCATTACAGTTACCCCTCTACCCTCGCGAGGCACATGAATATCATAACATAGCACGAGAGCATAAAACATAATGTAGCAGCATAGGAGTCACAGTTCATTACACGCCCCAGTTGGGCTACCTACCCTTTTTCGAAATTCAGGAATAAAGGAAACGCTAAACAAAAGCGGTCCGCACAGCCGCAGCAGCTCGCGAGATCCGGCCCCAAGTGCCCTCCGGGCTCAGCTCAGTCCAAGCCCTCCTTGCGGTTCACCATGGCATGGCGGCGAAATGACCCATCGCCGACCTCGAAGCGAGCCCGGCGGCGCAGTGGTTGGTCGTAACCACCACTGCTGGTGCTTTCGCTGGCGGAGGAGCCCCTGCCACTGGATGAGCCACGGCCGTCGCCAAGGGCAAGCCCACCTGCAGCCTCGTCGTGACCGTCGCCAAGGCCGAGGCCGTCGTCACCACTGCTGTCTTTGAGACAGCACCTTGCACAGCGACCGTTTGCCCCAAACACCCTCACAAAGAGGGTCGCGGTGCCATCATACTTGAAGTGGAGGGTACATTGCATGCCTAAGCTGCGTGCGCGGGCCGACGTTTGCCAACCACAGGCAAGGGCCACATTGCTCGCAACAGAGATCTTCACCGCAACCTAGGATGCTTTGCTGCAGCAGCCATCGGCCTGCAACCAGAGGCCGTCGAGACCCCCAGGCGGCAGCTCGCGGGCAAAGAAGCCCGGCAGTTGGAGCAAGGCCCCCGCCGGACTCTCAAACCACACGACGAACTCCAGGAGCGCCTCCGACGAATGGAAGCCTGACCGGGGAGGCCGGGCGACCACAGCGTGCCCTCCCACGGCAGGGGGGCTGTCGCGACTAGAGCGGCCCTTGCCGCGAGAAGAGGTGCAGTCGCGGCCGCCCAGGGCGGCGTCCACCCCAGAACGATTACGCCCGTGACCCTGAAGCACCGCTGCAGGGGTTGTGATGTGCTTGCGGGGGCGGCCCCGCCCCTTCTTGAGTGGCGGCAAGTCAGATCCGTCCTGGCGAGCTTTTCCCTTTCTCCGCGGCGGGGAACCTCCTTGTTGGCGCCATGGAGGCTGCAACAAGTGGGCGAAGAAGGGAGGAAGAAGAAGAGACGGGCGACAAGAAGAAGGATATGAGCAACGAGGGCTTCACCCTCTTCCCATTTAAATCCTCGAGGAGGCCAACCGCCGGCCTCCATGATCTCACGTAATGATGGTCTTTCTGTGCATGCAGCAGGGTCTCGTCAAGTCGAGCAGTTATCGAGGCAGCATGGTGAAGCGAAGACGCCCACGTCCAATCAAGTCGCCACGCGTCGACCTAGGCCACATGCATTTGGCGCCCGCGGTGCTTTGCCCTTACCCCTTTGGCTTCACCTCGAAGCCAAGTCCGAGCACGCCTTGGGCTCGGGGGCTAATGTCGGCGTTCTAGGAACAGGGGTACCCAGACTTGCCTGCCTGCGGCCCGTGACGTGGCTCCATCGGTGGCCTGGTACGACCCAGCTTGAGCAAACGCAACTCAAGACCCTCGTGTGGGGCCAAGCCTCACGAGGCGGACGACCACAAGACCTCCCCGGGGCAGCCTCTCTAGGCTGGCTCCCGAGGAGCAGAGATATCACTGCAAGGTGCACCTCGCGAGGTTCGCATGATGTGAGCCATGACGTCCAAGGCCAGGCGGGCGCTAGCGGGCGCAGCGTACCCGTTTCCCCTTTGGTTCTAGGGGGCAAGAGAAAGCGCGGAGTCCCGAGGAATCAGGAAAAGGTTTCCATATCGGTGCAAGAAGAGCAAGGACCCCGAGGGCGGCAGAATGGAGGTCATCTTGGAGCCCGACACGACGTCACCACCAGAGCCTTTGGCAGGCGAAGACTACTTTTGTTAGGATAACTTGTACTAGCAGTTACCCTTCAAATTTGGGCGTTGTGGGATCCCTTCCTGCCGGTATTTGGGAAGAGTACCAAGGCCACTATAAATAGGACCTAGCCACCACCATGGGGGGAGACTCATCTCATCTTGAGCTGATCCAACCATAGAAGGGATCGGATCCATTCCACCCACACACATCACAAGCTCATTCGAGCCCAAGAACACCTCTCCTCCGGAGGCTGTTCACCCATTTTATTAGTTCATCCTCAGCCCCACGAGGCAATCCACCACACACACTGGAGTAGGGTATTACACTCCAAGGTGGCCCGAACCAGTATAATCCTCTGTGTCCCTTGTTCTTTGAGTTCGTTGAGCTAGGCTGTGGAATCGTAGGGCAAGCGCGCTGGGTAGAGAGTGTTCTTCGTGCGCACCTCAGAGTTCGACCCTCTCAAGGGTTTGCAGAACCCGAAATACGACAACCTCACCCCTGATGACGGGGGCTTTGTCGGGGAGAGCGTGGCTACAGTCCTACTGCCTGGCGGGCACTCACTGTAGCCACAACCCGTCCCATCTGGTTGATGGCACGCAGACTCCAAGGAAGAGAAGGGCCACCTACCAATAGTTGGCCCACCCTAGTTATCGCCTGCTTAGGATTCGCCGCCTTCTGGTGACTTGCGGACAGGTAGGGCCCGCCGCCTGCGGGCCGTACCAACTGCCCAACGTGCGAGTGTGGCTCCCTCAGGCATGGGGGATGTCATGGGTCGCGTGGCTACAGTGTCGTGCCGGGCGTGGGGTGTCCTCTTGGTACACCCGCACTGTGGCCACACTCTACCCTAGATTCGGGGGTGGCAGTTTGCACTGTAGCCACGTTCCGTCTCGTCGTGGTAATGGAGTGCTAACTTTGAGGGGGTGAGGGGCCGCCTTCTAGGAGTCGGCCCCGTCGTGGCCACTTGTCGTAGCTTCACCACCTTCTAGCAGCCAGCCTCTTGGACCAGTCAGCCCAGGAAGGCGGTCGAGCTTTCAGGAGGCGTGAGGGGTGCGGCTTGCCCTAATGTCTTAAAACATCATAGGGTGCTGGTGAGGATACCCGTGGTCATTTACTCTGACAGTAGCCCCTGAAGCTGGTGGGGCTCCGTGGCTAGAAATCGAGGAGCCTCAGCAGCTTCTTACTCCAAGGGCTTGGGTAAACTTGTCTAGTCCGTCTTTCTAAGAAACCGACTGCCAGGAGTCGGCCAAGGAGTTGCTGGCCGCCCGGCGAATTCGAACCGTCGCGGTGGAGGCCGGGTGTCGAAACAGTCGGGCGCCAGGCTTTCCGCCCGTTGCTCGCCCGCGACGCAACACCCGTAGGCCAGGCCGTCCTGCCAGCCCATGCGCGCGATGGGACATCGCCGTAGGCCGGGGCCCGCCACTACAGGGCCTCAGCACGCGCGCAGATACGTTGCGGCCGAGGCAGGCGGTTGAGCTTCCCAGGTGTGGTTAATACATGCTGTTATGATGCGATAAACGTGGGGTCATGGGGGGAGTGGGTGCAGTTAATCTCGCCCCCCCCCCCCACGTCTCACCCCCTCGGCTCCGCCGCCGGGGGGCTATAAGTAGGGGGAGGAGGGGGCGGCAGAACGTACGCGTGCCCTCCTCTCTCACAATCTTGCTTTTCCCCTTCCTCTTCCTCTTGCTACCGCTGCGCCCTCTCATCTTGCCGGGGCACCGCCACAGCCCGTCGTCGCCGGACCTCGTCGCGCCGCGGCCACCTCGCACCGCCGCCGAGAACGGAGCCCATGGCGCAAAGCGGCCGATCAGGCGACTGGGATGGCTCCAACGTCTATGACGAGCACTTGGAGTTCCTCCGCCAGACGCGGTGGCTCTCCCATGCGTCAAACGTCAAGGTGTGCATCCCCCCAAAAAAGAGATCTCGCTGGGACCGGAAGACGGTGAACGCGTCGTCTTCCGCTCACATTTCCTCCGCGGCTTCGGCCTTCCGGCGAGTGGGTTCCTTCCCTCGTTTTTGGATTTCTACGGAGTGCAGCTCCACTACCTCATGCCGAACACGGTGGTGCTTCTCTCCGCCTTCGTCACCCTCTGCGAGGGGTACTTCAGCGTGCTCCCCACAATCGAGTTATGGGGAGAACTTTTCTACCTCAAGCTTGGCACCGCCGTCAAGAATGAGGCGGCCCAATGCGGAGCCTGCGTCGCAGTGCAGCACACTGGATCCGGGGTCCGCTTCCCAGCCATCGCCCTGCTGCAGTCGGCCAAACTGTGGCAAAAATCATATTTCTACGTCGAGAACGCCCACCCAACGTGGGACTACGTCAACCTACCGGCTTACGAAGCAGGCCCGCCTGTTGAGCCCCGTGCCACCTAGAAATTTTGGCCAAAGACTCTGTCGGCCGCCTCCTCCGCTGCTCTCACCCGTCTTTAGGAGATGACAGTGTCGGAGGGCCTCAAGGCCTCAGATCTTGTGGCCGCCTTCGTGGAGCGCCGGGTGCTGCCTCTTCAGTCCCGGCCTCATCTAATCAGCAACATGAGTGGGCGCCGAGACCCGAGCCGGCTGAGTACCAAGGTAATGCCGGTCGTGGAGGTGGTCCGGATGGTGAACTTCTTTTTCGACTGCAAGCTATCGAAGACGGAGTGGAGGTTTGGCAAGCTGCCGTATAGCCGCGACAACCCGCCGCCTGCGGTAAGTTTTCTTATTTTCTTTTTCTTCTTCGCTTGTCCGGATTCCTTCTTGTCGCCTGACCAGTCAGCCGTGGGGCAGAGCTTCCCGGGCCAGCCAGAACCCGGCTCGAAGGTCCCAGGTCATCCGATCATGGCAGACAGGACACAAAGCAACGTGGGCGACCCTGATCAGGGAGCGGTCGCCATGGAGGAAGACGATGCCATGGGCGGTGGCGGCGAGCGAACCGGCGGCTCATCGAGAGGCGGCCTTGGGGAGTGGTTGAATGATGATGAGGAGGATGACGTGTCGCACCACACCCATGGTGTCGACAGGGCGGGTGCCAGATCCTCGCGGCGCTGACTGCAGCAGGCGGCGCGCCGAAATGTCGAGCTGATGTCGGGTTGTTCGACAGCCGGCCCATGAAGCCCAAGCCTTTGCCGCCTCCACCAAGCGGTAGGAGGCTACCGTAAAGGAGGCCCTCTTCCAGAAAGTCCCCAAGCAATGGCCGATGGTGTCCGCGTAAGTACTTTGATCTTCCTTGCGCCCGTTTTTCTTCTTTTCTGGCAAGCCCCTTAGCAGTTTTCTTCTTTTGCTTGGACAGGGCCCTGCTTTCTCTCTCGCGGGCCCCTTCTGCTTCGGTGATTGGGGCGACGGATCGTTCCGCGAACCCCCGACACATGGATCCACTCGCCGCTCTCTGGGAAGCAAGGGAGAGGAACACACGGGAGGCGCGAGAGCAGCAGGAAGCCGCAGCCCGAGAGGAGGCGGAGGCGGCCAAGGCGACACAGGTGGAGGCCGACATAGTGGCCAAGGAACAATGAGACGCAGCCGCCAAGGCGCGGGAAGAGGAGGCGTCCGGCCACTGGGCTCTAGAATCCGCCGACCCGCAGCACATGGAGCTGCTGGCGCCAAAAGGCCAAGTGCCGACTGGTGGAGTTGGTGTCGACCAGACAGCCCTAGAGAGGGGAGGGAGCGACCCTGCCAACTTGGAGGTGGAGGTGGCTCCCTATGTGCAGGGCAGTCGGCTCGAGGCACCGACGGCGCCGCCATCCGGGAGTGGGCCGGCGGTGGGTCCGATTCCCACTGCCCTGGTTCCTGCGCGCCAACGCCTAGTGAAGGCGACTTCGGCGCCAAGGCCGATGGAGATCGGGGCTGCCAGCTCGTCGGCGTCAGACACCGAAGCCACCAGTGCCGCCCCACATGATTGGTCTTCTAGGGGCGGCACATGAGCCCTTAATGTGGCCGCGCGGGACGTCCTGGCCCGATTCAATACTCAGGCCACCACCCTCTAGCAATCCTTACAGGATTTCTTGGCGACGCGGACGGCCGTCCGGGTACGTTTGCTTTTTTCGTGTTTTTTAATTGTTGCAATCTTCCGTGGGGGCGCGCCAGCGCACCCACTAGGTGTAGTCCCCGAGTTTCGAGCTGGCTGCTGAGCAGGCGGTTCAAAACTCCAGGGTAAGTTCCGAGTGCTAACATGTTCTTTCTTCTGTTGTCTTCGTTGCCGGACTACCATAACCTTTGTGTGGCCGCCTACAACTCCCAGCACCGGAAGCTGCCCAAGCGGACCGCTGATCTGGCCGAGAGCCGGGGTAAGTGTTTCATGTTTTCTCTTTGCGAGGGCGCATCTGCGCGCCCGCTGGGTAGGCTCCAAGATTTGGGCCGACTGCTGAGCTGTTGGGCCAAATCTTTCGGTGACTACTTTCCTTGTTTGTTGATGCTGGTGTCTTTTCTTTCTTTGTCTTTGGCAGCTGCTGTAGCTGAGCTGCGGACGAAATTGGGCCAGGTCTAGTCCGAGCTCAATGCAAAGGAGCAGGAGCGCAGCCAGGCTATGCAATAGTGCTACCGCCTGGCCAAGGAGAAGCACAAGGCAGAGCTCCAAAGGTGAAGGATGATGAGAGACTCCTTCAGGCCAAGTTCTAGACTCAGCGATCGAACTGGGCCGAGAAGGAGGAAATCTTGAACGATGGCTACGACGTGATCGAGTATATGATCGATGGTGAGTTGCTTCTTCTGTCAAACAGCCGCCGACTGCTGTAGGGGGCGGCTTCCAGCTTCCAATGTCTGATCTTCCTCTTGTGTAGAGTTATTTCCTGGTCACTCTGTTGCCGTCAGCCAAGCTATCGAGGCACGGCGTAATGAACGGGAAAAGCAGGCGTGGGCATTGCGCCAAACGCGCCCCGGACTCGGCGAGCAGCTTCTGGCCGTGAGGACGCGCCTGCAGCCGGCTCACAGGATGCTCCGCCACCTGCAGCGCATCGGGTCTCAGGTGCTGACCACCTTCTGACCAAACGCTCAGGCTTCGCGCATCCCCAGCCAGACTGCCGAGTGGCTGGAGGTAGCTGTCGGCCGCTTCGAGGCTTGGAAAGGCGCCGCGGCACGGGCAGGCGCGCGGACGGCTTTGGAGTTTGCCAAGGCTTGGTACCCCGAACTGGACTTGGCCCAGCTGGCGACCTTCTTGCTGGAGGCCGGGCCCGAGCTGGAGGCGGTGCGCGGCGACCTCATCAAGCACATCGCGGTGATCGCCAACTACGCGGACACCACCGTCTTCATCCTGGAACTAGACGGGAACGGCGATGAGGTGCCGCCCGACTGGTTTGGGCTGGACCCGCTGGTGGAGGACTTGGAGGAGGAGATCGCCTCTAGTAACGAGGGCGAGGACGGGGAGGACGAGGATGGCGAAGATGCCGCACCGGACGACGGAGCGGACATCCGGCTTCAACCTGATCAAGCCTCGACCAGCAAGCCGCGGGATGCCATGCAGACCACTGCCTCCGCCAACCTGTCGGACCCGCCTGCTGCTCTTCTGGCTTAGGCGACCATGTTATCTTTCCTGTTTTTTTGTCTTGTAGTCATTTGAACAAACAAGTTAAATTCATGCAATTCCACCCACTAAGGGTGTAAATTCAAATTCTATTGAATGGTGGCTATGAGCCTTTGCTATATAAATAAATTTAATCTCGCACAAGCTTGTGCTCTACCAGGTTCTAAGTTGATTCTGCCTTTCTGTTCTTCTGGTATTTTTCCTTTGCCGCCTTCCTTTGGCTGCCAGCCGAACAGCCACTCTGTGGTCTGTGGCTGGGTCAGGGACTTGGCCGTTTTAAGATAGACAAGTACTCTAGCCATGTAGAACGGAGCTAGCCAAGTGAGAAGTCAGCCCGCCGGCTGCTTCACAGATGGATGGTTGACGTCAAAAGCTGGCTTGGTCTATGTTGGTGTCTTTCCTTAGTCATTTTTCGCGTGGACATCGTTTCCTGCCTTTAGCTCTCGCCAATCGGACAGTCGCTCTGCGAGCTATGACTTAAGGCGAGTGAGGGCTTAGATGTCGGCGCACTACTCGTTCGACTGCAAGAGTTATCAACATAGGACAAGCCGGCGAGCCCCCGGGCCGGCTTGCCGGACCCGATGCCAGGCAAAGGAATGAAATAACACATTCACAGGCATAATCTTATCATACAGATAAAGCGGGTAGTCCCCGAGTGTCCCTCGAGGGACCCGTTGTCTTTGCATAATACAAAAGGCGGCACAGTACATACTGCATTTAACTGTAAAACCGACTAAGAAGATTTGTGTTCTACGGGAATTCTGACTCCTTGCCGGAATCATCCCTCTTGCGTGCCTTGGGCTTTCGTGCATCGATGAGGTAGTATGGGTCGTTGCCCAAGGCCTTGCTGATGATGAACTGTCCCTCCCAAGGGGTCGAGAGCTTGTGCTGGCCGGCTGTTCACTGGATCAGCCGGAGCACAAGGTCCCCCTCTCGGAAAGAGCGTGGCCTGACCTTCCGGCTGTGGTAGCGGCGCAGGCCCTGCTGGTAGATGGCGGACAGGCTGAGTGCCAGCAGCCGGGCCTCTTCCAGTAGGTCCACGCCGTCTTCTCATGCTTCCGCCTCCGTGTACATGGCGACACGAGGTGAGCCAAACTCGATGTCAGTTGGGATGACGGCCTCGGCCTCGTATATGAGGAAGAAGGGAGTGAAGTCGGTTGCTTTGTTTGGTGTGGTCTTGAGGCTCCAGAGGACGGCCGGCAAGTCTTCGATCCAACAATCGGTCGAGCGCTCCAGCGGCTCAACCAGTCGGGGCTTGATGCCGGACAGGATGAGGCCCTTTGCTCACTCAACCTGGCCTTTTGACTATGGATGGGCAACAGACGCTAAGTCCAATCGGATACCTTGTGTCTCATAGAAACGGGCTAGAGCACATTTGGCAAAGTTTGTGCCATTGTCAGTGATGATGCTGTGCGGTACGTCGTACCGAACGGTGATGTCGGTGATGAAGGTCATAGCAGTCCGACCATTGAGCTTCTTGATTGGCATGGCTTCAATCCACTTGGTGAATTTGTCAACGACAACCAGCAGATGGGTCATGCAGTCGCATGCTATCTTGAATGGGCCCACCATGTCCAACTCCTAAATGCAAAACGGCCAAGTGAGGGGGATGGTCTTGACTACATAAGCGGCAGATGTTGCCTGGAGCTGAAGTGCTGACACCCGTTGCATTTTTGGACCAAATCCTTGGAATCGTCCAAAGCATTTGGCCAGAAGAATCCATGGCAGAAAGCTTTGACGACGAGGCATTTGGAGGCCGCGTGGTGGCCGCATTCGCCCTGGCGAATGTCTCTCAAGATTCCCAAGCCCTTGTCCGTCTCTATGTAGCGCTGGAACTCACCGGTCACGCTGCATCTGACGAGCTCTCTCTTTACTATTGTGTATGCTGATGCCCGGCGTTGCACCTGCCGGGCCAGGATCTCATCAGCCGGTAGCTCTCTTTTCAGCAGAAAGTTGAGGATGGGCTGTGCCCAAGATGGTGATGTGACCATTGCCATTTTGGCAACCGATACCAGGGTGCTTGGGCCAGGAGGTGGCAGGCTGGAGCCAGCTCCTGCTTGCTGTGCGATGGAGTCCCTGGGCCGGGCTCTGAAGTCCCCGGGTCGGGTGCGGCTGCTGCAGTCCCCGTGCCGCCTGCTGCACCCCCAGGCCGGGTTCTGAAGCCCTCGGGCCTGGTGTGGCTGCTGCAGTCCCCGAGCCGCCTGCCAAAGTCCCCTGGCTGACTGCTATGGTCCCTGAGCCGGATCCGGCTGCTTCAGTGTCAGTTGGCACGAAGATAGGCTCAGATTCAGGCAAAGGCTTGACAGACGACTTGCGCGGGCATTGGAGGGAGACGCTAGCTAGTATCGCCTGCCAGGTGGAGCCAATCCGTGCCAGGGCATCAACTTGCTCATTGTCGGCCCGTGGTACGTGAAGGAACTCGCACCCGTCAAAGTACCCGCTGAGCTGCTGGACGAGGAAGTGGTAGCTTGCCATGTTTGCATCCTTGGCGTCCTAGTTGCCAGACGACTGCTGGACCACCAAGTTTGAGTCTCCATAGCACAGCACCCGGCGGATACCTATTTCTCTGGCTAGTCGGAACCCGTGGATGAGCGCCTCATACTCGGCCACGTTGTTGGAGGCGTCAAAGTGAATCTGTAGCGCGTACTTGAGTTTGTCGCCTTTGGGAGAGGTGAGGACGACGTTGGCTCCCAAGCCGATGCGCATCTTCGAGCCATCAAAGTGCATCCTCCAATGGGTGGAATCCGGCACTGGCGGTAGGTACAGGGTCTCGGCTCAGTCGATGATGAAGTCGGCCAGCGCTTGGGAATCGATGGTGGTGCAGGGCTAGTAGAAAATGGTGAAGGGGGGTAGCTCGATGGCCCACTTTGCCACCTGGCCTGACGCATCCATGTGGCCTATGATTTCGGCAAGTGGGCGGTGTAGACGACCGTGACGGAGTGCTCCTGGAAGTACTGCTTGAGCTTCTTGGCGGTGAAGTACATGTCGTAGCACATCTTCTGGTAGTGAGGGTAGTTCTGCTTGGAGGCCGACAGCACCTCGCTCAGGTAGTAGACAGGCCTCTATACCGGCTGTGCCTTGCTATTTTCTGGGCACTCGACCACGATCATGGTGCTGACCACCCGGCTGGTTGCCGCGATGTAGAGGAACATGGGTTCCTTAGCCGTCGGAGTAGCCAGGATAGGCGGCGTGGTCAGCATCTTCTTGAGTTGGAGGAAAGCCTCGCCCGCCTTGTCATTCCACTCAAAGCAAGTGGTTTTCTTCATTAGCTGGTACAAGGGGAGAGACTTCTCGCCCAGCCGACTGATGAACCGGCTGAGAGATGCTAAGTACCCGTAAACTTCTGGACGTCTCCCAGTCGGGTTGGCCTTTCCATTTGCTCGATGGCCTTGACCTTCACAGGGTTGCATTTGATGCCGCGTTCAGATACCAGGGAGCCAAGGAGCTGGCTGGCTGGCACCCCGAAGACATATTTCTCCGGGTTTAGCTTGATCTGAAATCAACGCAGATGGTCAAAGGTTTCCTTGAGATCTTCCAACAATGTGCCACGCTTCTCCGTCTTCACCACAATATCATCCACATAGACATGGGCATTTCTGCTGAGCTGCTTGAGGAGGCATTTGTGCATGCAATGCTGAAACGTGGCGTCGACATTTCTCAAGACAAATGTCATGGTCACGTAGCAGAAAGCTCCGAATGGTGTGATGATGGCGGTCTTCAGCCGATCGGCCGGGCCGAACTTGATCTGGTGGTAGCCAGAGTAAGCGTCAAGGAATGACAGCAGCTCGCATCCGGCTGTGGAGTCGATCACTTGATCTATCTGAGGCAAGGCAAATGGATCCTTTGGACAGGCTTTGTTGAGGCTGGTGTAGTCAATGCACATGCGCCATTTCTTATTCTTCTTCAACACAAACACTGGATTGGCTAGCTAGTCGGGGTAGAACACTTCCATGATGAAGCCAGCTGCTAGGAGTCGGGTGATCTCTTCACCAACGATTCTTCTATTTTCTTCTGACAGGCGGCGGAGTGGTTGCTTGACCGGCTTCACCTCTGGCCTGACATGTAGCTTGTGCTCGGCGAAATCCGTTGGAACACCCGGCATGTCCTTGGGGGACCATGTGAAGATGTCCCGATTCTCATGGAGGAAATCGGCGAGCTCGCTTTCCTATTTGCTGTCAAGGTCTGACCCTACGAAAAAAACCTCCCCGGGTGTGCTGGGTCCAAGGCAATCTTCTTGGTCTCATTGGTCGGCTGGAAGGAGCCTTGAGGTTCCACGTCCTTGGGATCGGATGGCATGCCAGACTGCTCGCTGGCCATTACAACTACTCGATCGAGTAGGCTCTTCTCTTCAGCTACGACGAGGAACTCGGCCAGCCGACTGCTAGCCGCAGCGCAGGCAGCCGACTTATGGTAGTCGCCGGCGATGGTGATGATACCCTTGGGTCCAGGCATCATCATCATGAGGTAGGCATAGTGTGGTACCGCTATGAACTTGGCGAGTGCTGGTCGGCATGCCCGCCTCTCAGTCGCGAAGGTTGAGTCGAGAACCAGGGCGGAAGCACCCGGCGATGGCATCACGGGTGGGTGGTTGGCACGGCTCCAGCTGACGGGCTTCTCAGACTAGTGCATGAAATTCGGGGTCTCTGAGGCGACAGGGTTCACCTCCTGGTGTTGCTGGCGCCGGCTGTGCTTGTCGTCGGCCACGCTGGTGAAAACGACGTAGACTCCATGTGCTTCAGGGAACTCATCTTGGACTGCACCGGCTGGTCGGGTCGCCGGCTGCCGAGGAGGCGAAGCCGGAGGGCCGGCAGGTGGAGGAGGCAGACCCTCACCCTTGGCGAGTCTGGTGAGCCAGTGGCAATTCCGAGTGGTGTGGTTCGACGGCTTCGCCCTGCTGTAGAACTTGCAGGGAGCATCGAGGGTCTGCTAGAAGGAGAAGGCGGGCAGCCAAGCAGGCTTTCCGCCCTTCTGACGTTTGGGGCCGGCTTGCTCTTCTGGCTGCTGGCCCTCTACTATCGCCACTTGTCGACTGTTAGAAGCCGGCTATAGGGCTTTGCATTTTTGTCACTGGGTTGCGGGCGCCGACTGGATTCACCACCCGGTGTCCGAGGAGCCGGATGGATCATCTTCTCGGACGCGTCCACCTGCAGCTCCGCCTTCATGGAGGAGTCGGCCGTGGTGTACTTGTCAGCTGTGATCAGTAGTTCGTCTAGCGTTGTGGGCCCGTCGCAGAGGAGCTTGTGCTTGAGCAGGGTGCCTTATCTACACCCGGCGGTAAAGTACTCAATGGCTTGTACCTCGTGCACCCCTTCACAAGAGTTACGGATGTGGGGACCCCGACTTAGAAGTCGAGATCACCGAATGCACGTGTACAGTGATCCCAGAGATCAATGCTCACTGAACACACAGAAGCTGAATAACAAGAGTCTTACGTCCATACATACCGTCTTACACAAATTATGGCCATTATGGCCAAGTCTTACATAGATAAAGCCTCAAGGGCTGAATAGCAAATAACTCAAATAGCGGAAGTCTTCGATGATAGGTAGAACCCATGCCATCTGCCTTAACCCTACAGGCATTCTGACTGGGATAGCGTCCTAGTTCGCATGTTCGTCTCCAAAGAACTCATAACCAGTGGCAAGCCAATGAGTACTTTGAATGTACTCGCAAGCAACCCATGATGTGGTTCAAAGTAACAATGCAATTGAACAATAATGAGCAATCTAGCAACAAGCTAGAATAAATATTCTACCATTAAGTGTATGCATCAATAAACTCACGTAACCTCGAAGGCGGGTTACCGATATCAACACGGATATGATTCATCTCATCGAGTCAAGTCACCACCTTGACTCAACATAGATACACACAAGGTTTCGCAAACATTGGACGTAGCCCAAGAGCGGTTACCCAACTGTCCTTGACCGTGGACACGGCTATTCGAATAGTTTTACAATCTGCAGAGGTTGTGCACTTTACCCACAAGATCCGGGAAGCTTTTGTGTCACCCACGATCGCGCAGTACCTCAAGTACTCGGGGGAAGCACCCGGTCATTATCTTTCCTTAGGCGACACTAACATAGAGTCCACTCGTTGGTACACGGCCCTCGAGTACAAACAATAGATCACGGGACTTGCCCTAATTTCAATGTCACGCGTACCCGACGGGACCAACGGTGTGTCCGGTGCCCTGTGAAAACAGTCATGGTCGTCTATCCAAGCACGACCCCGTCCCGAGAAAGACCTCAAGTCTTCCCGTCACTAGTAATGCGGGCACCATGCTAGTATCGGCCTAAGTAATCAATAACGCCCCGTCCCATAAGGGGTAGAGTGGTTGCACATGTATGGTTGGAATAACAGTCGCAACTTAAACCAATCCGTTTAAAAAACATCACACATACTTGTCTCGATACACCACTTCGTCATCAAGTGGTTACCCATCTCATCATCTCCCTCGGGCATGAATGGCACCCGACGGGTTTTTTTCGAAAAGAATGCAACCACAAAGGTATCATGGCACACATGCATCACTAAGCATCACTACTAACCATTTGTATGACATCTAGCACATAGCAAGATCATGAGTAAAGCATGCATCATGTGCTGGTTTCAACTAGGTCACCACCGTAACTCTATCATCATGCATCGGAAACAAACGGGTTCCAAAGAACAAGTGTATCATGGTCAAAGGGCTGCTTGTCTGGATTGGCTTGGTCTTCAAACTCTTCAAATCCTTCTCCACCTTCTTCCTCAGCAACTTCGTCAAATACGGGATCTAATCGTCGCAAAATAACAACGGGAAAATAAGATCACAATGAAAACAGAAAAATCAAAGTGCTCAGAAAAATGTCAACTTATTTTTGTTAAATACTAGAGGGAAAACTAAGATGGCGAAAATTCTTAGTTGGAGTTTTGAAGTGACAGAATGGAATCTAAGGATTTGTGAACAGGAGTTTTAATGCTCAAATTTGAATTTAAATTTGAACAGAACAGAAAAGTTTCATGGATATGTGTGAAAGTGACCAATAATAGGTTGGAATATTACAAGATTTTAGGAGTTGGAATTAATTTATTTGGACTTATATTCATTTCTGTAAAATTATTTGAAACTTTATAGAAAAGAAAAAGAAGAAAAGGCCCTGTGCAACTGGGCCAGGACGGCCACAGTGCACCGCCCAGGGCTAACAGCCCACCCGCTCGGGCGCCAGCGCGCGCACGTCAGGATTTCAAACCTGACGGGCGGGGCCCGACGGTCAGCGGCTGCGAGGGGAGAGAGAGGGCGGTGAGGATGACAGGCGAGGCCCGCCTGTCATCTTCAACCTCTCGGCCACGGCGACGGCGAGCTCACCGGCGACGATTCCGGGCACGGCGGGGCAAGCGGAGGGCAGGGATGGACTCAGCAGCGAGTCGCGGAGGTAGTGGTGGTGGTGCGGCTTGCCGGGGAGGTCTGGTTCGCCGACGGCAAGGTGGGACGACGGTGGAGCTTCGGGAGGTCGCTGCTCCGGCCGATTCCGACAGCTATAGAGAGGGAAAAGCGAGGGGAAAGTATCAGTGGGGTGTGGTGGTTCCAAATCGAGCAAAAGGAGGAGCTGAGAGGGCTCGTACTGCGAGATCGCCGGTTGCCCGACGTGGCGGAGCTCCGGTCGATCCCGAGCACTAAGGCTCTTCGGGGACTATTGAGTGGTACTGGCGTGTTGTTGTGAGTGTGTTGAGGCTGTTGGTGTCGAGTGGAGGGCTCGGGGGGCCTATTTATAGGGGTGTGGCGAGGTCCCGTGGACCTGTGCGCCGGCGAGCTTCTGCTCGACGCCACAATGCACGGGAGGCGACGGGAGTGAGTCTGTGGCGTTGCTGGACGATCTCCAGGGCGGAGGGAAGAGAGAGGAGGAGCGGGGGACGCTCCAGTCGGCGTGCGCGTGTGAAGCCGAGGAGTGGAGGTTGCGGGCGGCCAGCGCGCGTGTGAAGACGGCCACTGGAGGGCGGAGGAGAAGGGGGACAGCGTCGGGGGAGGTCGAGGGGCATCGACTGGCGCGAGGGGAGAGCTCGAGGTTGTCGGGGGCAGGCGATTGGGCGAAGCTACAGTGCGGGGGCGCACTGTAGCGTGCTCTGGAGCGGCCTTATCGCATGCCATGGCATGCCATTGGCCCTCTGGGCGCGTCCACCGTGTCTGGGTGGGGGGTCCAGGGTGATGCAAGCAACACGGATGAGGCCTTGGATGCTCTGGAGAATCAAGGAGAGAGAGAGGAAGCTAGTAACTTGGTAGAAAATGGCTGTCCAGCAAGGTAAACTAGGGTTTTCACCCCTCAATCATGGAGCTGGGGACATGGGGGAGTTACTGGAGATAGATAGCAACTAGATGAAGCTGTGGTAGAAAATTGAGGCCAAGGTAAATAGTAAAAGGGGTCAAGATGGTAGTTTTGGTAAAATTGCAGAAGGTGTTTGATCAAGTTTTGATCAAGCAAATGATCTCCACTTGCCATGACACTTAACAGGATTGAATTTTATAAGAAAATAGGGTGTTTCACCAAATTGGGGCTCATTTGAAGAAACTAGCCAATGTAGCTTTGGTGAACCCTAGAAATCAACAGAAATGGCTTCATCTTGTTTGAGTCAAGCTAATCATATCCCCTTGATGCACTACTTGGTGTAGTTTCATCATTTGGGGTGTTGATCATGCCCACAAAGTTTGAAGCTCCAGGTAAAAAGTTGGTAATGTAAAGTTGTTCAAATTTGCATTTGAACAGAAATGGTTTTGGGGTATTCTGATCAAGTTACCCTATTCCAAATCTTGTGTCACTTGTTCTAGATGCCTTATTAGGCCATTCTATCATGTGCACCAAGTTTGAGAGCATTTGGACAAGTTTGGCAATGTAAAGTTGCTCAAACTTCAAATATGGACAGAATGGTTATGAAGGGTTTTGAGGATGTTTTCTTGCTTCCCAAGGCATGGGACTTGGCAAGATCATCAAATATGTCATATATGACATGATAGAATTTCCCTGGATTTTTTGGAGATTATTTCCTTTGTAAATATTTCAAAAGCTTGAAATATCCAGAAAGGGTTTTGGAGGGATTAGCCCATTATTTTGAACATGACCAAGTGTTGAAACTCTTATATATGGACAATATATATCCTATGAGTCTCCCTGAATTTTGGCAAATATTTTTGAAATACTTAAATAATTTTCCCTTTTAAAGAGCATTTCTGGCCTTAAGAAAAAGCTTTTTAAATAAAATAGGAAAATAACTTTTAAAACTATACTTTTGTGATTTCTGGGAGTCCTATGACTACTAGGTCTCAAATATACTTTTTGAAATAATTTTCTCACCCTAAATCAAGCACTTGCAGTGCAAACCTCAATTCAGGGGTTTTAGGAATACTAAATTTATAAAATACATTTTGGCCAAATTAATTTTGTAAGAAAATACTATACTGTTATATAACACTTGGCATGATCATTGGGCAGAAGTTTTGGGTATGGAGATGAATTCTACAAGAGGTAATAGTTGACTTTAATGAGCACATAAAAGCACATGAAGCAAAACTCAATTCCAAATAAAAGCCAAATGATGCCAAAAAAATTTGCTGGTCCAAATTTTCATGCTTCATTGATGCAAATAACATGTTACAAAATGCAGGGTGTGACAGACCTACCCCCCTTACAAGAATCTCGTCCCCGAGATTCCTAAACCAGGTCTTAAAAGAGAACGGGAAACTTGGATCTAAGATAGTCTTCACGTTCCCAGGTTGCTTGTGCTTCGGTGTGGTTGCTCCACTGGACCTTGAAGTACTTGATGGTGCGGCTTCGTGTCCGTCGTTCTGCTTCATCCAGAATGCGAATGGGCTTCTCGCGATAGGTCAAATCAGGCTGCAGATTAATGGCTTGGGGATCAACATCCTTGTAGAGATTAGGCTTGTCTGGAACTTGGAGACATTTCCGGAGTTGTGACACGTGGAATACGTTGTGCACATCGGATAGCTCAGGTGGTTGTTCCAATTGATAAGCCACTTCTCCTCGTCGGTCGGTGATCTTGAAAGGGCCAATGAATCTTGGTGCAAGTTTCCCTTTAACATGGAAACGCTTGGTTCCCTTTAGAGGGGTTACTCGCAGGTACACATGGTCTTCGACATGGAAACTCATGTCTCGGCGTCGAGTGTCAGCATAACTCTTCTGCCTTGACTTGGCTGCCTTCAAACGCTCTCTGACTAGTTGGACTTGCTCTTCTAGTTCGCGGAGAATATCCGGTCCAAAGACTAGCCCTTCTCCAGTCTCTGACCAGTTGAGGGGTGTGCGACATCTGCGTCCGTACAACACCTCAAGTGGTGCCATCTGAAGGCTCGACTAGTAACTGTTGTTACAGGAGAACTCGGCAAAAGGGAGACAATCTTCCCACTTGGCTCCATACGCCAAGACACAGGCTCGGAGCATGTCTTCGAGAATTTGATTTACTCGTTCTGTCTGACCTCCGGTCTGTGGGTGGAAAGCTGTGCTGAAAGACAATTTGGTTCCCAAGGCTTCTTGGAATCTTTTCCAGAACCTTGAAGTAAACTGGGTGCCTCGATCTGGCACAATTCTTGTGGAACACCATGGAGGCTCACGATTCGGTTGATATAGAGAGTTGCCAACTGGTTGCCGGAATAGGTAGTCTTAACAGGAATGAAATGGGCCACCTTGGTCAAATGGTCGACTATGACCCAGATGGAGTCATGTCCTCTATTCGACCTTGGTAGTCCGGTGATGAAGTCCATTCCGACTTTATCCTACTTCCACTCGGGAACCTTGAGTGGTTGGAGCAATCCAGCGGGTCGCTGATATTCAGCCTTGACCCTTTGGCACACATCACACTTTGCAACATAGGTTGCAATCTCTCTTTTCATCCCGTGCCACCAGAATCTTTCCTTCAAGTCTTGGTACATCTTGGTTCCTCTGGGGTGGATGGAGTACGGAGTATCGTGGGCTTCTTGCAGGATCAGGTTCTTCAGCTCCATCTCGTTTGGTACACAGATGCGGCCTTTGTACCAAACAATCCCGTGCTCGTCCTCGGAGAATCTTGGGGCCTTGCCTAGCTTCATCTTCTTCTTGATGCCTTCGATGCTTGCATGTCCACCTTGCGTCTTCTTGACTTTGTCCATCAGGGTCGGTCTGACTTCCAAATGATCCAGAAATCCAGGGGTGACCAATTCCAAACTGAATTGTTCAAGTTCCTTAAACAAGGCTGGCTGCCTTTCTTGAATAACGGCATTCAAAGAGCAAGCCTTTCTGCTTAAGGCATCGGCCACCACGTTAGCCTTCCCAGGGTGATATTGGACACTGAGGTCATAGTCTTTGATGAGTTCCAACCATCTTCGCTGCCTCATGTTCAATTCCTTTTGGGTGAAAATGTACTTCAGACTTTTGTGGTCTGTGTATATCTCACACCGTTTCCCTAGGAGGTAATGCCGCCATGTCTTCAAGGCATGAACTACTGCCGCTAACTCAAGATCGTGAGTAGCGTAGTTCTCCTCATGAGGTCGTAGCTGCCTGGAGAGGTATGCTATGACTCGGCCTTCTCACATCAGAACGCTTCCCAATCCGGTTCGAGAGGCATCACAATATATCACGAACTCCTTGTGAATATCGGGTGTTGCCAGAACTGGGGCGGTGGTCAATCTCTTCTTGAGCTCTTGGAAGCTCTCTTCGCATTTTGGCGTCCACTCGAACTTCTTGTCCTTCTTGAGGAGCTGAGTTATTGGCCGGGCAATGCTAGAGAAGCCTTCCACGAATTTGCTGTAATAGCCCGCAAGTCCGAGGAAGCTTCTGACTTCCTTGACGGTCGTTGGAGATTGCCATTGGGTCACAACTTCGATCTTCGCGGGATCAACTAATAATCCTTCTTCGGTCAAGACATGACCTAAGAATCCAGCTTTATGCAGCCAGAACTCACACTTGCTGAATTTGGCATACAGTTGGTGCTCCCGAAGCTTGTCTAGGACCATCCTCAAATGCTGCTCGTGTTCTTCCTCCGTCTTCGAGAAGACAAGGATGTCATCGATGAAGACAACAACGAACTTGTCCAAATATTCCATGAAGACTTTATTCATGAGGTACATGAAGTAAGCTGGGGCATTGGTTAACCCAAAGGACATGATCGTGCACTCGTACAGGCCATATCTGGTTACGAATGCCGTCTTCGGAATATCTTGGGGTCTGATCTTCAGCTGGTAGTACCCAGATCTGAGGTCGATCTTGGAGAACACCTTGGCTCCGCTGAGCTGATCAAACAGATCTTCGATCTTGGGATGTGGATATTTGTTCTTGATTGTAACTTCATTGAGGGAACGATAGTCAATGCATAAGCGGATGGTACCGTCCCTCTTTGCCACAAACAGAATAGGTGATCCCCAAGGGGAGGCACTTGGGCGGATAAATCCCTTCATCAGCTGCTCTTCCAATTGCTTCTTCAACTCGGCTAATTCTTCTGTCCCCATTCTATAAGGCTTCTTATAGATGGGTCCTGCTCCGGGCACGAGCTCGATGATGAACTCAATGTCACGGTCAGGGGGCATTCCCGATAGTTCATCCGGAAAGACATCGGGATATTCGCATACCATCGGTACTTGCTCTAGCCCAACTTCAGATAGACAGTTGACTTGAACGGCTTGAGCAGAAGAGGAGTTGGGAGCAAACTTGACTTCGACTCCTTGGTCATTGGTCACAGTGACTGCCCGATTGGCACAGTCTATTAAGCCTTGGTGCTTACTGAGCCAATCCATCCCTAGGATCACATCCAAGCCTTGTGATCTCAGGACGATGAGGTCTGCTAGGAAATCTACACTGTTAATGGTAATACTGACTCCCTTACAGCCTATCTTGGCTCTCATCTCTGCTCCGGGGGTTTGTACCACCATAGGGTTATTCAGGGGTGTAGGGGTCATGCCACTTTTTAATGCAAATCTTTGAGTGACAAATGAATGCGTTCCTCCAGAATCAAACAAGACAGTTGCAGGTGCTGAGTTGACAAGGAATGTACCCAGCACGACGTCCGGGTCTTCCTGGGCTTCTTCAGCAGTGACGTGATTCACACGCCCCTTCCCATGGTTAGGCGGGTTGCGAGGAGCTGGGTTCCTTGGTGGCATCCCGCGGCCTTGTCCTTGGTTCTGTGCATTGGGGCGCGGGGCATCAGGCTTCTTGTTGGGGCACACCCTTGAGATGTGTCCTGACTGACCACATCCAAAGCAAGTGACTTGGTTTGGATTGTTGATCTTGTTGCCACCACTGTTATTGGGGTTGAAAGCTGGCCTGGGGTTGGCATACTGCTGAGGCTGATAGTTGGTGCGAGGTGCAGGAGCTCTTGGTTGCTGATAGGTTGGCTTGGCCGGGGCTGACTGCCACGGACGAGGCTTCTGGTTGCTGGAACTTCCCTTGCTGACCATCTTGCGCTTGCGAGTGTCTTCCAAAGCACGCCGCTTGTCTTCAAGCATAAGTGCTTTGTTCACCAGGTCAGGGAAGGTTGGGCAGTCGCACACGACAAGCGAATACTGCAGAGTCTGATTGAGGCCTTCCATGAAGCGCTCCCTTTTTGCAGCATCAGTGCTGACATCTTCAGGGGCATACCTTGACAGAACACTGAACTTCTGCATGTACTCCTTGACAGTGCCACTTCCTTGCTTCAGAGCTCGGAATTCACGCTTTTTGATAGCCATGATCCCGGAAGAAATGTGGGCCTTGCGGAATTCTGCCTTGAAGTTGACCCAAGTGATGTCTTGTTCAGCATGCATGACCTTGAATCCATCCCACCAAGCTATAGCAGTCCCCCCGAGGCAGTGGGCTGCATAAGCCACCTTCTCACGGTCTTCGGTGCATCCGACTAGTTCCAGTAAGTCCTCAATGGTGCGGACCCAGTCGTCTGCATCCAGGGGTTCAGCAGTCTCGATGAAAGTTGGCGGTGCATGCTTCTTGAACTCTGCCAACGTGGAACGTCCATTGCCATTCGCCGCCGGCTGGCGGTTGTTGGTGACAGCTTGAGCAATCAACTGAAGGGCTGCGGTGCTGGATTGGCGTTCCTCTCGGAAAGCTTGGAGAAGCTGAGCCATGTGCATGTTCGGAGGAGGTGGTGGTGGTGGAGCTTGGTCGTTGGTTTGGTCGTGGCCTGCCTCTGACTGAGCGGATGCTCCGGCTTCAGGCTGCTGGGTAGAGGTACCAGTACGAGTTACAACAGGCATCCTGTTGGAGCGGTAAAAGGTCTCATGACTTGGAAGAGGGAAAGCAAGATAGATGGGTGCCTAGTAAGGGGGTGGGTGTGACACTAATCAAATGATGCAAGGGCCGAAAAGCCAAAACACATTCATTAAAATCCAAATGGGTGATGTAGTCGTTTACATGTTCCCAAAGGAAGAATACGGCATACATCCAAACACAACAAAAGCAAACACTAGATGGTTTCATATGAACCATACAAGGACTCGACTGCGTATAGGGGTTACACGACCTATCCTACCGTAGAGGTCACAACTGGCATATCCGAGTAGCGAATAGTGCCTAAGCAGCGGAATGCTCGGTCGCGTACTCCGGCTCTTCTGGGTCTTCCTCCTTGTCTTCATCTGTCTGGGCCCCCTTGTCACTTGAGGGTGTGGGGGAGTGGAGGAGTTGGATACGACGGTGCTTCGTCGGTGGTGCAGGGAAAAGATTGCGATATTCCCTTGCCGTCATCCGGCGTCACTGAGGTGGTTCTTCATTCTTGGAAGATACATCTTCGGAGGGCCTTCCGCCTCGATATGCGATAGCGGACTGTCCGGAAGGTGCTCCTTCCTTCTTGATCCTATTTGTCTTCTCTTGAGCTCGGCGAAGAAGTGCCTTGGTCTTGTGAAGTTCTTCTCGAAGCTTCATTGATTCCGAGGCCAAGTCTTGTGCCAAGCTGTCGGCACATAGACTAAAGTAGGTCTGGAACCGAAGCGAGAGTCCTTCCTTCAGTGGAGGGGCTAGTGCGCTGCTTTCATCTTCACCTTCCGTCCGGTAAGGTAAGAAGCGGGTTGTCATCTTGGCTGCCATCTCCGAAAGAAGCTCGCGGAGACGGGTTAGTGCCTTGAGTGCAGCAGCCTCTACAACGAGAGGTAGTGTTGCCATCTGGGGTCCCTCGAAGAACCAACTTGTGGGAGGATCGTTTGCCTTTACGATCACTTCCACATGGTACTCCACCTCAGCGTCGCTAACCCAATGCTCAAGGTAGGCGAGGATGGGCGCTCGGTGGAACTGACACTCCTGGAGGCTATCCACGAGAAGCAAGGGAAACCCAGTGGTCAGGTGCTCTTCGGGTACGGCGACCATCTACAAAGGTGGAATAGGAGAGGTTAATAAGCTGATGAAATCTCAGGTTTAGAAAAGAAGAGAGGTTCAGAAGGTTTTTGAAAAGGGGTCTCATCTAACTAACGCCCATGCTAACTAAGGCTTCCTACAGTCAGGATGGCTCTGATACCAGCTCTGTGGGGACCTCGACTTAAAAGTCGAGATCACCGAATGCACGTGTACAGTGATCCCAGAGATCAATGCTCATTGAACACACAGAAGCTGAATAACAAGAGTCTTACATCCATACATACCGTCTTACACAAATTATGGCCATTATGGCCAAGTCTTACATAGATAAAGCCTCAAGGGCTGAATAGCAAATAACTCAAATAGCGGAAGTCTTCGATGATAGGTAGAACCCATGCCATCTGCCTTAACCCTATAGGCATTCTGACTGGGATAGCGTCCTAGTTCGCATGTTCGTCTCCAAAGAACTCTTCTTCATATTCCTGTTCCTCCATGCCTGGCCAATTAAATAACCAGTGGCAAGCCAATGAGTACTTTGAATGTACTCGCAAGCAACCCATGATGTGCTTCAAAGTAACAATGCAATTGAACAATAATGAGCAATCTAGCAACGAGCTAGAATAAATATTCTACCATTAAGTGTATGCATCAATAAACTCACGTAACCTCGAAGGCGGGTTACCGATATCAACACGGATATGATTCATCTCATTGAGTCAAGTCACCACCTTGACTCAACATAGACACACACAAGGTTTCGCAAACATTGGACGTAGCCCAAGAGCGGTTACCCAACTGTCCTTGACCGTGGACACGGCTATTCGAATAGTTTTACACTCTACAGAGGTTGCGCACTTTACCCACAAGATACGGGAAGCTTTCGTGTCACCCACGATCCCGCAGTACCTCAAGTACTCGGGGGAAGCACCCGGTCATTATCTTTCCTTAGGCGACACTAACATAGAGTCCACTCGTTGGTACACGGCCCTCGAGTACAAACAATAGATCACGAGACTTGCCCTAATTTCAATGCCACGCGTACCCGAAGGGACCAACGGTGTGTCCGGTGTACTGTGAAAACAGTCATGGTCGTCTATCCAAGCATGACCCCGTCCGGGGAAAGACCTCAAGTCTTCCCGTCACTAGTAATGCGGGCACGATGCTAGTATCGACCTAAGTAATCAATAACGCCCCGTCCCATAAGGGGTAGAGTGGTTGCACATGTATGGTTGGAATAATGGTCGCAACTTAAACCAATCCGTTTGAAAAACATCACACATACTTGTATCGGTACACCACTTCGTCATCAAGTGGTTACCCATCTCATCATCTCCCTCGGGCATGAATGGCACCCGACGGGGTTTTTCGAAAAGAATGCAACCACAAAGGTATCATGGCACACATGCATCACTAAGCATCACTACTAACCATTTGTATGATATCTAGCACATAGCAAGATCATGAGTAAAGCTTGCATCATGTGGTGGTTTCAACTAGGTCACCACCGTAACTCTATCATCATGCATCGGAAACAAATGGGTTCCGAAGAACAAGTGTATCATGGTCAAAGGGCTGCTTGCCTGGATTGGCTTGGTCTTCAAAGTCTTCAAATCCTTCTCCACCTTCTTCCTCAGCAACTTCGTCAAATACGGGATCTAATCGTCGCAAAATAACAACGGGAAAATAAGACCACAATGAAAACAGAAAAATCAAAGTGCTCAGAAAAATGTTAACTTATTTTTGTTAAATACTAGAGGGAAAACTAAGATGGCAAAAATTCTTAATTGGAGTTTTGAAGTGACAGAATGGAATCTAAGGATTTTTGAACAGGAGTCTTAATGCTCAAATTTGAATTTAAATTTGAACAGAACAGAAAAGTTTCATGGATATGTGTGAAAGTGACACCATTAAATAGGTTGGAATATTACCAGATTTTAGGAGTTGGAATTAGTTTATCTGGACTTATATTCATTTCTGTAAAATTATTTGAAACTTCACAGAAAAGAAAAAGAAGAAAAGGCCCTGTGCAACTGGGCCAGGACGGCCACAGTGCACGGCCCAGGGCTAACAGCCCAGCCGCTCGAGCGCCAGCGCGCGCACGTCAGGATTTCAAACCTGACGGGCGGGGCCCGGCGGTCAGCGGCTGCGAGGGGAGAGAGAGGGCGGTGAGGATGACAGGCGGGGCCCGCCTGTCATCTTCAACCTCGCGGTCACAGCGACGGCGAGCTCACCGGCGACGATTCCGGGCACGGCGGGGCAAGCGGAGGGCAGGGATGGACTCAGCAGCGAGTCGCGGAGGCCAGGGAGGTCTGGTTCGCCGGCGGCGAGGTGGGACGGCGGAGGAGCTTTGGGAGGTCGCTGCTCCGGCCGATTCCGACAGCTACAGAGAGGGAAAAGCGAGGGGAAAGTATCAGTGGGGTGTGGTGGTTCCAAATCGAGCAAAAAGAGGAGCTGAGAGGGCTCGTACTGCGAGATCGTCGGTTGCCCGACGCGGCGGAGCTCCGGTCGATCCCGAGCACTGAGGCTCTTCGGGGACGATTGAGTGGTACTGGCGTGTTGTTGTGAGTGTGTTGAGGCTATTGGTGTCGAGTGGAGGGCTCGGGGGGCCCTATTTATAGGGGTGCGGCGAGGTCCCGTGGACCTGTGCGTCGGCGAGCTTCTGCTCGACGCCACAGTGCACGGGAGGCGACGGGAGTGAGTCTGTGGCGTTGCTGGACGATCCCCAGGGCGGAGGGAAGAGAGAGGAGGAGCGGGGGACGCTCCAGTCGGCGTGCGCGTGTGAAGCCGAGGAGTGGAGGCTGCGGTTGGCCAGCGCGCGTGTGAAGACGGCCACTGGAGGGCGGAGGAGGAGGGGGACAGCGCCGGGGGAGGTCGCGGACGTCGAGGGGCATCGACTGGCGCAAGGGGAGAGCTCGAGGTTGTCGGGGGCAGGCGATTGGGCGAAGCTACAGTGCGGGGGCGCACTGTAGCGCGCTCTGGAGCGGCCTTATCGCATGCCATGGCATGCCATTGGCCCTCTGGGCGCGTCCACCGTGTCTGGGGGGGGGGGTCCAGGGTGATGCAAGCAACACGGATGAGGCCTTGGATGCTCTAGAGAATCAAGGAGAGAGAGAGAGGAAGTAGGTAACTTGGTAGAAAATGGATGTCCAGCAAGGTGAACTAGGGTTTTCACCCCTCAATCATGGAGCTGGGGACATGGGGGAGTTACTGGAGATAGATAGCAACTAGATGAAGCTGTGGTAGAAAGTTGTGGCCAAGGTAAATAGTAAAAGGGGTCAAGATGGTAGTTTTGGTAAAATTGCAGAAGGTGTTTGATCAAGTTTTGATCAAGCAAATGATCTCCACTTGCCAAGACACTTAACGGGATTGAATGTTATAAGAAAATAGGGTGTTTCACCAAATTGGGGCTCATTTGAAGAAACTAGCCAATGTAGCTTTGGTGAACCCTAGAAATCAACAGAAATGGCTTCATTTTGTTTGAGTCAAGCTAATCATCTCCCCTTGATGCACCACTTGGTGTAGTTTCATCATTTGGGGTGTTGATCATGCCCACAAAGTTTGAAGCTCCAGGTAAAAAGTTGGTAATGTGAAGTTGTTCAAATTTGCATTTGAACAGAAATGGTTTTGGGGTATTTTGATCAAGTTACCCTATTCCAAATCTTGTGTCACTTGGTCTAGATGCCTTATTAGGCCATTCTAGCATGTGCACCAAGTTTGAGAGCATTTGGACAAGTTTGGCAATGTAAAGTTGCTCAAACTTCAAATATGGACATAATGGTTATGAAGGGTTTTGAGGATGTTTTCTTGCTTCCCAAGGCATGGGACTTGGCAAGATCATCAAATATGTCATATATGACATGATAGAATTTCCCTGGAATTTTTGGAGATTATTTCCTTTGTAAATATTTCAAAAGCTTGAAATATCCAGAAAGGGTTTTGGAGGGATTAGCCCATTATTTTGAACATGACCAAGTATTGAAACTCTTATATATGGACAATATATGTCCTATGAGTCTCCCTGAATTTTGGCAAATATTTTTGAAATACTTAAATAATTTTTCCCTTTTAAAGACCATTTCTGGCCTTAAGAAAAATATTTTTAAATAAAATAGGAAAATAACTTTTAAAACTATTCTTTTGTGGTTTCTGGGAGTCCTATGACTACTAGGTCTCAAATATACTTTTTGAAATAATTTTCTCACCCTAAATCAAGCACTTGCAGTGCAAACCTCAATTCAGGGGTTTTAGGAATACTAAATTTATAAAATACATTTTGGCCAAATTAATTTTGTAAGAAAATACTATACTGTTATATAACACTTGGCATGATCATTGGGCAGAAATTTTGGGTATGGAGATGAATTCTACAAGAGGTAATAGTTGACTTTAATGAGCACATAAAAGCACATGAAGAAAAACTCAATTCCAAATAAAAGCCAAATGATGCCAAAAAAATTTGCTGGTCCAAATTTTCATGCTTCATTGATGCAAATCACATGTTACAAAATGCAGGGTGTGACAACGGAGCTCGGCCCATCGCGTCAGATAGTCGCGGTTGGACTCGATCGGGCCCTGGACGCACATGGAGAGCTGGCGGGGCTTGGTCGGTCGCTTGTAAGTGCTAGTGAAGTTGCGGGTGAAGACGTCGGGGGAAGTCTAGCGAGCTATTGATGTTGTAGGGCTTGATGTTGTTCAGCCATGTCCGGGCCATGCCCTGGAGCATGAGCGGAACGTACTTCACGGCAACGCGCTTGTTGCCATTTCCTTTGGTGACAGTGGTGGAGTAGTCGGCCAGCCAGTCCTCCGGCTTCACGGAGCCGTTGTACTTGGGAGTGTCTCGAGGGAGCGAGAACCCTTTGGGGAAAGGGTCGTCGCGAATCCGGGGGCTGAAGCATGGTGGCCCAATGGCATCTTCTTATTCTAGGGCGATGGATCGGGCGAGTCGGTCGATCCGATGACGGGCATCGTTTTCTCCGACTCCCTCGCGGTGGTCCAGCCAGCCTTCGAGAGTCTGATGGTCAACAGGTGGTGGGGAAACACGCCTCTCCCGACTAGGAGGAGGAGGCGGGCGATTGCTGCACCGTTCCACTGCTCGTGGGCGGCCGTCTTGGTCGCACTCGATCGTGATGCGGGTGCGTCGGCTGCGGCTGGCAGCCGGCTCGTGGTCCCGCTGACCGTGGGTGCCGCCTGTTAGGGTCCGAGACGAAGCCCCTTGTTCACGGCGGGGAGGAAGGTTCTCGGCCCAAGCGCCGGAATCCAGCACGCGGTCGAGAGTCTCCTACTTCTCGGTAGCCGTGTCCAAGAGCTGCTGGACGCGCGCCGTCATGTAACGGCACTCGTCGCCCTCCACGTGGTCTAGCTCATCAGCTGCCACTTGCGCGGCGCGTAGGTTCTCCATCGAGGTGGCGCATACTGGGCGCTAGGCCCCCAGCATGCTGGCAATGGTAGCGCCCCGCTCCAGACTGCGCCCGCCCGGCTTGGCTCGCATGCAGCCGGCGTGCCGCCTACAACATGGTTGATCTCGTGCTGGTAGGCTTCAGTGAGGCGCCTCATGGTCGCCAGCTTGTTGGCGCTATCAAGGAGCGAGACGCGGAGCGTTTCTAACGTCGCGCTATCGGCCCCCGCAGCAATAATGGCAGACAGATCCCGCACTGCCGCCTGCAACGGGTCAGGGCCAGCAGCGTTAGAGGCTCCGCCGTGGCTAGTGTCCATCACCTCCGTGACGGTGCTGGCGCTAGCACCGCTAATCGCAGGAGGGAGCGGGTCGTCGATGACTACCACGTGGTCGGGGAATGCGTCAGCTGGCACCATGTCGAAGTCGATGAGCATGTCAACAGTCGGGTCGGTGGAGCCAACAGACTCCAGGCCGAAGGCGGACTCGCTGACGAGGTTGAGCTTGTCGAGGAGATCGACGAGGCAGCTCTCGGCGCTGGCCGCTCCCGCATCGGGCGCGGGCTCGTCCGCAATGCGGAGTTTGTTGAGGATGTCGATGAGGCGGCTCTCGGAGCCAATTGCTCCCATGTTAGCCGCGGTCTCATCAAGGAGGCGGATCCCACCAAGGAGATCGTCGAGGCTGCTTGCCACGCAAGCGGCTTCCACACCACGAAGCGCGTCGGCGCTTATGCCATCAGGCGCAGCCGGCTGGCTGCGCTCCCTAGCGAGGAGTCAAGAACGTGTTTCCGGATGATGGTGCACCTAGCCCCACGGTGGGCGCCAAATGTCAGGGATTTGGTGCGACATATGCCAAAGGGTGGCTTATCATGGAGGGGGTCAATAGAACGTTGTTGGGTCCTGGAAACAGGATAAGGCGATATTTCGAACGCCTATGAGATTTACCCAGGTTCGGGGCTCTTCATGGAGATAATGCTGGGGATCATTGCAGAAATTCAAAAAAATTCTACACATCACCAAGATCTATCTATGGAGGGACTAGCAACGAGAGAGGGGAGTGCATCTTCATACCTTTGAAGATCGCCTTACGGAAGCGTTGCAAGAACGCGGTTGGTGGAGTCGTACACGAAGCGATTCAGATCGCGGCCAAATCCGATCTAAGTACTGAACAAACGTGCATCCGCGTTCAACACACGTGCACCCCGGTGATGTCTCCCGCGCCTTGACCAGCAAGGAGAGAGGGAGAGGTTGGGGAAGACTCCGTCCAGCAGCAGCACGGCGGCGTCGTGGTGGTGGAGGAGCGTGGTACTCCGGCAGGGCTTCGCCAAGCGCTACGGAAGGAGAAGGAGGAGTTGGAGAGGGGAAGGGCTGCGCCAGGGTTCAGGTGTGGCTACCCTCACACCCCCTCTCTTTATATAGGGGAGGGGAGAGGGGGCCGGCCCCCTCAGATCCAATCTCAGGGGGGGAGGGCGGCGGCCAGGGGAGGAGGCTTGCCCCCCAAGCCAAGGGGGCGCCCCCCTTTAGGGTTTCCCCCAAACCCTAGGCGCCTTGGGCCCTTGGGGGGGGGTGCACCAGCCCACCAGGGGCTGGTTCGCCCCCTTTGCTTAGTCCACTTGGCCCACCGAGTAGGTGGCCCCACCCGGTGGACCCCCGGACACCTTCCGATGGTCCCGGTACAATACAGGTGGCCGCCGAAATCACTCCGGTGACCAAAACAAGACTTCCCATACATAAATCTTTACCTACGGACTATTCCGGTACTCCTCGAGACGTCCGGGATCTCATCTGGGACTCCAAACAACATTCGGTAATCACGTACATATATTCCCTATAACCCTAGCGTCAGCAAACCTTAAGTGTGTAGACCCTACGGGTTCTGGAACCATGCAAACATGACCGAGACATCTCTCCGACCAATAACCAACAGCAGGATTAGGATACCCATGTTGGCTCCCACATGTTCAACAATGATCTTATCGGATGAACCACGATGTCAAGGATTCATCAATCCCGTATATGATACCCTTTGTCTACCGGTATAGTACTTACCCGAGATTCGATCGTCGGTATACCGGTACCTTGTTCCATCTCGTTACCGGCAAGTCTCTTTACTCATTCCGTAACACATCATCCCCTGACCAACTCCTTAGTCACATTGAGCTCATTACGATGATGTCTTACCGAGTGGGCCCAGAGATACCTTTGCACCATACGGAGTGACAAATCCCAGTCTCGATTCGTGCCAACTCAAATGATACTTTCGGGGATACCCGTAGTGTACCTTTATAGTCACCCAGTTACGTTGTGACGTTTGGAACACCCAAAGCACTCCTATGGTATCCGGGAGTTGCACAATCTCATGGTCTAAGGAAAAGATACTTGACAGTGGAAAAGCTTTAGCACACGAACTACACGATCTTGTGCTATGCTTAGGATTGGGTCTTGTCCATCACATCATTCTCCTAGTGATGTGATCCCGTTATCAATGACATCCAATGTCCATGGTCATGAAACCATGACCATCTATTGATCAACGAGCTAGCCAACTAGAGGCTCAGTAGGGACATATTATGATCTATGTATTCACACATGTATTACGATTTCTGGTTAAACAATTCAGCATGAACAATAGACGATTATCATGAACAAGGAAATATAATAATAACCATTTTATTATTGCCTCTAGGGCATATTTCCAACAGTCTCCCACTTGCACTAGAGTCAATAATCTGGTTACATTGTGATGAAGCAAACACCCATAGAGTTCTGGTGTTGATCATGTTTTGCTCGTGGAAGAGGTTTAGTCAACGGATCTGCGACATTCAGATCCGTATGCACTTTACAAATATCTATGTCTCCATCTTGAATATAACTACAAATGGATTTGAACCGGCGCTTGATGTGCTTGGTCTTCTTGTGAAACCTGGGCTCCTTGGCAATGGCAACAGCTCCAGTGTTCTCACAGAAGAGAGTCATCGGGCCCGACGCGCTTGGACTAACTCCTAGGTCGGTGATGAATTCCTTCATCCAGACTCCTTCCTGTGCTGCTTTGGAAGCAGCTATGTACTCCGCTTCACATGTAGATGCCGCCACGACGCTTTGCTTGCAACTGCACCAGCTGACTGCACCACCATTCAAAATATACATATATCTGGTTTGTGACTTGGAGTCATCTGTATCTATGTCGAAGCTAGCATCGACGTAGCCCTTTACGACGAGCTCTTCGTCACCTCCATAAACAAGAAACATATCCTTAGTCCTTTTCAAGTACTTCAGGATGTTCTTGACCGATGTCCATTGTTCCATTCCAGGATCACTTTGGTACCTCCCCACCAAACTGATGGCAAGGTTCACATCAGGTCTGGTACACAGCATGGCATACATAATAGAACCAATGGCCGAGGCATAGGGGATGACACTCATCTTTTCTCTATCTTCTGCCGAGGTCGTGCATTGAGCTGTGCTCAATCTCATACCTTGTAACACACGCAAGAATCCTTTCTTGGACTAATCCATATAGAACTTCTTCAATATCTTGTCAAGGTATGTGCTTTGTGAAAGACCAATGAGGCATCTCGATCTATCTCTATAGATCTTGATGCCTAAGATGTAAGCAGCTTCTCCAAGGTCCTTCATTGAAAAACACTTATTCAAGTAGGCCTTTATGCTTTCCAAGAATTCTACATCATTTCCCATCAACAATATGTCATCCACATATAATATGAGAAATGCTGCAGAGCTCCCACTCACTTTCTTGTAAATACATGCTTCTCCATAAGTCTGTATGAACCCAAACGCTTTGATCACCTCATCAAAGCGAATGTTCCAACTCCGAGATGCTTGTACCAGCCCATAGATGGAGCACTGGAGCTTGCATACCTTGTTAGCATTCTTAAGATCGACAAAACCTTCCGGATGTATCATATACAATTCTTCCTTAAGGAATCCGTTAAGGAATGCCGTTTCGACGTCCATTTGCCATATCTCATAATCATAGAATGCGGAAATTGCTAACATAATTCGCACGGACTTCAGCATCGCTACGGGAGAGAAAGTCTCATCGTAGTCAATCGCTTGAACTTGTCGATAACCCTTAGTGACAAGTCGAGCCTTATAGATGGTCATATTTCCATCCGCGTCAGTCATCTTCTTAAAGATCCATTTATTTCATATGGCTCGCCGATCATTGGGCAAGTCAACGAAAGTCCATACTTTGTTATCATACATGGATCCTATCTTAGATTTCATGGCTTCAAGCCATTTATTGGAATCCCGGCCCGCCATCGCTTCTTCATAGTTTGAAGGTTCACCGTTGTCTAACAACATGATTTCCAGGACAGGGTTGCCATACCACTCTGGCGCGGAACGTGTCCTTGTGGACCTATGAAGTTCAGTAGTAACTTGATTCGAAGCTTCTTGATCATCATCATTAACTTGCTCTCTAGTCGGTGCAGGCACCACAGAAACATCTTCCTGCGCTGCGCTACTTTCCGGTTCAAGAGGGGTTACAACAACCTCATCAAGTTCTACTTTCCTCCCACTTACTTCTTTCGAGAGAAACTCTTTCTCCGGAAAGGATCCATTCTTGGCAACAAAGACCTTGCCTTTGGATCTGAGGTAGAAGGTATACCCAATAGTTTGCTTAGGGTATCCTATGAAGACACATGTTTCCGATTTGGGTTCGAGCTTTTCAGGTTGAAGTTTCTTGACATAAGCATCGCATCCCCAAACTTTTAAAAACGACAACTTAGGTTTCTTCCCAAACCATAGTTCATACGGTGTCGTCTCAACGGATTTAGACGGTGCCCTATTTGAAGTGAATGCAGCAGTCTCTAAAGCATAACCCCAAAATGATAGTGGTAAGTCCGTAAGAGACGTCATAGATCGCACCATGTCCAACAGAGTACGATTACGATGTTCGGACACACCATTACATTGAGGTGTTCCAGGCGGCATCAATTGTGAAACAATTCCACATTTCCTTAGGTGCGTGCCAAATTGGTGACTTCAATATTCTCCTCCACGATCTGATCGTAAGAACTTTATTTTTCTGTCACATTGATTCTCAACCTAATTCTAAAATTCCTTGAACTTTTCAAAGGTCTCATACTCGTGTTTCATTAGGTAGACATACCCATATCTACTTAAGTCATCAGTGAGGGTGAGAACATAACAATAACCACCGCGAGCCTCAACACTCATCGAACCGCACACATCAGTATGTATGATTTCCAATAAGTTGGTTGCTCACTCCATCGTTCCGGAGAACGGAGTCTTGGTCATCTTTCCCAAAAGGCATGGTTCGCACATGTCAAATGATTCATAATAAAGAGACTCCAAAAGTCCATCCACATGGACCTTCTTCATGTGTTTGACTCCAATATGACCAAAGCGGCAGTGCCACAAGTATGTGAGACTATCATTATGAACCTTACATCTTTTGGCATTCACACTATGAATATGTGTAACATCACGTTCGAGCTTCAATAAAAATAAACCATTGACCAGCGGGGCATGACCATAAAACATTTCTCTCATATAGGTAGAACAACCATTATTCTCAGATTTAAATGAGTAGCCATCTCGCATTAAACGAGATCCATATACAATGTTCATGCTCAAAGTTGGTACTAAATAACAATTATTGAGGTTTAAAACTAATCCCGAAGGTAGATGCAGAGGTGGCGTGCTGACGGCGATCACATTGACCTTGGAAGAATTCTCGACGCGCATCTCACATCCTCCTTCGCCAGTCTCCGCTTATTCCACAGCTCCTGCTTTGAGTTACAAATGTGAGCAACTATACCGGTATCAAATACCCAGAGCTATTACAAGCGCTGGTAAGGTACACATCAATAACATGTATATCACATATACCTTTGACGTTGCCGGCCTTCTTATCCGCTAAGTATTTGGGGCAATTCCGCTTGCAGTGACCCGTTCCCTTGCAATAAAAGCTCTCAGTCTCAGGCTTGGGTCCATTCTTTTGTTTCTTCCTGGCAATTAGCTTACCGGGCGTGGCAACTCCCTTGCCGTCCTTCTTAAAATTCTTCTTACCCTTGCCTTTCTTGAACTTAGTGGTTTTATTCACCATCAACACTTGATGTTCCTTCTTGATTTCCACCTCTGCTGATTTCAGCATTGAATACAACTCGGGAATGGCCTTCTCAATCCCTTGCATATTGTAGTTCAGAACAAAGCTCTTGTAGCTAGGTGGGAGCGACTGGAGGATTCTTTCAATGACCGCGTCATCTAAGAGATTAACTCCCAGCTGAGACAAGCAGTTGTGCAACCCAGACATTCTGAGTATATGCTCGCTTACAGAACTATTTTCTTCCATCTTATAACTGTAGAACTTGTCGGAGACTTCATATCTTTCAACCCGGGCATGAGCTTGGAAAACCATTTTCAGCTCTTGGAACATCTCATATGCTCCGTGTTGCACAAAACGCTTTTGGAGCCTCGATTCTAAGCTGTAAAGCATGCCACATTGAACCAGGGAGTAATCATCACTACGCGACTGCCAGGCGTTCATAACGTCTTGAGTCGCTGCGAAAACAGGTGCATCACCTAGCGGTGCTTCAAGGATATATGCTTTCTGGGCAGCTATGAGGATGATCCTCAAGTTACGGACCCAATCCGTATAGTTGCTACCATGGTCTTTTAGCTTGGTTTTCTGTAGGAACGCGTTGAAGTTGAGGGCAACATTAGCATGGGCCATTTGATCTACAAGACATATTGTGAAGATTTTAGACTATGTTCATGACAATTAATGTAACACCCCAAAAATTTAATCATATTTTTATTAATTAAAAATTTGGCTAGAAATAAAATTTTGAATTATATTAGGTTCGTTAATAATTTTTAAGCCTTTTCTATACCTGTCCTTCAAAAATCTTCTCTTCATATAGTAAATTTTTGGAAATAATTTTGTGGGCTCTGGTTGTATCTTGAGTCATTTCATTATTTGTTTAATAACAGTAGAAATTATTTTCATAATAAAATTTGTCTCTAAATGACTCTTTTAATAGCATTTTCAGTATTTTAAATGCTTCTGTTGCACTACAACCATTATAAATAATTCGCTAAAAATTCCACCATAATTCTGAGAGGTCTTATGATGCCTATATGTCACTTTGGTGCAAAAACCCAACTTGGTGTTTTGCAAAATTTGAGTGAACCATCCTCTTTTTCATTTCTGTCCATTTTCTAGGTTTCTACTGCAACCCCAATTTTCCTTGCTCTAAAATTTTTGATACTTGTCCATATCCTAGTCCTTCCTATTAAAACCTTAACCCAAGAAGATCAGCTCCATTAGCATCATTTAGACCCACTAAATGCCTCTCTATAGTTTCTGTCCAGAAGTGAATTTTTGCAAAACTTGCACTAGCAAGTTTGCTCCTTCCACAAACCAACTCCACCATCATCTATTATCTGTAAGGAGACACAACTCTGCCAAGTTTCACTTCCAACAAAGTTGCCTAGATAGCTGTATCATTCTGTCGAGCACCTTGTATGCATAACAGAAATTTTGCCACCACCTATACTACATTGGACGCTTGGTCAAATGACGAAACCAGCATGTCCAGCACCTCCCTCCTACCCATTAGCAGCACTCTGCCAATTTGTAGCTCCATTAGATCCTTGTAGATGCCATTGGCATTTTGCCGAACACGTGGTGCGCGTGTCCAGAGCGCGACCAGAGCGCGGGTGTTGCAGTCGCTGACATCGGGCTCCTGCCACTGCCCTGCGGCCTCCCCAGCTTACCCGATCCTTCCTCTGGATCACCCAGTCCATCCTAATCCTCCAAGACATTCCCCCTCGTCTCCTAGCGCCGCCCACCGCCGGCCACCGCCATCCCGAGTCGCCGCCGCCGTCATTTGCTCGGGCACGGCACCGCCCAGAGCACCTGGCACCAGCCAGAGGCCGCCAGCTCGCCCCCGCCATTACTTCGGACGACCACCGCCCCCACCTAACGCGCCGACCACCACCGACCACGTTCGCCGTAAATAGCCGCCGCCGGAATTTGCCCGCGGACGGCACCGCCCTAGCCACCTGGCGTCGCCCCGAGCCAACCAGCTCACCCCTGGACGGCGGTCTTCCCCAGTAGCCTGCCACGTCGCGCCGCCCTTCCCTCAACCACCTCGCCGGCGCAGTAATGGCGACCGCCATCGTGGCTTTCTCTGGAAGCCACGGCATCACCTCTCCCCGCCTATAAAACCCGACCCAGGACTTCGACCAGCACCACCTCACCGTCCCCCTCCCTCACTGATCCTTCCCGAGCAGCGGTACGACCAGGAGAGGTCGTCTTCTCCATCTCCGGCGATCACTTCCGCCGTCACCTTCCGGTTGCTTCCGAGCCAACCGCGGCCTCCCCCTCTCCACTCTCTTCACCACTGGCCTCCTTGAGCCACCACCAATCGATTCCACCCCTCAATTCCATGCGGGATGGCCTGTAGAGGAAACACCCCTCTCACCCGACGGCGTCGTCCACCGGAGAGCCCGCCGCCGACAACTCCGTCCATCTCAGCTACCACGGCGGGCACTGGGAGAACCGCCTCTCGCTTCCGAACCCAACGATGGCCTCGGCTCCTCGAATGGCGCTGCCGTTCACCGGCGGCGATCGCCGGAGCGCCGCCTCTGTTCTGTCGAAGGAGACGACGCACGCCGCGACCAGTCAAACCTGACTGGTGGGCCCGTGGGACCCACAGTCAGTGACTAGGGTCAGGCCAGCGCGGATTAAGTGAAGGCGTATTCCGTGAATACGTCTTCGACGTCGCCGCTTCCCGCGCAGCCGACCGACTGGGCTCGGCCCAGTGGCACCACGGGCTAAGTTGCGCACAGGGCACATCTCTGCTTCTTCCCTTTTTCCTATTTCTGCATGTTTTAAAATAATTCCACAGCATCCATTTCCAAACCAAATTTAATGATTCAAGTTTCTGTAGGTTTCTAAAATCATTCTCTATTTATCTAAACTAGGTGAACATTTTTGCCATGCTTAGTTTCTGTTGGATCAATTAAATTGTCTATTTAATCATTTATTTCAGCTTGTAAAAACCATAACTGATTCATATTAGCTCTAAATAAATTAATTCTTTTTCTGATAGTCCTTAAATATCATCTAGTTTATTTTAGCATTTATTTCAAAAAACATTTGAAATACTTTTTAGCACTGTCTTTGAATTGTGTGGTGATTTAAGTATTTTGAAATAGGAAATGGAAAGGAGATAATATTTTCAAACTTTTGGAGTGCACCCAATATTTCTGCATGTTCAAGGCAAGCATCTTGAACACTTGATATGGTGAATGCTTGATAATTGTTTGCTAGTATATTTTTAGCATGGTTTGATGCTTTTAATAGAATTTGCTTATGGGTAGTGATATAGCATACATGCATGGTCATGTTTTCTCTTGCATGCATATCATATAAGTTCTAACATGCACAAGTTATAAGAACCAGGAGTGTGCTCCTGCTTTGGACGTGCCGGTGGGCACGGGCCATTTTTGACACGGTGGTGTCACGAGATATATGTGAAAGCAGGCAAGGGTTGTGGCCCTGTCCTGGTGATACTGTTGAAGGAATATACTTGTTTGTGCTAACCACTGCAGGAAAACATAAGCCTCCTGAGTCGGCCGTAGATCGAGTCTTGTTCCGGTAACCTCCATACTTGTTCCGTGCTGCCACGGGTCCTTCCGGAAGGAGGGTACGGCTTAGTAAGTTGATAACCCCTGTTCGGGTGCACACCACCCAGAGAACTACGATGAAGGTTGTAGCCGTCATCGGGTCAGGGGCATGGGTGTTTCCGGTTGTAGCCGAGAGGGGGGCACCCCTTGTAATCCGCGCGTTTAATAGTGATCCCATGCTTTTCGGAGGTTGTAGCCTCCCTGACTTAAAGTTTTCTGGAGCGATGCTTTGGGTGATTCCTGGCATCTGGTCGGTGTGTGCGCGTCAGGCGTGTTTTCAACCCAAAGACCGTAATGGGAATTAGTCAGTGTCACGATACTGACTAAAGAAATCCTATACTTGTGGGTAAAGAGTACACCCTCTGCAGAGTTTAAAAAAAAACCTATTCGAATAGCCGTGTCCGCGGTTAAGGACTACAGTCTGGGTTGGTCAAGTGTCGGTCTTAGAGTCGGTCTCCGGAGGAAATATTTAAAATTGAGCATGGTTATTTTGCAGGATAATTATCGTTGCTACTGGTGTTACCATTAGTATATTTGATGATATGATTATTATTGTGGACTAACCCATTACTCTTATTTTATTTTCTTAGAGTGTCTCAGGGGCTGGCTGGACTACCCCGGGCACTCGCCTTTATTTCCATGTCCTTTGGTGGCGTCCCTCGAGTTTCAGGCGGTTCTATCACGCCACTACTCTTGTGGACACCCGACTGGCATTTCTTTTCAAGACCGACCGTGGTGTCACTTGACATCCGACCGGCATTTCTTTCATATTTTATTGATACAATATTTATTTTCTGCACTAACCATTATTCATCATGTCTTGTTTTAATAACTGTCAGCATGCATTTAATATAAGTCCATCATGAGCATATGCATATAGTTTAATTCATCATGACCATATAATTGTTTGCTGCATTTGTTATATCATTTGTCCATGATGTTTGCGAGTACATTCAAACGTACTCACAGGCATGTCCCTGGTTATTTACTTGGCCAGGTTAGGAGGTCTACGGGGAAAACCACAGCGACGTCCGTGCGAAGCCTAGGAGTACAGCCACGCGGGATAGGAGTTATTCGGGTCAGCTGTTCCTGTGGGAATGGAGCCCCATCGACGTTGGAGATCCACAAGCCAATTCCTTCATCCACCACCGGAGTCATTGTTGTATCAGTAGACCTTTATGGTCTTGTATCAAATTCTTGTAAATGCTTGGTAATCTGTAACAAGGATGTGTCCACCAGTAACAGTAATCCTGGGCTGGTGATGACACTAGGGGTTAATTTCTGGAATATTGTGTTCCCGAAATCCGGCCCCGACAGACTTGGTATCAGAGCCAGGCTGACCATTGGCTAATCCTATCTTAGCCTGGTCACCATCCCTAGGTTTCCACACCATCCACAACTTTTCCTGTCCACAGTCAAGTCTATCCCATCCACAGTGGCAACCGACATCTTTTGATAGCCGGTGCCCAACCTATCAGTTTATCCATAGGCCGTGTGCCTGTGCCAACACCTGAGCTTTCCCATCCACAAGCGTGCGATGGAAGACTCGGCTGACTTATAAAGGAAGCCTTACCCCAAACTCAGCACATCACAGCCTCATTCCCAGTTCGATATCCAACCACCAAGATGCCAGGCCCCCTCGTTCGCAACGAGACCACCGCAGTCGAGCTCGAAAGCTTCGTAGCCATCCTCGCAAATCTCACCCGTCGTGCCTTCGGCATCGACGAGCCGCCGGAATATGTCGTGTACCAAGAGCACACGAGTAATTCCATCCATCACTTCTGGGCCACGGTGCACCTCTACGGGAGAGGCATCACATCGGAGCGCCCCTACCGGTTCACCGGGAGGACGACCTCCGACGAGCCCCAAGCCATCCAACTTGCAGCCCGAGAGGCTATAGTTCATTTTCGGCACCTGTCGCCGAGGGTTAACTGCCGCTCATTCTACTACTACCCTAGTCGTGAAGGCTATGGTAGCCCGACCCAGGTCGCCAACGGAGACCATGAGTCGGATCCTGCCCTGGTGCATCTGGTGCGCTACCTGAGAGCGCAAGAGGCACTATTTGATCAGGTCACTCTTGACCTGATTGAGACCCGCAGGACGCTCGCTCTCCTAACCCCGGCAAGGAGCGAAGCCGCACCCGCCCCCGACACCCCGATAGTGCTGCTTGGAAGGCCGGTTGAGCCCCCAAGTTCTGCCCATGTCATCTACCCGGGCAATGCCATCGCCTCACCCGGGGAACTCCGTCGTCTCTTGGAGGCCTACTCCAATGGGACGGTGACCTCGACACCCCACGAGGGACACCACCGCTACTCCAGCCCCATAGCTCCCCATCCTACCGCGGCCAGCTCCGACGCGGAAGCGCACGGAGACGACTCGGCATCCACAAGACGCGCCCGGCTAGATATCAACCAGGTGGACTGAGTCCACCAGAATTGTGTCAAGCCCTAGTGACCCGGTTTTTCCTTTAGTTCCGTAGTAGCTGTTGTGTGGCGTAGTGAGTTTGTAAACCACCTGCGTGTCTTCAGCTAATAGTATGTGTGATCTGGCATGAATTGTTTGACGAGTGGTTGCAGAGTAAAATTCTAGACGTGACCCCTAATTGACATGCACAGTAATATGTCACCTATCTTTTGGGGATTGAGGCCTGAGACTTTGACTCAGACAGCCCCGCACCGGAGTCGGTACACCCGTTGTACTGGCATCACTTCATGTTCCCCAACCCAGGCACTCTATAAGAAGCCACTTTCACATCCAACACCAGCAACCATCAGCATCAAGCACTGCCCTTCCTCATTCACCCATCCATGTCTCACCCCGGAGCTTACCTGAGGACCCCCGATGCAAGCCCTGGTAGTTTTGTTAAGATATTGTGGGATTTTACCCGCAATACTCTTGGCTCTACCCATCCACCCCTGTATGAGCTGTTCAAATCGAGGATCACTTCTGATCTCTCGAAATACTGGGCAGCTGTGCACATTCCACCAGCAAGTATAAACCAAGGCCCTCCCTATGTTATCTTCATCGGGAGATCCATGCCAACCCCAGGCATGGCCATCGAGTCCGTTGCTTATGAAGCAGTCACCCGTCTTCGATTTGCGGTACCCTGTGCCAACGCAAGGGAATACTGCTATTTTCCAAGCAGCGCTGCTTTTGGAGCAGAAGCTATGTTCCGCTGTGAACGTGCAGAAAGCGATCCAGCCCTGGTCTATCTCACTCAGTACGTGATAGCCCAGGAGCGTTTCACCCAGCAAATACTGGAGTATCTCCACTACCTTGCTGTTCTGAATCCCCGGATTGCCATTGGCGGACCCCCTCTGCCAACTCAGGAGGGACACGTTCTTCGTTTGCTCCCTCGACTTCCTCCACTCCCTGCGGAAGAAGAAGAATGTGTTCCAACACCGGGAAGCCTTCCGCTTGACCCCGAAGATCTCGTTTTCGGACCGTAGACGGTCGTGAGTGCATAGCGTGTAGTGCTTGTTTGCATGATGTGATCCTTTGTATTGTTTCTTAGGGTGTATGTCATGAATCTATTGCCCTGATAGCATTTTGCATATGAGTGCTTTGTCTGTGTGATATGTTTTTTTTTATTCTTCTGCCCTTAACGAATCTCGAGGACGAGATTTTCTTAAGGGGGGTAGAGTTTGTAACACCCCAAAAATTTAATCATATTTTTATTAATTAAAAATTTGGCTAGAAATAAAATTTTGAATTATATTAGCTTCGTTAAATAATTTTTAAGCCTTTTCTATACCTGTCCTTCAAAAATCTTCTCTTCATATAGTAAATTTTTGGAAATAATTTTGTGGGCTCTGGTTGTATCTTGAGTCATTTCATTATTTATTTAATAACAGTAGAAATTATTTTCATAATAAAATTTGTCTCTAAATGACTCTTTTAATAGCATTTTCAGTATTTTAAATGCTTCTGTTGCACTACAACCATTATAAATAATTCGCTAAAAATTCCACCATAATTCTGAGAGGTCTTATGATGCCTATATGTCATTTTGGTGCAAAAACCCAACTTGGTGTTTTGCAAAATTTGAGTGAACCATCCTCTTTTTCATTTCTGTCCATTTTCTAGGTTTCTACTGCAACCCCAATTTTCCTTGCTCTAAAATATTTGATACTTGTCCATATCCTAGTCCTTCCTATTAAAACCTTAACCCAAGAAGATCAGCTCCATTAGCATCATTTAGACCCACTAAATGCCTCTCTATAGTTTCTGTCCAGAAGTGAATTTTTGCAAAACTTGCACTAGCAAGTTTGCTCCTTCCACAAACCAACTCCACCATCATCTATTATCTGTAAGGAGACACAACTCTGCCAAGTTTCACTTCCAACAAAGTTGCCTAGATAGCTCTATCATTCTGTCGAGCACCTTGTATGCATAACAGAAATTTTGCCACCACCTATACTACATTGGACGCTTGGTCAAATGACGAAACCAGCATGTCCAGCACCTCCCTCCTACCCATTAGCAGCACTCTGCCAATTTGTAGCTCCATTAGATCCTTGTAGATGCCATTGGCATTTTGCCGAACACGTGGTGCGCGTGTCCAGAGCGCGACCAGAGCGCGGGTGTTGCAGTCGCTGACATCGGGCTCCTGCCACTGCCCTGCGGCCTCCCCAGCTTACCCGATCCTTCCTCTGGATCACCCAGTCCATCCTAATCCTCCAAGACATTCCCCCTCGTCTCCTAGCGCCGCCCACCGCCGGCCACCGCCATCCCGAGTCGCCGCCGCCGTCATTTGCTCGGGCACGGCACCGCCCAGAGCACCTGGCACCAGCCAGAGGCCGCCAGCTCGCCCCCGCCATTACTTCGGACGACCACCGCCCCCACCTAACGCGCCGACCACCACCGACCACGTTCGCCGTAAATAGCCGCCGCCGGAATTTGCCCGCGGACGGCACCGCCCTAGCCACCTGGCGTCGCCCCGAGCCAACCAGCTCACCCCTGGACAGCGGTCTTCCCCAGTAGCCTGCCACGTCGCGCCGCCCTTCCCTCAACCACCTCGCCGGCGCAGTAATGGCGACCGCCATCATGGCTTTCTCTGGAAGCCACGGCATCACCTCTCCCCGCCTATAAAACCCGACCCAGGACTTCGACCAGCACCACCTCACCGTCCCCCTCCCTCACTGATCCTTCCCGAGCAGTGGTACGACATGGAGAGGTCGTCTTCTCCATCTCCGGCGATCACTTCCGCCGTCACCTTCCGGTTGCTTCCGAGCCAACCGCGGCCTCCCCCTCTCCACTCTCTTCACCACTGGCCTCCTTGAGCCACCACCAATCGATTCCACCCCTCAATTCCATGCGGGGTGGCCTGTAGAGGAAACACCCCTCTCACCCGACGGCGTCGTCCGCCGAAGAGCCCGCCGCCGACAACTCCGTCCATCTCAGCTACCACGGCGGGCACTGGGAGAACCGCCTCTCGCTTCCGAACCCAACGATGGCCTCGGCTCCTCGAATGGCGCTGCCGTTCACCGGCGGCGATCGCCGGAGCGCCGCCTCTGTTCTGTCGAAGGAGACGACGCGCGCCGCGACCAGTCAAACCTGACTGGTGGGCCCGTGGGACCCACAGTCAGTGACTAGGGTCAGGCCAGCGCGGATTAAGTGAAGGCGTATTCCGTGAATACGTCTTCGACGTCGCCGCTTCCCGCGCAGCCGACCGACTGGCCTCGGCCCAGTGGCACCACGGGCTAAGTTGCGCACAGGGCACATCTCTGCTTCTTCCCTTTTTCCTATTTCTGCATGTTTTAAAATAATTCCACAGCATCCATTTCCAAACCAAATTTAATGATTCAAGTTTCTGTAGGTTTCTAAAATCATTCTCTATTTATCTAAACTAGGTGAACATTTTTGCCATGCTTAGTTTCTGTTGGATCAATTAAATTGTCTATTTAATCATTTATTTCAGCTTGTAAAAACCATAACTGATTCATATTAGCTCTAAATAAATTAATTCTTTTTCTGATAGTCCTTAAATATCATCTAGTTTATTTTAGCATTTATTTCAAAAAACATTTGAAATACTTTTTAGCACTGTCTTTGAATTGTGTGGTGATTTAAGTATTTTGAAATAGGAAATGGAAAGGAGATAATATTTTCAAACTTTTGGAGTGCACCCAATATTTCTGCATGTTCAAGGCAAGCATCTTGAACACTTGATATGGTGAATGCTTGATAATTGTTTGCTAGTATATTTTTAGCATGGTTTGATGCTTTTAATAGAATTTGCTTATGGGTAGTGATATAGCATACATGCATGGTCATGTTTTCTCTTGCATGCATATCATATAAGTTCTAACATGCACAAGTTATAAGAACCAGGAGTGTGCTCCTGCTTTGGACGTGCCGGTGGGCACGGGCCATTTTTGACACGATGGTGTCACGAGATATATGTGAAAGCAGGCAAGGGTTGTGGCCCTGTCCTGGTGATACTGTTGAAGGAATATACTTGTTTGTGCTAACCACTGCAGGAAAACATAAGCCTCCTGAGTCGGCCGTAGATCGAGTCTTGTTCCGGTAACCTCCATACTTGTTCCGTGCTGCCACGGGTCATTCCGGAAGGAGGGTACGGCTTAGTAAGTTGATAACCCCTGTTCGGGTGCACACCACCCAGAGAACTACGATGAAGGTTGTAGCCGTCATCGGGTCAGGGGCATGGGTGTTTCCGGTTGTAGCCGAGAGGGGGGCACCCCTTGTAATCCGCGCATTTAATAGTGATCCCATGCTTTTCGGAGGTTGTAGCCTCCCTGACTTAAAGTTTTCTGGAGCGATGCTTTGGGTGATTCCTGGCATCTGGTCGGTGTGTGCGCGTCAGGCGTGTTTTCAACCCAAAGACCGCAATGGGAATTAGTCAGTGTCACGATACTGACTAAAGAAATCCTACACTTGTGGGTAAAGAGTACACCCTCTGCAGAGTTTAAAAAAACAACCTATTCGAATAGCCGTGTCCGCGGTTAAGGACTACAGTCTGGGTTGGTCAAGTGTCGGTCTTAGAGTCGGTCTCCGGAGGAAATATTTAAAATTGAGCAGGGTTATTTTGCAGGATAATTATCGTTGCTACTGGTGTTACCATTAGTATATTTGATGATATGATTATTATTGTGGACTAACCCATTACTCTTATTTTATTTTCTTAGAGTGTCTCAGGGGCTGGCTGGACTACCCCGGGCACTCGCCTTTATTTCCAAGTCCTTTGGTGGCGTCCCTCGAGTTTCAGGCGGTTCTATCACGCCACTACTCTTGTGGACACCCGACTGGCATTTCTTTTCAAGACCGACCGTGTTGTCACTTGACATCCGACCGGCATTTCTTTTATATTTTATTGATACAATATTTATTTTCTGCACTAACCATTGTTCATCATGTCTTGTTTTAATAACTGTCAGCATGCATTTAATATAAGTCCATCATGAGCATATGCATATAGTTTAATTCATCATGACCATATAATTGTTTGCTGCATTTGTTATATCATTTGTCCATGATGTTTGCGAGTACATTCAAACGTACTCACAGGCATGTCCCTGGCTATTTACTTGGCCAGGTTAGGAGGTCTTCGGGGAAAACCATAGCGACGTCCGTGCGAAGCCTAGGAGTACAGCCACGCGGGATAGGAGTTATTCGGGTCAGCTGTTCCTGTGGGAATGGAGCCCCATCGACGTTGGAGATCCACAAGCCAATTCCTTCATCCACCACCGGAGTCATTGTTGTATCAGTAGACCTTTATGGTCTTGTATCAAATTCTTGTAAATGCTTGGTAATCTGTAACAAGGATGTGTCCACCAGTAACAGTAATCCTGGGCTGGTGATGACACTAGGTGTTAATTTCTGGAATATTGTGTTCCCGAAATCCGGCCCCGACAATTAAGTTCATATAAACAAATTTAATAAACTCCCACTCAGATAGACATCTCTCTAGTCACCCAAGTGATACATGATCCGAATCGACTAGGCCGTGTCCGATCATCACGTGAGACGGACTAGTCATCAACGGTGAACATCTTCATGTTGATCGTATCTTCTATACGACTCATGTTCGACCTTTCGGTCTTCCATGTTCCGAGGTCATGTATGTACATGCTAGGCTTGTCAAGTCAACATAAGTGTATTGCGTGTGTAAATTTGGCTTACACCCGTTGTATGCGAACGTTAGAGCCTATCACACCCGATCATCACGTGGTGCTTCGGAACAACGAACCTTAGCAACGCTGCACAATTAGGGGGAGCACAATTCTTGAAATTTTAGTGAGAGATCATCTTATTTATGCTACAGTCATTCTAAGCAAATAAGATGTAATACATGATAAACATCACATGCAATCAAATAGTGACATGATATGGCCCATATCATTTTGCTCCTTTTGATCTCCATCTTCGGGGCTCCATGATCATCATCGTCACCGGCATGGCACCATGATCTCCATCATTGTGTCTTTATGAAGTTGTCTCGCGAAACATTACTTCTACTACTATGGCTAACGGTTACCAATAAAGTAAAGTAATTACATGGCGTTTTCAGTGACACACATGTCATACAATAAAATAAGACAACTCCTATGTCTCCTGTCGGTTGTCATACTCATCGACATGCAAGTCGTGATTCGTATTACAAGAACATAATCAATCTCATACATCACATATATCATTCATCACATCCTTTTGGCCATATCACATCACACGACACATGCTGCAAGAACAAGTTAGACGTCCTCTAATTGTTGTTGCAAGTTTTTACGTGGCCGCTATAGGTTTCTAGCAAGAACGTTTCTTACCTACGCCAAAACCACAACGTGATATGCCAATTACTATTTATCCTTCATAAGGACCCTTTTCATCGAATCCGATCCGACTAAAGTGGGAGAGACAGATACCCGCTAGCCACCTTATGCAACTAGTGCATGTCAGTCGGTGGAACCTCTCTCACGTAAGCGTACGTGTAAGGTCGGTCCGGGCCGCTTCATCCCACGATGCCGCCGGATCAAGATAAGACTAGTAACAACAAATAAATTGACAAATCGACGCCCACAACAACTTGTGTTCTACTCGTGAATAGAAACTACGCATAGACCTAGCTCATGATGCCACTGTTGGGGATCGTTGCACAAATTCAAAAAAATTCTACGCATCACCAAGATCTATCTATGGAGTGACTAGCAATGAGAGAGGGGAGTGCATCTTCATACCTGTGAAGATCGCGCTACGGAAGCGTTGCAGGAACGCGGTTGGTGGAGTCATACACGAAGCGATTCAGATCGTGGCCGAATCCGATCTAAGCACCCAACAACGGTGCCTCCGTGTTCAACACACGTGCAACCCGGTGACGTCTCCTACGCCTTTATCCAGCAAGGAGAGAGGGAGAGGTTGGGGAAGACTCCATCCAGCAGCAGCACAACTGCGTGGTGGTGGTGGAGGAGCGTGGTACTCCGACAGGGCTTCGTTAAGCGCTACGAAAGGAGAAGGAGGAGTTGGAGAGGGGAGGGCTGCGCCAGGGTTCAGGTGCAGCTGCCCTCCCACCCCTCTCTTTATATAGGGGAAGGGGAGAGGGGGCCGGGCCCCTCAGATCCAATCTGAGGAGGGGGCGGCCTGGGGAGGAGGCTTGCCCCCCAAGCCAAGGGGGGCGCCCCCCCTTTAGGGTTTCCCCCAAACCCTAGGTGCCTTGGGCCCTTGGGGGGGGGCGCACCAGCCGACCAGGGGCTAGTTCGCCCCCTTTGCTTAGTCCACTTGGCCCACCGAGTAGGTGGCCCCACCCGGTGGACCCCCGGACACTTTCCGGTGGTCCCGGTACAATACCGGTGGCCCCTGAAATCACTCTGGTGACCAAAACAAGACTTCCCATTTATGAATCTTTACCTTCAGAGTATTCCGGAACTACTCGTGACGTCCGGGATCTCATCCAGGACTCCGAACAACATTCGGTAACCACGTACATATATTCCCTATAACCAAAGCAGCATCGAACCTTAAGTGTGTAGACCCTACGGGTTCCGGAACCATGCAGACATGACCGAGACATCTCTTCGGCCAATAACCAACAGCGGGATCAGGATACCCATGTTGGCTCCCACATGTTCCACGATGATCTTATTGGATGAACCACGATGTCAAGGATTCATCAATCCCGTATAGGATTCCCTTTGTCTACTGGTATAGTACTTGCCTGAGATTCGATCGTCGGTTTACCGATACCTTGTTCAATCTCGTTACCGGCTAGTCTCTTTACTCGTTCCATAACACGTCATCCCATGACCAACTCCTTAGTCACATTGAGCTCATTAAGATGATGTCTTACCGAATGGGCCTAGAGATACCTCTCCGTCATACGGAGTGACAAATCCCAGTCTCGATTCGTGCCAACCCAACAGATACTTTCGGGGATACCCATAGCATACCTTTATAGTCACCCAGTTACGTTGTGACATTTGGCACACCCAAAGCAGTCCTACGATATCCGAGAGTTGCACAATCTCATGGTCTAAGGAAAAGATAATTGATATTGGAAAAGCTTTAGCAGACGAACTACATGATCTTGTGCTATGCTTAGGATTGGGTCTTGTCCATCACATCATTCTCCTAATGATGTGATCCCGTTATCAATGACATCCAATGTCCATGGTCATGAAACCGTGACCATCTATTGATCAACGAGCAAGCCAACTAGAGGCTCACTAGGGACATATTATGATCTATGTATTCACACATGTATTATGGTTTCCAGTTAATACAATTATAGCATGAACAATAGATGATTATCATGAACATGGAAATATAATACTCCCTCCGTCCCATAATGTAAGACGCTTTTTGACACTACACTAGTGTCAAAAAGCGTCTTACATTATGGGACGGAGGGAGTAATAACCATTTTATTATTGCATCTAGGGCATATTTCCAACAGATAACACCCCTAGTCCTGCTCTGCGGGGACTCCGCGTCATGACTATCATCAATAGTGTAGCTACAAGAATGCTCCTTGAGCTGTTCTGGCTAGAGGAAGAAGAATAGCAAGGCTAGTTCAAGCTCCTCCTTCTCTAGATGAGTATATGGTAGCTAATGTTCTCAACCCCTTGCATGGGGAGACCTGGGGGTGTATATAGGCCTACCTCCCAGGGGTACAATAGTAATCCGGCCGGGTGTAGGTCCCGGTCGTCAATGTCTCTCGGCGCTGGCTTCTCCGCCTGCAGCTGGGGCCCGCTGCTTGGTGGGTCCCGCCATCTGCTGGAGGCTCGGCCGGCAGGTGGGGCCCATCGCCTACGGGCCATGCTGACTGCTTTATACTGTAGCCTTGCCCGTGATGACGGGGGATTTTTCGGGAAGAGCGTGGCTACAGTCCCACCGCCTGGTGGGCCCTCACTGTAGCCTCACCCCGTCCCATCTGGTTGATGGCGCGCAGATTCCAAGGGAGAGAAGGGCCGCCTGCCAACAGTCGGCCCACCCTGGTTGCCGCCTCCTTAGGATTCGCCACCTTTTGGTGGCTCGCGGACAAGTAGGGCCCGCCGCCTGCAGGCCGTACCGCCCGCCCATCGTGGCTGCGTGGCTCCCTCCGGCATGGGTGATGTCACGGGCCGCGTGGCTATAGTGCCGTGTCAGGCGAGGGGGGTCCGCTTGGTACACCCACACTGTGGTGACGCTCTGCCCTGGATTCGGGGGTGGCAGTTTGCACTGTAGCCACGTCCCGTCTCGTCATGGTAATGGAGTGCTAACTTTGAGGGGGCGAGGGGCCGCCTGCCAGAAGTTGGCCCTCTCGTGGCTGCCTGTCGTAGCTTCACTGCCTTTTAGTAGTCGGCCTCTTGGACCAGTCGGCCCAATAAGGCAGTCGTGTTTTCGGGAGGCATGAGGGGTGCGGCTTGCACTGATGTATTAGAACAGCATAGGGTGCTGGTGAGGATACCCGTGGTCATTTACTCCGACATTATTTGTTTGCATGAGAGACACATTGGGAATATGTGTCGATGATATCTCAAAAAAATGTGACAAATGTAGTGTGTGTGAAAATAGAGGGCTGGCTATATCATATATAAAGGGGGCGATGCACCAGAAGAGAGGTAGGGATCATCGGCGTGAGATATCGATGGAATTGAAGAGACGATCAAGTGTGTGGGTTCGAGATAGATGAAGAGAAACATCAAAATTGTGTTTCCACACGTCAAATATATAGGGTTATTGACCTACTGGAACGTCAGAGGGCTGAGGGGCAAGTTGTGTGTGGCGGAGAGACATGATTACAACACTCGATCTATCAATTAGAGGGGATAGGCAGAGACCTAACTAGAGAGGTAGATCAACTTGTATATGTGTGGAGGAGAGACCTAGCTATGTCTTGAGGGAAATCTATCGACATCCATACATAAGTGTAGGACAAGTAAAAGGTTGGGCGCAAGGGAGGCAAAGCTAGAGTGCCAGAAGGGTGGTGGTGGAGTTTCTTCTCGGAGATGCCGGGAGAGGCCTACTAGAGAAACAAATGGTACACCTACAATATCAAGAAGAGAGGGGGTGTGTTTCTGTGTGTGTGCGTGCGTGTGTGTGATGGATGCGTCGAGAGGCATGCATGGATGATGAGGGGGTACCACATGTGTTTGGTAAGCTAGCATACCTCTAAATAGATCAGTAGATCAATTGTTGTCTGTCGTAGAAAGGGAGAGACATAACTAATGAGGTAGATCGATCGACGCATGGGGAAAAAGAGTTATAGATGACCTAGCTACCTATATGTAGAGGGATATCGGTCGGTGTACGTCCATTTTTTGAGGCAAATAAGGCCGAGAGAGATGGATGTAGCTGGGAGGTGGTGCGAGAGGCCTAGATAGGGGGAGGAGTGTGCAATTACGAGATTGATGAAAAGAGGGGTGAGAGTTTACACATGTGTGTGCAGTGGCGGGGCTACAGGAAAGTAATTGGGCGGGCTAGAGAACCAATTGGGGATTGAGGGGATGAATCAATGAAGAATGTATTGGGCGGCCAGCAGCTGGGATATGGGGCGGCTGGTGGCTATTCCTGACTCTTGAGCACCTCCACTCGGCATGGTGTGGTGTTGTATCATCGTTGTTGTGCTCCTAGGCTGCACTACTTGTGGGCTGGCCGGCTGGGCAAGAGGGAATCCTACCTATATAATTCATTTATTTTGCTCCATCCCTGGGCGGACCACGGCCCACTCGGCCATGCAGAAGCACTGCCAGTGCATGTGTGGGATTGTATGAGAGACATGGGGCATGGACTGGGGGAGGAGGAGATGGAAAGCGTGTGGGTATGTGGTAGGAATACATTGCTAGAGAGGTTTATCGATCGACATGTGTCGGAAAGAAGGAGTTGTGGAGACCATGGGAGAACGACCTAAGGAAAATAAACGAATGTGTGCGATGGAGTAAATGCTTAGGGAGGGTGGCGGGTGAGGAGGGTGTATACATGCAAGTGAGAAAGTTAGGTACAAAGATAAGGGGGTTGTGTAGGTATAAAAGACTATCAGAGACCATAATTTGTTATACATGTGGATTCATACATTTGAATAAGAGACCATGGTGTTTTAAACCCATGCATTCAATGGTGATATGTGTGGTGTGGTTTTGGACATGTTATACTATAATGTGATCATGCGTGGCGTTTGCAACTCATAGTTATATCGAATAATCTAAGTATCTAGCCCATAATTTCTAATCATCTTCCATGTATGATCAAAATTGGCACAAATATTCCAAATCCAAGGTGTTCAAATATGAAAATTTAAATTTGGTGATGAAAACACTAAAATAATTCATACCAAGGCATCTATCAATCACAGACATAATAAAATTGCAATACTTCTAAACGAGGATCAATTAGAAGTTATAGATCATGAAGGAAAATCTGCATTTCTTTGGGAGACATTCAAAAAAAGATTGGGACAATCTAATGGGCATACAATGCACTTTGATTTAAATGATTTGTATGACCACATAGTGGACCCACAAGTGTTCATGGACTTGGGAAACCCATTTACACAATGTTAACCTCCCGATGTTGCTGGCGTCGGCTGTGCTTATCGTCGGCCACGCTGGTGAAAACGACGTAGGTTCCATGTGCTTCAGGGAACTCATTTTGGATTGCACCTGCTGGTCAGACCACCGACTGCCGACGAGGCGGAGCCGGTGGGCTTGCACGCGGAGGAGGCAGGCCCTCACCCTTGGCGGGTCTGGTGAGCCAATGGCAGTTCCGAGTGGTGTGGTTGGACGGCTTCGCGCCGCTGTGGAACTTGCAGGGAGGATCGAGGGTCTGCTCGAAGGAGAAGGCGAGCAGCCAAGGAGGCTTTCCGCCCTTCCAAAGTTTGGGGCCGGCTTGCTCTTCCTGCTGCTGGCCCTTGACTATCGCCACTTGCTGGTTGTTAGAAGCCGACTGTAGGGCTTTGTGCTTGTTATCGCTGGGCTATGGTCACCGATTGGATTCACCAGTCGACGTTTGAGGAGTCGGAGGGATCATCTTCCCAGAGGCGTCCACCTGCAGCTCCGCCTTCATGAAGGAGTCGATCGTGGCATACTTGTCTGCTGTGATCAGCAGTTCGTTGAGCGTTGTGGGCTCGTTGCAGAGGAGGTTGTGCTTGAGCAGGGTGCCTTCTCTGCACCCGTCGATAAAGTACTCAATGGCTTGTACCTCGTGCACCCCTTCACAAGAGTTACTGAGCTCGGCCCATCACGTTAGATAGTCGCTGCTGGACTCGGTCGGGCCCTGGACGCACAGGGAGAGCTGGCGGGGCTTGGGCGGTCGCTTGTAAGTGGTGGTGAAGTTGCGGGTGAAGACGCCGGTGAAGTCTAGCCGGTTGTTGATGTTGTAGGGCTTGAGGTTGTTCAGCCATGTCCGGGCCGTGCCCTAGAGCATGAGCGGAACGTACTTCACGGCAACGCGCTTGTTGTCGTTTGCTAGGTTGACAGTGGTGGATTAAATAATGAGGTAGATCGATCGGCGCATGGGGAAAAAGTTATAGATGACCTAGCTACCTATATGTAGACGGAGATCGGTCGGTCAACGTCCATTTTTAGAGGCAAATAAGGCCGAGAGAGATGGCTGGAGTTGGCAGGTGGTGCGAGAGGTCTAGATAGGGGGAGGTGTGTGCGATTATGAGATTGGTGAAAAGAGGGTTGAGAGTTTACACATGTGTGTGCAGTGGCGGGGCTACAAGAAAGCGGCTGGGCGGGCCAGAGAATCAATTGGGGATTGAGGGGATGAATCAATGAAGAATGTATTGGGCGGCCGACAGTTGGGATATGGGGCGGCTGGCTGTTGTTCCTGACTCTTGAGCACCTCCACTCGGCATGGTTTACTACTGTAATATCGTTGTAGTGCTCCTGGGCTGCACTACTTGTGGGTTGGCCGGCTGGGCAAGAGGGCATCCTACCTATATAATTTAAAGTTTTTCCACCATCCCTGGGCGGACCACGGCCCACTCGCCCATGCACAAGCTCTGCCAGTGCATGTGTGGGATTGTATGAGAGATATGGGCATGGATGGGGGGAGGAGGAGATGGAAAGAGTGCGGGTATGTGGTAGGAAGACCTCGCTGTCGGTGTACAAAAAGAGGGGTACACTTTTTGTACCCCTATGACTGTGCACGGGCAGTCTGAGCCACGGGCACCACCACACCAAGCATGGCAAGGGAGGTGAGCCGGGGTAAGATCGAAGCTTAATGGAGACTGGAGCAACGCCAAGAACAAGACCACAAAGAGCAAAGGGACGAAGCGGCTCTCCCCAGCAAGATCCTTGCCGGGGCCGGCCCTGGCAGCCCCATCAAGACCCTTGTCGCGGCAGCTCGCCCCGCGCCTACGGAACGAATCACCCTTGAGTCCACCGCCCCCATGGGGCGAGGATTCGGGAGATATCCCTGTGGTCGCATGCAGATCTTTGTGAAGACATTCAAGATCAGATGCAAGTTAAGAAGACGACGACCCTTGGCGGGATTCCAGCTAAGGAGAATCGCAAGGCCCCCGGCAAGCACTTTGCCGGGGATGACAGCAGGCGCCACGGCAGGACCCTTGCCGGAGCCCCGGCAAGGCCCTTGCCGAGGACACCCGCGGGGCCACCGTCAGGCCCGCACCAACCAGGTTTCCACCGACCCACGTGGCTGCCGACCCAACCAGCTGGACAGGCTCCTGCGTGGCAACCCACAGATCTTCGTGGAGACCCGCCGTGGCGCCATCTCAGCTGCCTGTCTGCCTACATGGCGCCTCAGGCACTGCTGGCCAGGGCGCGTGTCAACACGAGGAGGGGCGGCGACGGACAAGACGGGCGTCTCCCCTCGTCCCCGATAAAGCAAGGACACCTAAGCTAAGCGCATTAAATGCGCCTTGTCCTGTAATGCGAGGGATAACCTCGCATCACTGTACCCTTTCCACCTCCTGTGTGCCACTGTGGCGACCCCTTTTCCCTATAAAAGGAGGCCCAAGGCGACCAGGAGGAGGATTCGGCTTGTTAGAACTCCTCACGACTCTTTTGGAGCTCCTGACTAGCTGAAGAACACAAGCATATAATCCACCAAAGTAGGGGTAGGGTTTTACGCATCTTTGCGGCCCGGACTTGGGTAAAGGAACTGTGTCCTGACTGTTAGATCCGCCCTTCTCTCAACCCCGCGCCCCGCAACCATAGTAGGGATTCTTGTGATCCCATAGGTGTCGATCCAAATACACCGACATCCTTGGCGCGCCAGGTAGGGGGCACAGTTGTGAGAATCGGCTCTAGTGGTTGGCCCGACACTCTCTCGTCTTCGTGGCCCTTTGAGGAGTCCGGAAGACCTGCGCTCGAGCGACTGCAAATAAAAGTTAAGTTACATCGAACTTTGGATATTTCTAACCTATTATTTAAAGTTATTATCCTCGGAGCTATCATTCTTTGTGCAAAAAGAAACCTGCACGCAGATGGGGCCCTTCCCAATCGGCAATGCCTTTGTTCTGTTTCGAGTCAGCTCAACAGTTCAGACGGCTGCATTTGAAACGGTAGGGTAGCCTTCCGCAATTGACAAAGCTCTCGACTATGACTCGAGTCAAACTCGACAGTTCGAGCGGCTGCGTTGAGAGCGGCAAGGTGGCAGACCCGGCAACACGCTCACCCGGCAGGCCAATGGGGACCCGTCCCCAAGACGCCGCCTTGGGTATTTCACGCCAGCAAGCCTACCCAGTTAACGTAGGGTGGAAACACAAAGAGGCAGCAAATAGGAAAATAACATGCATGATTCTGAAGATATTTCAAAGTTATATTACATCATGCCATCGCTGCGGTTCTAAATAAAGATAAAATTTGTCTTGGGCATGAACCCACAGCGGCAAGGAAGAACGGGATGCTTAATCCCGGCGCTGGCCCTCCAACCTCTTGATTTCGTCGATGCGGCTGATGACAGGCTTGATGCGCTCCTTAAGCGCCGTGAGGTTGGCATCATCCGGCAAGCTGTCCATCACGGCTTCGAAGTCGAGGGTGGGGTTCCAGAATGCCACCTTGGTGAGGACCTTGGTCATGACTCCCCGGCAGAGCCGCCGGGCCTCCCCGGCGAGCGTGGCTGTTCTGTTGGAGTGAAGATCAGTCAGGATGCTGAGGACGCCCTCGAAGAACAGGGTCAGCTTGGCGTTGACGGACCCGCTCCATTCAGGGGCATACCTCATGTTTGGCATCCCCATGAGGGCCAACTGTGAGGCAACCCTGCCGGCGATGTCCTCCAGCCGGTTGATCCACCTATTCTCCTCCACCACGTATTCTTGGTGGGAGGCGCCCTCATCCGCCCGCAGCTGCTTCTCCTCCTCCAGGCTCTTGGCCAAGGCCTCCTCCCGAGCAGAGCTCTCCGCCAACACCTTCTCGAGATTCTCCAGCCTCAGCCTGAGATCTCTGATGGAGTTTTGTGCCTCGGAGAGCTCCCCAGTCCTGCTGATGACCGCTCCCTGCGCCTCTGTCACGGCGCACTTGAGCCTGTTCTTCTCGCCGGACAGCCTGAGGGCCTGCTCCTTCAGCCCGTCCCGTTCCACCTCCAGCTCTTGTATCTTGCCGGCATAGGCCAGAGCCTGGGCATCGAGCGCCTCCTTGTGCCTCTGCCCCAGCTCGCGAGTCCGCCGCTCGACAAGAGCCTCAAGCTCCTCATCCTTGCCGCAGAGTGTTGCGGCAAGCTTCGCCTCACGCGCGGAGAGGTCTTCTTCCTGGGAATCGAGGGCGGCTTGATGCTGGTTCCGGGCGGCCTCCGCCGTGGCAGCCAAGTTCGCCGCCTCTTCCTGGGCCTTCTCGATGGCGGCCATCTTCATGATGAGCTCCACGTTACGCTTGGCCAGTTCTTCCTGGGAGGCCCTCCGCTCCTCGCGGGACTGGTGGAACCAGGTTTGCGCCTCAGCGACGCGCGCCTGGAAGTCTGCCGCCGCGTCGTCCACCGCTGCCGTTCTGGACTTAACCTTGTCCAAACGGGCACGGTAGAGCGCCTGGAGCTTCCGGAAGTTGGCCCCCATGGCCCGGAAGAGCTGCTCCTCTGGGGAGCCGTCGCCGCCGGCGCTCGGTTCATCAACAACCTCGAGCCCGGTGGCGGCGAACACCTCGCCATCAAAGACTTCCTCCCCGACGGGCGCCCGGGAGCTTGATGCCCCGGCAAGATGGACGAAACGGTTGTCGCCCACCTTCAGATACCTGCCAGGGCCCGAGGTCGCGGAGGAAGAAGGCTGATCATCAATCGCTTCTTCCTCGGCTGTGGCCTTGCCGGGCTCCCCGGCAGGCCCATCGCCGGCGCCCTCGGCGGCACCCTTGGCAGCATCCTCAGCAGCCTTGTCCGCGGCGGCCCCGGCGGCGTCCTTGGCGGACTCCTCAGCGGCGATCTTGTCGGCCTCCGCCGCGGCCTCCTCAGCAACCTCCTTGATGACGGCGTCCACGTCCTCCGCATCCGTTGAAGGAGGGCCTGGGCCGTGACGGGGATAATGAAGTCAAGAAAAAGCGCAAGGGAAAGCAAAGACAAAAGGGCAGGCGACTCACTAGCGCCGGGCTATGAAGCGGAAGTTCCCTCCCCGTCGGTGTCGGACGCCGGGGCCGGACCACCAGCGCCCAAGTTCCCCTGCTCCTCCATGCGTGCGGGCTCCATGCTTGGTGCCCTTGCCGGGGACGCCCCTCGTGGCGGCGTAGTCGCTGGGGTGGTGTGTTGGGAGTAGCCCCCTGCGGCTCCTCCTGCTGCTGCTCCCGTCCTACAGAACCGGCAAGGTCAACACCTTTAGCATCGAACGCCTACTGCATGTCGAGCGAGAAGAGGTTGGCAGGCTTACGCTAGGGGCTGTGCCGGGGGCTGCCGTCGGAGCTGCTCAACACCACCAGTGGTGTCTCTGTAGCCCCGGCCGGGGGCTGGCTGCTCGCCGAAGCCTTGGACCTCTTCACCCTCTCGGACAACGTCTCTACGTCCCTGAAGAAGCAAGAACAAGTCAAGATGAGTGGCATGGTCAAGGGAGATGGGGATGACGATAAAGAATGGAATACTTACTCATCGTCCATCTCCTCCTCCTCTGCTGTCTTCCTCTTCCTCTTCGGGCTGAGGGGCCCGAGGTCGAAGGGGAACTCCGCGTCACCCTCCGAATCGATGTCTGCCGGGGGAGGCGAAGAAGGGGGCGGAGTTTGTGCGCGCCTCGACGAAGAGGGAGCTGCCGTTTTCTTCTTCTCGGTGGCCTTCGTCGACCTCTTCGCCGCTGTGGCCCTCGTGAGGCGCCCGGACCCCTCCAGGGCCAATTGAGGCTGCGCAGTCTTGCCGGGCCGGACCGGCTTGCCGGAACAGGCCCGCCGCAAGACTCACCCTCTTCCCCTGGCTGGCGCCGGGCCAGCCGCCGCATCCTCCGACGACGATGACTCGTTGGCTGCGTCCTCAACTAGTGGAGCCCCGGTGCTGGCGCTGCTAAACTCTCCGACAGGCGCCGCCCACTGGGCGAACTCCTCCTCCTCCGCAGCCGCGGCGTCCTGGTCCTCCATGCCTCCGGCGCTGCCGGCCTCCCTGATGAGTTGTGCCTCCCTCGCCCTAGCAGCGATGTAGTCCAGCTCCTCCGGGGTGGTGTCCCTGACGAGCCACTGCTCGGCGTCAGGATTGACGCAGAACTGCTGCACGACCACGTCCTCCGGCTCCTGCCAGCTCGGGACGGGGCCGGGCGCGCTGCATTCCGGCATCATGGCGACGATATCAGATTGGCGCGAATTGTTGCACAGCGGGGCCACTCCCGCTGGTAGTCTGAAGAACTGCCCCTTGACAGCCTTGCCGGCCTTTGCGGCAGCCTTCGCAGCCTTGCCGGTCCCCTCGACCTCGCCATTACGACCCACATCCAGCTGGAAGATCCGCTGACAGAAATGGGCGTGTCTCATCACTGTGAGGTTGTGGTCGAGGCTTGGGGTGATCCTGGTGAAGGCAACAGTGAGCCTCCCGTCGGCGGCGACGACGTCACTCCAGTCGCTGCCGCGGACCGGCGGCGCCCGACGGACCCTGCAGAATATTAGCGGCTCGTTCTCCTCAATCCAGCACCACCGGCCGCGCCATTCGTCCCACCTCTCCTTCACGGCGCCCTTCGGGTACACCACCTTGGGTCTCGGGATCCAGGTGATGCATCCAGAGACTGTGCCTCCCGGCTGGATCCGAGGGGTGAAATAGTGGCGGAAGAGCGCCGTGTTGGGCTGCACTCCGACAAAACACTCGCAGAGGTGCGCGAAGAAAGCCATGCACGCCACCGCATTTGGGGTAAAATCCAAAAGGCGGAAGCCAAAGGTGTGCATGACATCACAGAAGAAATCGGAGAAGGGGGGACACAACCCGCAAGATAAGTAATCAACAAAGAAAGGGTACTGATATGAGCCGGGCGGGGCGCAAGCGGCCGAAACAACGCGCGTCACCTGATGGCCCAAGTCCTTCGCCCGATCCCCCGTCTCCGCCCCCAAAGGGGTTTGAAAGCAGCCCGGAGCTCGAAGACATCGACCAACGATGGGATGAAGATAGCGGCCTTCATCCGATCCCCCGTAAACATGCCCTCCGACGGCGCCACAGGCCCGGCACCCTTGGCCGCCCCTTTGCCCTTGGCGGGTTTGGTCGCCATAGCGGCTGAATGGGAAGGCTGAGGGAAGGGGATGGCGAAGCAACGGCGACGGGCGACGGCGATGGCTTCGGAAGGAAGGAAGAAAGGGAACTGCGGCTCCGACATTGGAAGAGGCGCGAGGAAAATGGAGGAAGTGAGCAGCGCGCCCGCGGTTATTCCTTTTTATGGGGGAAAACGCGAGCCGCCTCCTTTCGCATTTACTGCGACGTGACGCATGCCTGCGGGAACCGCCCCACGCATGCCACCCACGTCACGCACGCCCCTCCACCCCGCGCCGCGCGCGCGGGTCGTGGGAGGCGCAGCGTGCGGAAAATTTTACCACGGTGAAAACCGCCCCGCTTTCCCGCGCACCGTTCTGGGCCTGGCCCAACAACGTGTCGCGCTTATGTGTGGCCCAGGCCCGGGGGCTCCTGTCGGTGTACAAAAAGAGGGGTACACTTTTTGTACTCCTATGACTGTGCACGGGCAGTCTGAGCCACGGGCACCACCACACCAAGCATGGCAAGGGAGGTGAGCCGGCGTAAGATCGAAGCTTAATGGAGACTAGAGCAACGCCAAGAACAAGACCACAAAGAGCAAAGGGATGAAGCGGCTCTCCCCGACAAGATCCTTGCCGGGGCCGGCCCTGGCAGCCCCGGCAAGACCCTTGACGCGGCAGCTCGCCCCGCGCCTACGGAACGAATCACCCTTGAGTCCACCGCCCCCATGGGGCAAGGATTCGGGAGATATCCCCGTGGTGGCATGCAGATCTTTGTGAAGACATTCAAGATCAGATGCAAGTTAAGAAGACGACAACCCTTGGCGGGATTCCAGCCAAGGAGAACCTCAAGGCCCTCGGCAAGCACCTTGCCAGGGATGACAGCAGGCGCCACGACAGGACCCTTGCCGGAGCCCCGGCAAGGCCCTTGCCGAGGACACCCGCGGGGCCACCGTCAGGCCCGCACCAACCAGGTTTCCACCGACCCACGCGGCTGCCGACCCAACCAGCTGGACAGGCTCCTGCATGGCAACCCACAGATCTTCGTGGAGACCCGCTGTTGCGCCACCTCAGCTGCCTGTCTGCCTACATGGCGCCTCAGGCACTACTGGCCAGGGCGCGTGTCAACACGAGGAGGGGCGGCGACGGACAAGACGGGCGTCTCCCCTCATCCCCGATAAAGCAAGGACACCTAAGCTAAGCGCATTAAATGCGCCTTGTCCTGTAATGCGAGGGATAACCTCGCATCACTTTACCCTTTCCACCTCCTGTGTGCCACTGTGGCGACCCCTTTTCCCTATAAAAGGAGGCCCAAGGCCACCAGGAGGAGGATTCGGCTTTTTAGAACTCCTCACGACTCTTTTGGAGCTCCTGACTAGCTGAAGAACACAAGCATATAATCCACCAAAGCAGGAGTAGGGTTTTACGCATCTTTGCGGCCCGAACCTGGGTAAAGGAACTGTGTCCTGACTGTTGGATCCGCCCTTCTCTCAACCCCGCGCCCCGCAACCGTAGTAGGGATTCTTGTGATCCCATAGGTGTCGATCCAAATACACCGACACTCGCTAGAGTGGTTTATCAACCGACATGTGTCGGAATGAAGGAGTTGTGGAGACAGTGGGATAATGACTAAGGAAAATAAATGAATGTGCATGATGGAGTAAATGCTGAGGGAGGGTGGCGGGTAGGAGGGCGTGTACATGCAAGTGAGAAAGTTAGGTACAAAGATAAGGGGGTTGTGTGGGTATAAAAGACTAACAGAGACCATAATTTGTTATACATGTGGATTCATACATTTTAAGAAGAGATCATGGTGTTCTAAACCAATCCATTCAATGGTGATATTTGTGGTGTGGTTTTTGACATGTTATACTATAATGTGATCACGCGTGGCGTTTGCAACTAACAGCTATATCGAACAATCTAAGTATCTAGCCCATAATTTATGATCTTCTTACATGTATGATTAAAATTGGCAGAAATATTCTAAAATCCAAGGTGTTCAGATTTGAAAAGTTCAATTTGGTGATGAAAACACTAAAAAAAATTCATACCAATTTATCCAACAATCACAGACATAATAAAGTTGCAATGCTTCTAAATGAGGATCAAGTAGAAGTTATAGATCATGAAGGAAAAGATGCCATCCGTTGGGAGGCATTCGAAAAAAGGTTGGGACAATCTAATGGGCATACAATGCGCTTTGATCTAAATGATCTGTATGACCACACAGTGGAGCCACAAGTGTTCATGGACTTGGAAGAACCATTTACACAAGAGGAAATTGATGCTGTGGTAAAAAAATCTACCAACAGATAAATCTCTAGGCCCTGATTGTTTTAATCATGAGTTCATCAAAAATTGCTGGGATGTTATAAAAGTGGATGTAACAGACATGACCCTGTCTTTTCATATTGGAAATGTAAATCTTGAAAGCATGAACACATCATTCATTACTCTGATCCCCAAAAAAGAAGTGCCCCTCTCCCCATATGACTTTAGGCCAATTTCTTTGCTCAATGGAGTGCTTAAAATCATTACAAAATTGTTGGCAAATAGACTGCAAAGAGTTATCCTAAAGATGGTGCATATTAACCAATATGGCTTCCTCAAAAATAGAGTGATTCAATATTGTCTAGGATGGGCATATGAGTATATTCATCAATGTCACAAGTCAAAGGAAGAGATGTTAGTAATTAAGTTGGATTTTGAAAAAGCTTTTGATACAATTGAGCATCAAGCAATCATTGATATTTTTAGAGAAAAGGGCTTTGGAGAAAAATGGATTTCATGGATGAAACTAATATTCTCCTCTACATCTTCAGCAGTAATGTTAAATGGAGTGCCTGGGAAAAAATTCTACATCAGAAGAAGAGTGAGACAGAGGGATCCATACTCTCCTTTAATATTTGTGTTGGCTGCTAATTTGCAACAATCTATACTCAACAAAGCCACGAGACTAAACCTTATCACTCCACCACTTCAAGTAAATTCAAGCCCTGATTTCCCAATAGTTCAGTATGCAGATGACATATTGGTTATTATGAAAGCTAATGCTAGACAACTCATATGCCTCAAAGCACTCTTAAATACTTCTGCATCAGCAACAGGACTTAAAGTCTATTATGGAAAATCAATCATGGACCATGTTAACATTGCTGAAGATAGAGTACAACTCTTTACAAACAAACTTCAATGTGCTAGAGGATATTTCCCTTTTACTTATCTAGGACTTCCATTGGGAATATAAAAACCAACTATGGAGTAGTGTCTACCTCTTGTTAACAGGATAGCTAAAAGATTGGATGGTATATCTACTTTCATGACTCAGGTGGGAAGGTTGTTACTGGTAAAATCAATCCTTACATCACTATCAGTTTTCTTCAAGTGTTGTTTGGACATTCCTATCACCTTTAAGAAACAGATTATAAAGTATTGAAGGCATTGTCTATGGAGAAGACCTGATATGGAGGATCACATACCAGCATTGGTGGCTTGGCACCTAGTATGTAGAAACAAAAGTCAAGGAGGATTGGGGGTCTTGGACATTTACACACAGAACATAACCCTTCTTATGAAAAATCTACACAAGTTCTTCAATAGACATGATATACCTTGGGTTAATCGAATTTGGGAGACTTATTACAGTGATGGGAAACTTCCAAGAGATAATGTGATAGGCTCGTTCTAGTGGAATCAAACCTGGCACTCATTGATCAGTTCAAAGCAATTGCTAGATGTAATGTGGGAGATGGTAAAAGTGCATTCTTTTGGGATGATCTATGGCATCAATCAGTCCTCAAACACAAATTCCATCACCTGCACTCATTTGTCAAAAATCCACAATTAAATGTCCAACAAGTGGTTAATACTGAATACCTCCAAGACCTATTCGATTTACCTCTGACAACACAAGCATATGAAGAATTTTTAGAAATGGAGAGCATATGCAGCTCTTTGAGGCAATCTGAATTCTTGGACTCAATGGACACATGGAATTACATTTGGGGGAATGAATTCTATTCTTCCATCAAAGCATATAATATTCTGATTGGACACAAGAAAACGCCACCCCACTTCAATTAGATTTGGAAGAGCTCATGTCAGCCCAAACATAAAGTTTTTTCTGGAAGTTGTTACATGATAGAGTCAACACAAGGAACCTGCTAAGGAGAAAGAGCTTTGAGCTAGAAGCATATAATTGTGCACTAAGGGACCGTCAACAGGAAGAAACATTGCATCATCTCTTTTGGGGAAGCCCCTTTGCACAGCAATGCTGGGATTTTATTTGTCCAACAAGAACACAAAACTTATCAGTGTTACAAGCATTTCAAAATGTGAAGGATAAGCTCAATTACCCTTTCTATTTGGATAACCAGAAATAATAAGATCTTTGAAAATATTGCACCTTCATTCCAAGGCTGGAAATTCATCTTCGTGGAGGAGCTCAAGCTACTCAAATACTGGATGAAGCACAAGTATGAAAGGTAGTTCTCTATTTGGTTGGAAGCTCTGCTGTAATTATTACTTTTTCAATAGTTGTTTCTTTCTTTTTAGTTTTTTCTTGCTAGTTACTATCTCTAGCCCTTCTTTAGTTCTTTTCTTAGTTTCTTTTATTTCTCAGTTTCTATTTCTTTCTTTCTTACTTTTTCCGTCTTTTTAGGGCTTACCTCAAGCCTTTAAGACAAATCTAGTTAACTTACTCTATTTATTTAATAAAAGTTGCAGTGGGGTTTTTACCCTACTGTTTATAGTCAAAAAAGTATCTAGCCCATACTATATATATCGAACAATCGCACATTTTATTTAAATCCACGATAATGTGTGGCGTTTGCAGCTCATAGCTTAATACCGGTAGGTGTAGGGGGCGGAGCACCATATGAGACATGATTTAGGTACGAAGATCTAGCTTGAGATTGATAATGCACTATGATTTGAAAGTGGATTAAAAAATTCGAGTTTGAGTTGAGATAGTAAGTAGCACACATAGTTCATATCTAACTCGATAGTAATCATGTGGCCTGTCATGAACATAATATACAGACGATGGTTAAACTTGACAACAATCATGATTCTTGATCTTATTCAAATAGAGAAACGAATTCAAATTTAGGTCATATTGAAGCTATACATTGGGAATGCACTAAAATGTCCATTTGAGTAGCAGGTTACATGCATATTATACACCTAGCGAAATATTTAAATTGAACATAACATGGATTCAAAGTTTTGAATGGCATTTGTAGGAACTTATATAGTAAAATGGGAGAAGACTTTGGTGCGAATTGTTTTTTTCATCAAGGGAAATGCAAATTCATTTGGTACAATACACGTTAGGCTTGTCCCGAAATTTCAGCCCACGCCTTGTTATCCCGCAATTTCAAGATATCTCTTTGTCTCCTTGTGCTCCGAAAACTCCCTCCTTCTGAACCCGCGCCTTGCTATCCCAAAATTACAACGCATATGAAAACTCCCAACTCCTGCGAAATCCCGTGACACGAGATTCCCATTCTACTCCTGAACCGAAATAATAGTCTAGTGGAAATCAGTGGGGATAGTTTCGTAACTTACCCCACATTGACAAGTGCGTCCCTTAGGCATGGTTCCCCCTCTCATTCGCTCCGCCCCCCATTCGTACACCGAGGCTGCCAAAACTCAAGAAGCCCCACACCCTCCTCCGTGCACCACCCGACCGCCGCCCAGCCGGAGCCTCTTCCCTGACGACCTCATCCACCACAATAGCTCGACGTCCATCATCCAGTGCACCGGATAAGGATCCATCATCGATCTCGTCATCCGGCCGGTTCAGCCACCCCGTCCTCCACCTCCAACGAGCTGCCTCGACATTCGCCTCACCTATCATTCCATCTCCATTCCCGCAGTGTCGCCTTCACCTGCACCATCAGAACCGCAGCACCGTCACCGATTCCTCGGATGAAGCTAAGGCCTAATCAACGCCATCAAAGAGGTTCTACACTAATTGCTGCATTTTCTTCCTGATTCGATCTCACGGTGCTGCCCGCGCTCCATCCCGAGACGGCATGGCGCGACTCCATCTGTGGTGGTGACGCTGGCCCCTTGCTCCACGGGGTCTCTCCGCCATGGCGTGGCTCCCTCGGTGGCAAAGTCCACATCAGCAGGAGCTGCTGCTGCTCCGGCTCTTGCTGGTCCTCCTGCTGCAGATTCGGTTCTCGCTCGCGCAGCTGCTCTACTGTTGCTCTCGGTCGGGTGCCTAGTGTACTCTTGCCCGGCCTGCTACTCTTGCTCTCGTTCTTGCTTGCGCTACTGCTCTACTCTTGCTCGCGCTGCTGTTGCACGAGCAGCAACTCCGGCTCTCGCTCGCGCTTCTGCTACTGCTACCCAAGATGCTGCTACACGATGTTGCTGCAGGCGCTGCTGCTGCTGGACGACCAGGTGCCCCGGCTGCTCTCTAGTAGTACGTTCACTACAGGAGCGGCTAAAACTATCAGTGCACTGCTTTTATAGCTACAAGTGCATTCAATTTCAATGGTAAAATCAGTTTTGACAATTTAGTTCAGAGATGAACGGATGATGTATTTTACATCTAGCACTTTTTGAGGATGTATTTTATATCATCTATTGCAGATGCTATTAGAATACCTCTTCAGGTTAACATTGTCTCTCTTGTCCTGCTTCAACCTCGCCGTCGTACATCTCACCGGAGCTTTTCCAACGAAGAGACCGTCCATCATAGTGTAGTAGCACTCTCGGCTCTATCTCCAGACGCCTAAGATCTTCTTCCCCACCTCCGTCAGCCACATCATCCGCAGCATCCTCAGCATCCAAGACAATGATGCCGAGATCGACATGGCTTTGCCAAACAGGTTGCACACTTGTCACATCACTTTTTTTACTCTTCATGTTATATATATTGTTCAGTGAGTGTCGATGTCAAAACCGGCATATCTCGGGCAGGGGTGCACAAGCTGTGCGTCTAAGGATTGATGGTAACAGGAGACTGGGGACACGATATTTACCCAGGTTCAGGCCCTCTCGATCGAGGTAATACCCTACTTCCTGCTTGATAGATATTGATGAATATGGGGTTACAAGAGTTGATCTACCTCGAGATCGTAATGGCTAAAACCCTAAAATTCTAGCCTATGTGATATGATTCTGTTGTCCCTACAGACTAAACCCCTCGGCTTATATACACGCCGGAGGGGGCCTAGGGTTACAAAGGTGACTTGGGAAGGAAGGAAACATTACATCCGGACATCTTTCTTGCCTTACTACGTACATAGGAGTCCTAACCGAATACGGGGAGGGCCGTCTGCTTCTATCTTTATAGCCATCAATCCAACCCAGCATCAATGGCCCAGACGCCTGAGGAGCCCTAAATACAGGACTCCCTCAGTAGCCCCCGGACTTGCCTTCAAGTACGAGGTTGTATCCGGCTTCATGTCTTCGGTCTTGCAAGGTGAGTCCTCCTTTGGACCAGATGATAGTTCAACTCTGTATTTAATATTATATCGAGTTGATTCCCTGCTGCCGTCGTCTTGGCTTCCACGTGTCAGACAAATGCGAATCGTCTGGGTATTTTTACAATTAACCCCTCGACTACGTAAGGAAGGCACCTATTTAAAGAGACTGGATCTCAGATGCCATTCCATTCCACACGGAAAATCCTCAGAGCCTGCCACGGGAAATCTTCAAGCATGGTCGGCGTTCCTAGTCCTTCTTCGCGCCCTCATGGCCCTCAAGCGGGCGATTGGGAGATTTTCTCAGTATCTCATGCGCATCTAAGAAAACTTTAGATGCAGGGATATCTCCCTCCCGAGGATCTAGTCCCCGTACGGGCTGGATTTACTTATATTGACGGTCAAGCCCTGGCGGAAAGTTTCCCCAATCCTTCCAAAGAAGAACGGGTGTGCTTCATCTCCTTACTCCTAAGAGGCGTAGGATTTCCTATCCACCCTTTCCTCGGGGGGTTTCTGGAGTTCTATGGCCTCCAACTGCATGACCTTGCACCGTGGTTTATCCTGCACATTGCGGGCTTTGTCGCTCTTCGTGAGCTATTTCTGGGCTGTGAGGCTCATTTCGAGCTATGGCGAAAGTTCTTCAGCCTTGTCCCTTGCTCTAGAAGGGATATATATACAAGGTAGGCGGCGCTGAAGTGTGGGGTATAGCTGGGACAAGTTATCGATCCAGCACTCCGAAGAAGGCATCCGAAGAGTGGCCCTCAGAGTGGTTTTATATCGTGGATGTTGTCCTGCCGGACCCAATCCGGCAAGGCCTTCCCGAATACTCCAGTGCTCCTTCAAAGAAGCATTTCAACTGGAGTCCCCACAATCTCAAGGAGGAAGACAGGGCGGAGGTCAAAAGACTTGTAAGCAAGATCATATTACTTGCCCGCCTCGAGCTGACGATAAGTGAAGTGATGGCGATCTCAATAACGCGATGCGTGCAGCCACTCCAGGCTAGAGGGTTTCCTGTGTGGCACTATAATATCAGGATGATGCCTCACGCTGTCTACGCCAGGGTCCGGATAACGCCGCTGCTTTGGCGGCCATCCTAGCTGATCTCTACAAAGGGGAGAAGGAGGATTTTCTTCGCTTGAAGTGTTGGGAGGGTTTCTCTATGTATAAACCCAGCGACTGGGTAAGCCTTTCACTGATCGCTAGTTTCACTCAATTTTTATTTTGAGATACATTAATTGAACTAAATTTGGTTACTTCCAATAGGAGTGGAGGAAGGTGGTCAAAGGGATTAGCAGTCTCATCCCACAGCCAGAGGACCGTATTCGAGACATGGATCCCGGTTTGAGGAAGATCCGGACATAGGCATAGATCTTAAAGATGGAGATTTTTATCAAGACAGCCATGATGGTACCGAAGTGGCTATTATAGCCGACTATCCTGGCCTTCTTCCTTCCTCCCATGTAAGTACCCAGGAGACACCTCTTCCAAGAGAATATTCCTAGCGCGCCTCACCCACCGCACTATCTCATGCTCAAAAGGGGCGACGCTCATCCCGTCATACTGCATCAAGAGCGTCTTCCCAGAAGGCGATGCCTATGCAGGGTGGGTATCTGAAGCGAAAGGGGACCGGAGACACCACCAAACCTCCTCCTTTATTGTAGAGGTATGACTTCTTAACATACGTCTGGTGGCGGAGCCGGATCATAATTTCCCGCTTTATTTTTTATTTTTAGGAAGAGTATATGCTGGACTGTGTCCAGGGATCCTGCTGGTCATGCTCCAACCAATCCGGCCCCAAGCCCATCCAGAAGGACTAGGGTTGTTGCGGGTGCAACGCCGGATTGTCCTCTTCAAGAGGATTCGGATGAGGTATCAGTTACCAATTCCGAAGTGGAAAGCACAATGAATCATCAGTGGCGAAAAGCAGCCATGCGTGACCCAGCTTTCACTGAGGAGGCATTTAACGCCTTTAGTTCTGCGGATGCCTATATCTGAGCCGCTCGAGACGGACTTGCCGGAGCCACTCACCAGCTTTCCAAGGATATGCGGTTGAGTGTTAATTCAATGTTCATATGCCAGTATCCCCCGAGACTTAAAATAGTTGGCCCAACTGATTTAAGGATCGTTGTGTTTTTAGGTACTCAAGGAAAAGAATAACATACTATCCAAGGACCTGGAAGAATGCCGGAACAAGCCCAGTACTGTCACCACCGAATTAGAAGAAAAGAAGTCCAAGAAGGGCTCTGATGGTAAGAACAATAGTGTCCAGACAGTATGGTCTTGTATCGATCAATGATCTTTCATGTATCATTGTTTGAACTGCAGCAACAAGACCAATAGACCAGCTGGAGGAAAAGCTAAGGGCTTCTCTGGTGGCGAAGGAACAAGCCGAAGGGCAAACAGCTACTAGTCAGCGTGTACTAACATGGACCATAAATGAGAAAAACAAGCTGCAGGATACAAATGTCAAGCTAGACGAAGAGCTAAAGGACGTGCGAGCCCAACTCTCGGATGCCTTGAAAGAGAACAAGAAGCTTAAGGGCAGCATATTCAGTCTGACCTTGGACCTAGCTTTCATTATAGTCCCTTGATTCAAAGTTTCTTTACGAAAACTGTTCCTGCATGCTTGTTAACTGGGCGGCCCGAAGGAGAGGTGTCCGGATTTTGAGGTGAGCCACTATAGGAGCTCTCCAAGGTCCACGAATGAGCTCGAAAAGCCATGAAGAATATGGCCAAGGCTTTATGGCCAGCCGATTCTCCTCCAAAAATTATGGAGGAACTGGCAAGTTTATTCAAAGGGGCTCGACGCTGCTTTGAATTATGGAAAGCATCAGCATGTAGAGAAGGTGCTCGAGAAGCCTGGGCTATGGTGAAGACATGCTAAACCGGGCTAGACCCGAACCATATGGCTCGGGTTGGACCTCGAGGGCCTGACAGACTAGAAATCCCTGTAAGCTTGGTATACGACCAAGTAAAGACAGCCGCCAAGTATTCTCAACAAGACTGTAAATTAGACAGTCTTATAGATGGTATAGATTAAGAATTGGCGTTTGATTCTATGTAACAATGTACTTTATCATCAAACTTATCTTTTGCCGAATTTAAATAAAATATTGTCATGGCAGACCTTCCGCTTTAACCTCCGAAAACCCAAGGGTTGGAGTGTTTCCGAATACTATACCTGTGGTAAACACGTGTTATGTTTGATAACCAGGCAGTCCGGTCATAATTACTTGAACAGACAAACTATGTTCGGGGAGTTATGTTATATTACTATTTAACGTAAGAAACATCTTCCAGAGAGAATAGTTCCGTTAAGGGTTCCTTTCCCTGGGTCAGCATGCATATGTACGCATGCCTCGGCTTTGATCCTCAAAAAGGATGATAGGAAGCTGTATCTCGTGGGTTTTAAAAGTTTATGCGCTTAAACCCGATACATCGTTATCCGCCGACCTATGATTACCTTAAGAACGCTAGCTTTCGGCTTCACCCATCTGAGGTGCAGGTCCAGATTACCCGGTTGTAACAATCGCAGAGGTGCTCCCTTTACACCCTAGCCGAACAATCGGTAACGTAGGGTGTAAACACAGGAGCTGGGCAACCTAGCTTGGCAAGAACTTAAGTCGTAAAGGTGCATATAATGGCAAGGAGACTGTATGAAATAGACAACATAAATATTTTGAGCAATATGCTTTTTAATAATGGGCTTCGTTAAAGAAGCCCACACGTATTTTTTCAGGTATATACATTTGAGGATGTTCTACCCTATGATAGTTCGGTTGAGCCTAATACTTATCGATAAGAAAAAAAGCAAAAAGAAGAGGAGAAATTTAAAAATAAAAACATGGAATAAGACCTAGACCGAAAAGAAAGAATGTGCTACCGATCTATCCGTAGAATCGTCGGAGCCTGGCAACGTTCCACGGGTTTGGCTCAAGGCGATTCTCTCATGCGTTTCAGAGGCGATAGGCTCCACCGGTGAGTACTTCTTCAATAACGAAGGGGCCCTCCCATCTTGGTTTGAGCTTGTCCTTTTCTTCTCCAGGAGGCGTAAGATCAGTTTGCTAACATTGTATGTCTTGGCCCGCACTTCTCTGCTTTGGTATCGCCTGGCCTGTTGTTGATAAAATGCGGAACGGGCCTGCGCGATTTCGCGCTCCTCTTCAAGGCCGTCTAGGTCATCCTGACGATCGAGCTCGGCCTCTCTCTCTTCATACATGTGCACTCGAGGTGAGTCGTGAATAATATCATAGGGCAAAACAGCCTCTGCACCGTACACCATGAAAAAAGGTGTGTATCCGGTTGTCCGGTTAGGTGTGGTTCGCAACCCCGAGAGTACAGAGTCGAGCTCCTCCACCCAGTGTTTATCTGACTCCTATAGGGAGTGCATTAGCCGAGGTTTAATGCCGCTCATTAGCAAGCCATTGGCTCTTTCGACCTGACCGTTTGTTTGAGGATGGTACACAGAGGCGTAATGAAGTTTAATGCCTAACTTAGCGCACCAATTTTTCACCTCGTCAGCCGTGCAGCTCGAGCCATTATCTATGATAATACTACGCGGAACACCATAACGGTGTACTATGCCGGATATAAAATCTATCACTGGGCCTGCCTCAGCTTTTCGAACTAGCTTGGCTTCTATCCATTTAGTGAATTTTTCCACCATGACCAGTAAATATTTGTTTTCATGGCTTCCCCCTTTAAGAGGTCCGACCATATCCAGCCCCCAGACCGCAAAGGGCCAGGTAATGGGGATGGTTCTGAGAGCGGTGGGAAACAAATGACTTTGATTTCTGAAAAGCTGGCATCCAACACGACATTGGACTAGGGTCTGTGCGTCTGTGCATGCAGTTGGCCAGAAGAAACCAGTTCGGAAGGCCTTGCTTACAATAGCTCAGGCCATGGCATGATGACCGCCCATGCCAGCGTGTATTTCGGCTAGAAGTTGCCGTCCCTCCTTTTCAGAGATGCACCGTTGGAGAATACCAGTAGTGCTTTTCTTGTATAGTTCACCTTCATGGACCTTATAGGCTTTAGAATGCCGAATTATGTGATGAGCCTCATTTTGGTCATCGGGGAGCTCTTGCCTATTAAGATAGGCTAGGAAAGGCTTGGTCCAGGGGGCTATAATAGCCATGATCTCGTGAGCCAAAGATGTTATTTCCATGTCGGGGTCCCTGATGACATCTGTATTGAGTTCGGCTGGGGGCGTGGTCGGGTCCGGATTGGCGTCTCTGCTCTCGTCCTGCCATGTTACTGATGGCTTGAACATCCTTTCGACAAAGCTGTTAGGTGTGACTGGGTCACGTTTAGCGCCCATACGAGCAAGTATATCCGCTGCCTGGTTACTGTCCCAAGCTACATGGTGAAATTCTAGCCCCTCAAATCGAGCCGATATTTTTAATATGGTGTTTTGATAAGCTTCCATCTTTGAATCCTTCACATCAAATTCTCTGTTTACCTAAGATATGGCGAGGTTTGAGTCTCTGCGCACCTCGAGGCGTTGTATACCCATGGATACGTCCATGCGGAGACCTTGCAGTAGTGCCTCGTATTCGGCCGCGTTGTTTGAGTCTGTGTACATGATTTGCATCACGTAGCAGACTGTATCCCCTGTTGGGGATATCAAGATGACGCCGGTCCCCAACCCTACTAGCATTTTGGAACCGTCAAAATACATGGTCCAGTGGGAGTATTGATGCGGGGTCAACCCGATTCTAGGCCGATCTTTCATTAAAAGGAGGGATCCCATGAGGAACACGATGAACACGGGGACGAACAAGGAGAAATCACAAGGGAAAACACTCAAGAACAAGTCCAATCACACATCCACTAGACAATCAAACACACAAGATCACAAGGTACATGAACAACAAAGGGAAAGATACAAGGTAAAGTTCATCTCCGTGAGGAGGTCTTGAATCCGTGAAGGATCTTCCCGTTTAGGGGTCTTGAATCCGTTGTGGATCTTCTCCGTAGAGGGGCCGCAGTCTCTCCTAGGAGTAGAACCACTAAGATGAGCAAAGCTCTAGTCTAAAATGAGCTATCACATTTGCTAACACTAAAATGGTGGAGGTGGAGGAGTATATATAGTCTAGGGTCATGAAGGGGTAAGTGAGGGGCAAAACGGGTACATGGGCATCGACCCGAATACATGCACGCAGGCAAGGGAGGCCGGATGTCTGGCCACCGGGTCGGATGTCCGGGGTTTCGCTGGTCGCCGGATGTCTGGGCCGAGGGGCCGGATATCCGGGCGGAAGGGGCTCGGTCCCGATGCTCTCTGGATAGGATGGTCCGGATTTCTGGGCCGACATCCGGATGTCCGGGAGTTGGCGAAGCGCCGGATGTCCGGCTGCTGTAGCTTCCTTAGCTCCGTCTTCTTCTGTCGCTTCCAAGCTTCCCTCGCGGATGGTGTAGTTATTCCTTGGCGCATGCACTCCTCCTCGTCGTCCATGAAGCTCCGACAATACCTAGGTATGCACACGAGTGGAGTGTCAAGTAGTATACCATCCTTGAAGAAGCCAAGTGGACACGTGTAAAGGAGGTGATTCACCTTTATGTATGTGAAGTAGAGGTCGCACGTGTCACTTGCCAAACTGACTCTTGACATGGTGATGTCCTTAGGATGCTCTGCATCATCCCCTCCCCCTTGGAAAAGATCCGACCTCAGATCGAAAGCCAAATCACCATGGGAAAGAGATGGCGTCGCTATGTCGAAGCGGTCGATCACCAAGCACTCATCATCTTGAAGTTCGAAATGGGCACTCTCCAATGTCGCACCATCTAGTGATTCCTTCAAAAGGAGCAAGGACAACAAACACTTGGAAAAACAAATGTGGTTAGCGTTAGTGCAAAACCAAGCATTCAAGAGGTGATTCACCCAACAAGTGTTCTCATCAAGCATAGCATAGGGTGTGACAAAGGATTGTTGCATGGCATGTAAGCACATCAATTGAGCACAATCAAGCAAGACAATCCAAGCATAACGTGCATAGGGTGTAGTGAAAGTCATGTGGCACTCAACACAATAGAAAGAGCAATTTTTCAACATGTGTGAGGCAATCAAGTGAAGGATGTGATAAGCAATGGGACATGGCACATGTGAGGAGATGACATTGTTGCAACCAAGCATATGATAGGGACAAGTAATCAAATCGGATGCAACACACAAGGCATATATATCATGAAGCATGGCCATGTGGCAATGGCAAGTCGAAGCAAGATCACCAACATGTGCGCAATCAAGTGCTCTAGGATGACCAAGAAGTCTCATTGTGCAAGCAACACATGTAGTATGATACACAATATTCATGCTCATGGTTTTGTGGTTCTCGAAAGAGAAGGATATCACCTTGAAAGCGGGTCCTTGTGCGTCCTTCACAATGCCGAAGCACAAGCAAGTGCGATGTAGAATCGTCGTGGTAGAAGGGGGTTCGCTCTCAAGAACTCGAATGGTCAACTCACGTGAAGTGGAAGTCTACATGATGTCCAAGTATCCTACACATGCACACAACAAAACAAAGAACGTATGCGCATGGTAGATAAACACATCATCCATCATGATGGTTCTCTTCTCTTGCACATAACCATTAAAAACAAAAGTGCATGAATAATATGGTGCAATAATGGCTATATTCATGGCACTAGGCATATGGTGCAAGGAGGTAAAACAATCATGCTTCACAAGAATGATGTCAAAATATCCAAATATATTTGAGAATGCTATGGGGGCAATCTCTTTTGCAAGATGAAAGACATTGTTGCACTCAATACATGGCAAATCATTTAGCATGCAAGAGGCAACATATGGAGACATATGACAACATGGACTAACAATCATGTGCAAACCATGGAAATAGTGGCTATCAACCGCATGAAATGGGCATGTATGAATCATGGGTAATGCACTACATGAAGCAAGCATGGTAATCAAGTCGTGCAAACTAGTGGAGTGAAGATGCAACACACTAGGAGAAGGCATGTCAATCATGTCATGTGAGCAAATAGTGGATATAGGGAATGCACATGACATATCGCAAGCACGATCACAAATCAAGATCGAAACATCATAATAGGCATGGGGTGCAAAGGAATCATGGCAATAACAAGTCATATCTCCACCAAGCTTGCTAATACACAAACAAGTATGAGAATCAATCATCATGTGTAATGCGAAGCATGGGTCACAAATGCATGGAAAAGGCGTATAAATGAGCATATCATGCAAAGTGAACATGGCCAGAGGGGCATAAGAGATATAATGGACAATAACCCATAACCATGTGAGTGACATGTAGAAGGAATGCGCGAATTTTTTGCGCAAAAGGAGCGGTGGGAAAGACAATCCATGATATCCCAAGTCATCGTTGCTGTCTAGAGCTCTTTTCGTCAACTCGTGCTCTTGCGAGGTTGATGAGTATGCATGTGTACCTACACAAAAGAGACACAAGCCAAAGAAAGTGTGTGCGTGGTAAATGTACACATCATCCATCATGATGTGTATGTGCATGTGTGAGTTAGCACAAGATAAGCATCGCTCAAAGAAATTTGATGCATGGTATAAGAACTTGTCATCCATCATGAATGAATAGTTATTGTGTGTAGCATGATGTGGATGCAAATTGAGCATACAAGTATGGGGATCATGCAATGGATGGGATGGATCAAAATCACCTAAAATGTATGAGGAAACTATGGGGGTCTCCTCATGAACAATATCGAAAGCATAATATGGAGAAGTGGAACAATCTCCAAAACAATGCATATCCGAAGCTAGGTGTTCATGGCATGGCATATGATGGATATGATGCAAAGGAAGCATGTCAATATCATCACAAGAAAAACAAATGCCAATAACCATGGGCTTGTCATCTATGCCATATATGTGCAAATTGGGTTTATCTTAATGGCATATGCATAGTTACTACGAAGAGATTGCAATTGTAACATATGGTTGATCTCATTCATAGCACATGACAAGTCAAGTGGATTGTCAAACATGATGTGACCTAAATAATTATCACAAGAAATCCTATGGAACATGGCATCATAACTAATAGACTCCACATGACAATCATCAAACTCATCATAAATGGCTAAATCATTGCATGGGGAAATCATACTAGAATGAAGCATGACAATAGGTGGATCAACATCATGCAAGCAATCGATGTCAAGAATGTCCACTAGTGGGACTAGAGCATCATCTTTACCTTTGTTACCTTTCTTATTCCACTCATGTGGTGTAGGTGAGGTGGTCATCATCTTCATCTTGATGGAACCATGTGGGGGGTGCATCATATTCCACCATGGCCATCGTCTTGTCCATAGGAAGGACGAAGTCATCGAGTATCGGCGCGTCATCATAAATGGGACCCAGCACCAAACGAGAAGACACAATAGAGGTAGAGGTCAAGTTGTTATTGTAGGTAGTGGCCTCACATGACCTATCAACTATCTCACGCTCTCTATGTGGTGGCTCACTCACTCCCACAAGGTAGGTGCACTCAATGTCGCATATGGTGGAGTCACTCATCTCACTCAAGTGGTGGGGTTTGTGGCTCTCCTCACATGGGAATTGGGGCAGCTCATCATATATGGGGCTAGTGGTGAACTCGCTCTCACTCTCAAAAAGGTGGCACAAGTTACTCAAGTCATCATACATCGCCGTGGTCGAAGGGAAAATCCCATGCTCAACCATCTCATCATCGTCTCCGTGGATGAAGGCCGAAGGTGGCACATCATCACTCTCGCCTCCAAAGATGGAAGCATTATCCTTGCTCGTCACCATGTCGTTCGCCTCCAAATCTTGGTCCTCGAATGGCTCCGTAGTCATACTCGTCGCCGCGCCGTCTTGAAAAACAGTCAAAGTAGACTCGTTATCATCAATGCCACAAAGAGGGATGGCGATGAAGTCAAACTCGGGAACGTCGTCTTGGAGCTCGTCGGGCTTGGATATCATGGTGGTACTACCCTCATGTTCGCCGTCATGGAGCTTGATCTTCGAGAAGTGTGCTTGCGGTGGAGAAGCCTTGGCCTTCATGAGTTCTTGTGCCGCCTTGAGAGTACCAATGTAGTTGTCATCGAGGGACTTGTAGTTCTCGAGGAAGATAGTCTTGTAGATGTCGTTGTGCAATCCCATCATGAAATAGAGCTTCACCGAAATGGGGTCGTCCACGCCGGCTCGTCGCAAGGCCATCTTCATCGCCTTGAAGTACTTGTCGATGGACTTGGATCCTTGAATGGTGTTCTCCAATTGGCGTAGAAGTTGTTCCGTGTAGGTGGGAGGCGTGAACTCTCTTCGCATAGCTTTCTTCGTCTTGGGCCAATTCACGTTGAAGCTCGTCGAAGGTGTGTGAAGCCACCATGTTGATGCATTGTCGTGGAAGTTTCTTGTCGCGCACTTCACTTGATCTTCGTAGGGAACTTGATGTAGCTTGAGGTAGTCGTCCATCTTGCGCTCCCACTCGATATACTCCTCGGGGTCTTGAGTCCCATAGAAAGGAATCTCGTGGTCGTTGTCGAGGTTTTAGTAGCTCGTGGAAGTCGCGGACTTGAGCTTGGGTAGCTTCTCTTGAGCATAAGCTTGGGGTGCTTGTTGGCGAAGATGCCGTATGTCCAAAGGCGAAGATGCCTTGAAGTCGCTTGGCGAAGATGCCAAGGTACATGGTGAAGTTGTTGAGCGGTTGTTGGTGTTGATCTCATGACCTTCACGTTCTTGTCGTTGATGTTGTCGATGCCGATGTGATCTCGCCGAAGATGGTAGCTCGGAAGGATGTGCACTAGAGCGTCTTCTCGAAGATGAGGGGGACCTCTTGCGGTTTTTGATGAGGGCTTTGAGCTCCTCCATTTGAGCATCCATGTTGGCGCACAAGTTGTTCATCATGGCATCGAACTTGTCGTTCTTGGTGTAGACCGAAGTAGATGAAATGCTTTGCCTATCCATCACAAGACTCGAGCAAAGGTGAGTAGGAGATGAGATAAACAATACCAAGTTACCTTTTCCCAACGTTGAGGATGTATCCCATTTCACTCAATGTGAAATGAAAGAATAGTGGAATTGGTACCGGACTTGTTCACTCACTCCTATCAAGTAAAGCTTTTCGAGTGGCTTGGTTAGGATAAGTGGCACAAAAATTTGATGCAAAATGTTAGAAAGAGTCAATAATTTTGAAAGAGATTCACAAATTCGCAAATGTAACAAGTAGACTAATAGCAATATGTGGCACACGGAAACACACACGCGGATAGATAAATGGGGTCGTGCAACCAAGGAATGAGCACAAAATGTGGAATCCACGGAAAACACTCGTGTTGCACAACTCAAGAGAGTCGCGAGCACGATTGCTCAATAGGCGGATACGACACTTGTGCACAACCTATAAGATGCAAAATGTATCAACTTTCTATCCCAAGTATGCTATGTGTATGATGTTCCGGTGCTTTTAGCATAAGATGATCCTAGATGATCAAGTATGATATCATATGATGCGATGCTATGTCTCTTGCATACAAGCTTCTTTGTCTTTCTCTTTTTGCTTAAAAGCTTTATTCTCTTTCTTTCTTTCTTTTTGTATGGCCATGATGCAAAATGCACAAACCAAGATAGCAATTGTGTATATGCGGGAACAATATTGTGACACAAGGGATGATATGATGATACCAAGATGATATGGTATGTATACAATGGAAGGGTGGATCAATGATCACTAATGTGCACAAGTAACGTTGCTGGCAATACTCAAAGGCTAGTCACGATAGGCAAGTGACGCAAAATGGGCTAGGGGTTAACAATGCAATTGCAAGGGAATATACAATGATGTTGTCGCAGTTACCGTCCGAGTCGATGATGAGAGGTGGTGCTCTTGTTGTAGACCCGTTCCTAATTAGCCGAAACACCTTAGGAAACGGAAAAACCACAACTCAAAATCTCAAGGACAAATGCCAAATGGTGGTAGCGGACAAGCGGTGGTGGTGGCGGAATTGTTGGTGGAAACCCGGTCAAAATGGGTTATGGTGGTGGATGTGTATGATGGGCTATGCACATTGTCGGAGTTGAAGTCATAGTCCCAAAGTAGCCGAAACACCTTAGGAGACAGGAGCCACAACTCAAACAAGCTCACACAAAATTGGGTTAAGTAGGGTTGGCTATGTATTGTGGACAAGGTTATGCGGAAGTGGTGGTGGTGGTTGATGAAGAAGCAATTGTACCTAAGTATCCTAAACACCTTAGGAGACTCCAATCACTACTCAAGCAACCACAAATGGTATGGGAACAAAATTGGTTAGGTTGTGGAAGTCTATGGTGGCTATGCGGATGATGTGGTGGAAGGCCTAGGCAAACTTCCCAAATTTGACAAAATTTTATGGAGTCAAAAGATTATGGCGGTATTTTTGTGTGATGGGGATGTCAAGAGCTTCAAAACGAGCTCAAGAACGTCGAAATCGGAGTTCGGATGAAATAGTTATGGACAAAACGGTGAAACACGGGTAGCTGAAATCCCACGGGCCGGATATCCGGGGTCGGGTCCGGATTTCCGGGACCAGAGTCCAGAACCACGCGGGATTTTGCCCTCCAGGGGCCGGATGTCCGGCCGGGGACCCGGATGTCTGGCCCGATGGTCCGGATGTCCGGCCTATTGCCCGGATGTCCGGCCCGACGATTCCAGATCGGGATTGGGACTTCCAAACTTGTTTGGGGGCGGAATTTGATGATTTTGGGGGCACAATTTGACGGATTTTGTGGAGGAAAGATGGGGAAACTTGGGGAAATGCTAGATCCACTTGAAACCAAGCAAATCCAAGGATAAAAATCAATAAAATCTCATCAAACCAACAGGTCACAAAAAAAATTGGGGCTATTTTTGGTGGGGAATTTTCGAATTTGGGGAAGAACACAACAAAACAAGGCTAGAAAACGGTAGGGAGGCTCCAAATTCGTGATGAACCAAGGCTCATGATACCATATGATGTAGGGTGGACCCGATTCAAGGACGATCTTTCATGAGAAGGAGGGATCCCGCGAGGAACACGATGAACACAGGGATGAACAAGGAGAAATCACAAGGGAAAACACTCAAGAACAACTCCAATCACACATCCACTAGACAATCAAACACACAAGATCACAAGGTACATTAAAAACAAAGGGAAAGATACAAGGTAAAGTTCATCTCCATGAGGAGGTCTTGAATCCGTGAAGGATCTTCCCGTTTAGGGGTCTTGAATCCATCATGGATCTTCTCCGTAGAGGGGCCGCAGTCTCTCCTAGGAGTAGAACCACTAAGATGAGCAAAGCTCTAGTATAAAATGAGCTATCACATTTGCTAACCCTAAAATGGTGGAGGTGGAGGAGTATATATAGTCTAGGGTCATGAATGGGTAAGTGAGGGGCGACACGGGTACATGGGCATCGGTCCGGATACATGCACGCATTCAAGGGAGGCCGGATGTTCGGTCGCCGGGCCAAATGTCCGGGGCTTCACTGGTCGCCGGATGTCTGGGCCGAGGGGCCGGATGTCCGGGCGGAAGGGGCTCGGTCCCGATGCTCTCTGGATAGGATGGTCTGGATTTCCGGGCCGACGGCCGGATGTCTGGGAGTTGGCGAAGCGCCGGATGTCCGGCGTTTGGCCAGGATGTCCGGCTGCTGTAGCTTCCATAGCTCCGTCTTCTTCCGTCGTCGCTTCCAAGCTTCCCTCGCGGATGGTGTAGTTGTTCCTTGGCGCATGCACTCCTCCTCGTCGTCCATGAAGCTCCGACAATACCTATGTATGCACACGAGTGGAGTGTCAAGTAGTATGCCATCCTCGAAGAAGCCAAGTGGACACGTGTAAAGGAGATGATTCACCTTTATGTATGTGAAGTAGAGGTTGCACGTGTCACTTGCCAAACTGACTCTTGACATGGTGATGTCCTTAGGATGCTCCGCATCAAGTATGGTCCGTACTCTTTAGGGAGTTTGGCTTCAGTCCATTCCGCGATGAAGTCGGCCAACACCTAGGACTTCATAGTCCGGCGTGGTTTGTATGTTATTTCAAATCTTAAGAGCTCGATGGCCCATTTGCCTATGCGTCCAATGGCGTCTTTATTGTTTATGATATCATTGAGTAGTACTTCGGATGCCACTGTGATCGAACACTCTTGAAAGTAGTGTAGGAGCTTCCGAGATGCCATGAATACCGCATAGGCAATTTCCTGGCAATGGGGGTATCATGATTTGCACGGTGTGGGAACCTCGGATACATAGTATACGGGTTATTGTATCATGTTGTTTTCATGTCAACTATATGCCTACTTGCTGTTTTGGATAGAATGTGTTTCAAACTTGTTTCGTGTGTATGTGATGAACCGTTGCTCCGTTTTGAGTGTGTCTATATGAAACTTGTGTGTTTTTGCATGTAGATGAATAATAACATGTTGTTTACCTGTTTGGAGTGTGTTTCCTTATTGTTTGAATGCATCTTGCATCTTTGCCACACTTGTGTGTTTTGCTCATATCTTCTAGGCCGTAGCTCCGAATTAACCAAACTTTATATGTAACTTGACTAGAATTTCGAGTAGATCATCATGGTGCATGTTAAATTGCTGTTTAACAACTTGAACTTAAGGTTTGTTCAGTTCTGGACCAATGTCAAAATTTGCATATGAGGACTTACCGGAATTGTTATATGTTATTTCCGGCCTCATTGAAACTTGCCTTGTTGTGTTGTTCTTGTGTGCTTCATCTCTTGCTATGATTTGCATCATGTAGCCTTGTCATGCATCATACTTAGTTGAGCATCATGCCTTGTTATGTGTTGTGTGTTTACCGTGTTGCTTGCTTCTTCTCGCGAGTTCATATTCCGTTGCGATCATGAGGATTCGTTCGACTATACTTGGTTCGTCTTCGTGGCTTCTTCTTCTTCATCTAATTCATGGACTTGTTCTTATTCCTTGCGGGATCTTAGGCAAGAAGACCGTCACCTTGGATCTCATTACTATCATTTCCATGCTAGTTATCTCGATGCTATCGCTATATGTCGCGCTACCCATCATTTGTTGTCAGCCTCTCATTGTTGCCATGAAACCTCTAACCTTTGACACCTTCCCAGCAAACTGTTGTTTGGTTATGTTACCGCTCGCTCAGCCCCTCTTATAGCATTGTTAGTTGCAGGTGAAGATGAAGATTGCTCCATGTTGGAGCTTGGTTGTTGGAATATCACAATAGCTATTACTATAATTAACACACCTATATACTTGGCAATGGGTGAAAGGCTTGGCCTTTTGCTCAGTGTTTTGTTCCACTCATGCCGCCTTAAGAACCGATAAAGCGATAGTATGTTCCTTGATTTTGCGTTCCTAACGCGGTTGGGTATATGGGGACCCCTTGACAGTTCGCTTTGAATAAAACTCCTCCAGCAAGGCCGAACTTTGGTTTTACCATTTGCCATAACTAAATAACTTGCATAGGGATTTTTCGGACCCCGAGGACTTAATTTACATCCCAGGCCAGTGCTCCTCATGAGTGTTGGTCCAAACCTGTCAACCGCCGGTGACCGCAAGAGGCAACTCTGGTATTTTGGTCTACCAGAAGTTTGGACAATTCGGACGTGGCCTGAGACGAGATATGCGTGGCTACTATCAGCGTATCGACATGCTGGGAGGTCTTGCTGGACTTGTTTTACCATTGTCGAAATGTCTTGTCCACCAGGATTCCGAGTCTGATCGGGTTGTCCCTAAGATAAGGGGTATTATTATTTTTACCTCTACTGATCGTGAGAGCTTGTGATGGGCTAAGTTGGGACACCCTGCAGGGTTATGATCTTTCGAAAGCCTTGCCCGCGCTTATGTGGCAGATTGGAATTTGTTAATGTTCGGTTGTATAAAACTTGACAGAGGATCCGAGATAAAATACACGAACCGTGTGAGTAACAGTGACCGTCTCTTTTCACTTTGAGAAGAGAACACGGTGGGGTTATGTTTGACTCGTAGGTAGTTCAGGATCTCTTAGCGATCATTACTAGTTTGCGACCATTTGCGTAGATGCTCATCTTATTCTTGTACTCGTAAGTTAGCGACCATACATATGCTTAGTCGCGTTGCAATCTCACCACTTAACCTTTCCTTACCCCTTTAAGCTTTGCTAGTCTTGATACCCATGGTTATGGGATTGCTGAGTCCTCGTGGCTCACAGATACTACAACCACAGTTGCAGGTGCAGGTCTCCGGTGACTTGACGTGAGAGCGATGTTCTTTGTGTTGGAGTTCTCTCTTCTTCATCAGTCTTGGGTTAGGTTCCTGGTCGGCAGCCTGGGATAGCAGGATGGATCTCCTGGTGCTTCTCATGTTTGCATCCGTAGTCGGATGTCTTGTATATGATTTGTTGTATTCTTGTATGATTTGTATGTATCCCCATGTATTTATGTATGGTACGATGTAATGATATCCATCTTGCTAAGCGCTCGAAATGCGGTTGTGCCCCAATCACTAGTGTATCACATGATCAGGATAGAATCGCATCTTGGGCGTGACAAGTTGGTATTAGAGCCTCGACCTACCATAGGAGCCCCCTTGATGGATCGTAGTTTGGCCGTTGTCGAGTCTGGAAGAAAACTATTTTCGGAGTCTAGTTATATCGGAGAGTAGGAATTCTTTTTACTCCTCAGCCCCTTCGTCACTCTGGCGAGGAATCTTGACGTAGGTGTTTTGAATTACTCCTCTTCTCCTTCAATTTTTTTAGGATAGCACGGTTAGTTTTCGTTCGTTGCCATGTCTGTTCTTTTCGTCCGGTGCATTTCTTCTCGAGTTGATTCGATCCTCTTTGTCTTTTGCCAGTTCAATCCTCCGATCTTTCCAACCGACATCATTTTCCCCATCCGATGTGGTCTTTTCTTTCCCACCCACCCACCTTTTTTCTTCTCGGAGCTGGAGTCCTTAATCGAGTATTCATCCTACTCATGTGAAGTTTTGAATTCTTTCCTCAATTATTTCAACAGGTTTTTTCGCGTCTAATTAATCATTCTTCATCTCATTTTCTTGTGCAGTGGATTCAATTCAAGTTTTCGGTGTTGATCTTATTCTTCTCCATTGCTCAAGTGTTTTCCCCTTCTCTCGCCATTCAATTTTTCCAAAGTTCCAAAGACATCTTAGGAGAGTCGTCTGGCTTTCAATTAATTCGAGGTTGTTACCTCATTCGAGTCTTTTAATCGTTCCGACGGATCATTTCCTTTTAAATCCTTTCCAACGATGTTTCTCTTTGGTGGGCTCATAACCCACATGTTTATCCCAGGATCTTACCTGACTCGTCTAATATTTCTGGAGTGATTCCCAAATTTCTTTTCAAGTGTGACGTAAGAATGAATTCCATCAGTCATATGCCTTCTCCAAGATCGCTTTCAAATCTTTCCTATTGAGTCAACCTTCCTCTTTTCATTCTTCCGAAGTATCTCAACAATTTTGGTGGTATTTCTCGTCGTCGTTTGAAGACCGAACAAGAGTTTTCCTCTAAATCTTGTCCGTTCTTGTGAAGATTCATGGTTCTAGCTTCATGTTATCCTCTCGAATTACTCCGCTTGTCATAAACTCTTTTCCTTATACATCCACAGTATTTCATGAATTCTTTTCATTGTGTTCCTCCGAAGGCCATCATTTTAGAAGATTTGTTCGTTCTCAGTTTTCAACTTCGTCCTAAATATATTCCTCATTGATGCCTCTTCGTTCATCTCACATTCTTCCGGTGTTTCGTTCAAGCATTCTTTAAACCGTTCGCGATCTCTTCGTTCTCTTCTATCTATTTTCCTCAAGCTCTTTAATTGTTTTCTAATTCTTCCGGCGATTCAATCTCTTTTCTTCGTCCAGTTTCAGTTATTTCGGTGGATTATTCTTCTTCATAACTCGGTTTCAGTTCTTACGGTGGTTTGTCCGAGATCCTTTTTCTTTGTCATCATGTTAATTCATTCGTTCTTTCCAATCCTACAGGTGGTCCAGGAAGACTTTCACGAGTTTGCACTATATCCCTCTCTAATATTTTGCAACGCAGATAAGTGGTATGCAAATCCATTGCTTCTCATCAATTTAATTGGTGAAGGATAAGCATAACATAATTCTGATTCCTTTTTCATCAAGTTGATTAATCACTTCCTTCAGGGTTTGTTCATGATGAATAAATTCTAGTCCCAAGTGTTTACATATTTTCTTTTCCGGAGTTCAAAGCCTCCTCGGTCATCTCGTCGGAACTCCCCTTTTAAATCATCGCAAGGCTTTAATCTTATTCTTTTGATCATTCAATTCTATCTCATCATCTTTTGTTTCTGGAGTTCTTCATGGTGGTTCCTTCCGATATAATTCATTCTTCAAGTGTTCTTCAAAATTCTTGCGGAGCAGCTCAAGTATTATTCTTCTTGCATCTCGAAGTGCAAATAATTCTCCGCATTCTTCTGAAGTGGAGTTTGCATCTTTTGGTAGTGGCAGATATTCACCTCAAGTTTTGAGATGTATTCATAAGGCCACAACAAGCTTAATCTTTTGTGTTGTTTTTCTCAACAACTCCGTTCGAGTTTTGCTCTTGAAGATGCGCTTTCGTATTCTTTCGTGGTCGAAGTTGTCATCTTCTTCTCCATTCTTTTACATTCCTTTCTTTCAACTATTCCGAAGTCATTGTGTTGTTCCTCTCGTCAAGTATTATTCCATCTTCTCAAGTGCATGTTCTATTCATCCCATCTTCAGCCGGAGTGCTGCCCAACCCCTTCGTTCGAATTCCTTTTCTATCGCTTTTAGCCAGTGTGGTTTTGTGTCACATCCCTAGCCTCTGGTACTGCCTAGTGAGTGAATCATGCTTGCATCATGTTTAAATTTCTCAGAAACTTGAAATGGGGTTGTTGAAACCCTAGCGGCAAGTGAACTCAACTAGGTTCAAATTAAAATCTTTTTCAATGTACCGAAAATGCCCTTCACAAAATGTTCATCATTTTTTGTCTTGGCTAAAACCTTTGCCAAAAATGGTTTCATAATTTTTGGAGCCATTTTGGATTTTTGAATTAAATCATAAAGTATTTGCATTTGGGCATTTAAATGCTACTAATTATTTGAAATGTCCAAATAATCCTAAACTGAAATGTTCCATGTTGTTTATGGCTTAAAAAGTGGGCATGAGCAGTTTGGTGATTTTTGAAAATGCTCTGGCATTTTTAATAAAGCCAAAACAAATGTCTAAATTAGAAAACAGTAACAGAATTAGAAAAAGGAGAGAGAGAGAACACCTACCTGGGCTAACTTACCTGGCGGCCCAGCTTCACGGCACAGCCCACTAGGGGCAAGCTCGTCTTCTTCCCCCTGCCAACGCACGAACCAGCTCGGTGGCGAGCGTCGACGATGTGCCGGCCACCTCCTGCCTGCCTAGCTGCCCTTCCCGATGCCCTGGAGGCTATGGACGTCGCCACGCACCTCTCTGGCTCTCTCCCTCACCCTCTCGTCCCTCTCCTCTCCCTTCGTGCTCTCTATCTCGCACACCCGAGCACAACTGTCGCCGCCACTCGGCGTTGCCGCGGCCACCGGCCATCCCACGCCCTATCGCTGAGCACAGAAGAACCGCCACAACTTCCTCTTCCTCTCTACCAAGTCACGCGGTGCCAGGAGCTCATCCTCATCCGCAACGCCGTCGTCTTCCTCCTCGGTCGTCCGAGATCACCGCCACCGATTCGCCGTCGTCAGCGCCTCCCCGAGCCCACTTGTCTGCTCTGTGTGTCCACCGTGAGCCCCTGCGTCGAACCCCTCTCTCCCCTGGCTCGCTTGCTTCCTCTAACGCCGATGCCCATCGAAGCCGATAGCTCCTTCCCGCCGGCCATGTCGCCGCCGTGGCCACCGTCACCTAGAGCGGCAACCGAGCACACAACCGTGCTCCACACAACGCCAAAAGCCCAAAACCCACTCATGTTGCTCCTGCTGTGCACCGTAGCACCTAACCCGTCGGTGCCCGAACTCCGCCGCCGCTGCGATCTTGATTCCGACGAGCTCCGGCCACCCCAGCTCCTCCCGCTTGCCCTACCAGATGCGCGCGAGCCCCAGCTACGCGTAGTACCAAACGGCGGTCGATTTGGTCGACCGTAGGCAAATCCCGAGCCCCTCCGCCATGCTCGCTGTTGCCGGTGGTAAGCCGCCGGCCTGTTTGGGTCTTTGACCCGAGGTTTGACCCCCCTGGGTCTATGACATGCGGGCCCCGCACGGCTAATTAACCTAGTTTAGGCTTAAATCTAATTAGCTTAACCTTGGTTAGTATTAACTACGTTTAATTAGTCTAGCTGAGTCGGTGACTGGTGGGCCCAGGCCCCACTGACAGTTTAGATAGTGTTAGTTTAATACTAACTAACCCTGTTAGCTAGTTGTGTCACTGACGTGTGGACCCCACACGTCAGGTTTGACTTGGCCGCCCTGTTGACCTGCTGACGTCACACAGACGTCATGCTGACGCAGTATCTGTTTTCTGGGAGTTTAAATAAATCAGAAATAATTTATTTATTTCAGAAAATAGCCAAAACTTCTAAAAATCACAGAAAGTAATCTATAACTCCAATGAAAATAAGTTATATATGAAAAATGATCAGAAAAATTCAAGGAATTTGTTTATGGCATTTTCCTGCATGTTTGAACAAGTTAAACCTACTGATCAGGTCAAATCAATTAAATGACATTTAAATAATCACATATGGAGTTTGAATTTGAACCTTTGGTTCAAACCAACTTCATTTAATATGGTTGCTAGTTGCATTAGCTCAATCAATGGCATATTGCCATGTCATAATCATGCATCATATTGTCGCATTGCATTGATTTTGTTTTCTCTTGTTTGTCGGTGTTTGTCCCCTCTCAGTAGACGTGTTCCGACGATGATATCGATGACACAGATGAAGAGCTTTACTATCTACTGAAGTGCCAGACAAGCAAAACCCCATTGAGCATTCCGATACAATCCCACTCTCTTGCTCCTGCTCACTTTACTGCATTAGGACAACAATGCTTCAACTGTTACCTGCTACGGTAGTTGAACCCCTTTCCTCTGCATGACCTGTCATTGCCACAGTAAATAGTTGAAACCCACTAGTATGAGTAGGAGTTGTTTGAGCCATGTTGTGCCTACTCATTCATGCTTTCTGGTTATGCCTGCTATTGCTTAGAGTTGTGTCAGGTCTGATTCATCGGGGATGAATTGGAATGTGGTGAACATGTCCTACTGTTGAGAGCTAAGTGTGTGAACACGATTTGGTAAAGGTAGCGATGAGAGGCCATGGAGGAGTACATGGTGGGTTGTCTCATTGCAGCCGTCCTCAGGAACTGAGTTCTGTGTTGGTTGATCCATGACCAGTTACTACCATTCATTAGGCCCGAAACCAATGGACCCACTCGACTTATTAACTGCACTTGTCCTCTGTCCAGGAGTTACAACTAGTTTCTGGTGTTTGTAGTTTATTGGAGGTCGTGCGCAGCGCTGACCCTCGGGGTGGGCTGTGATGCAGTAGGTACGTGGCACGGTGTATCGGTCGCCCGTTTGGTGACTCGGGAACCCTGTACACATCGTTTGGGGCCGTGAGCGACACCCCCGCCGGATCTCCCCACGGATGGAACCCAAATAGGCGATAAACCTGGACTAGGGACTTGTGTGGTTAGTCAGGTCGTGGCCGACACCCTCGCTGGGCTTCCGCTTGAAGGTTGTCGAGTACATGTCGTGTAAACGGCGACAAGTGGTGGGAGCGTGTGTGAAGAAGTACACCCCTGGAGGGTTATATATATGATCTATTCGAATAGCCGTGTCTGCGGAAATGGACTTCTGGGTTACCTTTACAGTTCATAGACAAGTGGAAGTGGATACTCTAAAATGCGCAAGATAAGCGTGAGTACTATGGATGGCGTTCTCGCAGGGAGACGGGAGCGGATCCATAGTGGTGTATTGATTGGTCAATATGTGGACTCGTGTGCGCCACCTCAAAAGAGTTACTTGCAGTCGTAGTTCAGGATAGCCACCGAGTCAAAGCTGGCTTGCTGCAGTCAAACTCCACCACCCCTTTGTTGATACTGATGCATATGTAGCTAGTTCTGATGTAAGTCTTGCTGAGTACCTTTGTACTCACGTTTGCTTAATTTATGTTTTTGCAGAGAGACATCAATCTCACTAGTGGTTCCGCGTGGACTTCGACGTTTAGCTTGTTACCTCAGCTACGATCTTGTACCCTTGGGAGGGTCTTGTAGATAGTTAGGCTTCTCAGCCTTTTTCATTTGTAGTTGTCTGTACTCAGACATGTTATGCTTCCGTTGCCTGTATGCTCTGTATGTTTGGTCATGTGACCTCTGTTTGTAATAAATGCTATGATGGCTCTTCTGGGCCTTTCTCTATATGAGTTGTTGAGTTATGTTGTGATGCCATGTTGTACAACACATACTTGCATGTTATGCGTACGTGTAATGTGTATTGCTATGTGTGGGATCCGACACCTAGTTGTTTACCCTTGGTAGCCTATCTTACAGGGAAATGTCTCCTAGTGCTTCCACTGAGCCTTGGTAGCTTGCTACTGCTCCGGAACACTTAGGCTGGCAGGCATGTGTCCTTCTTCGTTCCTGTGTCTGTCCCTTAGGGGAAATGTCACGCGTTGTTCCTTTAAGTCCTTGTAGCTTGCTACGACTTGGGTTCATACGTTGATGACCGACACGTTCGTTGCTGGGTCTTGTATGCCTGTCTCTATAATTTAGTGCCACTTTTGGTTTATAACTAGTCATGTCGGCCCGGGTTCTCTGTCATATTGATGCTAGCGACACTATCATATACGTGTGCCAAAATGCGCAAACGGTCCCGGGCCAGGTAAGGTGGCACCCGTGGGGATACCGTGCGTGAGGCCGCAAAGTGATATGATGTGTTATAGGCTAGACCTGTGTGACTTAGGATCGGGGTCCTGACATTTTGAATTCATTGTTGTTCCATCAACTCTTGTTCCATATCCCCGAACCTTTTGGTTCTCGTCATATCCCTTGTTCCTCTTGGCAAACGAAGTATTTACAACTTCGTTCTTCTTCTTTGTCTTCATTCTTTCAAGTTGTTCAACCCCTCAAGGTTCTTTGGTTTCACCTTCTTCCTTTACTCTTCCGTCTCGTTCCTAAGGTCTCGGGACGAGATCTCTTGTTAGTAGGGGAGTGTTGTGACACCCCGAGACCGATGCGCCAGGTGTCTTCCAGTTATTCGCCGTCGTTGCCATGTCTTCTTCTTGCGTGTTGCACTTTGCCATGTCATCATGTGCATTGCATCTGCATAGTTTTCAAAACTTGCATCCGTCCGAGTCCGCTCGTCCTTTCCGTTGTCCGTTCTGAGCCCAGGCACACTCACACGCGCCCGCGGCACCTCCGAATATTTATTATATAAGTGGCCGGAAAATGTTCTCAAAATGGGTTGAAACTTGGCGTGTGGTCTTATTATAGTGTAGACAGACCGCCTGTCAAATTTCGTTCCATTCGGAGCTCGTTTGAAAGCCCAACAGATAAGTATAGCGACACTATAGCCGGTTTAAAACGTCGGACGTTTTCGGTCTCCAAAAACCCCGCCGGGCCACTCTCTCTCTCTTCTCTCCTCTTAGTCCGAGGCCCTCTTTGCACAACCACAACCAGCCCACTAAGACACATTCCTTCCCCCTCCGCTCGGAGCTGCATGATCGAGATTGTACGGTCCGAAAGCGGACTAAATCCCAGCAAACCCTAGCCCTTGCCTATTTAAACACCACCCCATGCCATTTTGGGCCTAAACCTACCCGTAAACCCCTTCCCCTACCTCCCAGCCGCCTCCCTCGCCTCAAATATTGTGCCAGGCCATCCAGCCGCCTCCACTTGTCGCCGCCAAGTCATCAACGCCGCCACCTCCCCGTAGCCAATCAGCTCCTGCCACCTTAGCCACCGCCGCCTCCCGCACCAATCCCACGTCGCCACCTCGCCTGCTCCTCCCACCTCCACTGTGCCAGCACCGTGCGGGCCCGCCGGGGTCCATCCGTAGCCCGCCCGGGCCTGAGCCCTGCCGCCACGGTCCGCAGGCGCCCAAGCTCCGTGCCTCTGCCCCAAGCTTCCTCCCGCAGCACTTCGCCTCGCCCGCACCTCCGCTTGACCTCGCCGTCCGGTCGCCGGAGCGAGGCACCTCCACGCGCCGCCCCACCGGACCTAGGCGAGCTCGTCGCCCCTCGTCCTCTGGCTGAATCTGCATCTCCGCCGTTGTCCAAGTCACGTCCACCCCGTCGCCCTACAGGAGGAGCCGAGCTCCGCCGCCGCCGCCGGCAACCGACCCCGCCGCCGCTTCCATGCCCCGTCCCCGACGCCAGCGCCCCCTCCCGCCGTCCTCAGACCTCGCCGAAGGCCTGCGAGAACCACCGCCGCCGGCTCCCTGATCCTCTGGATCGAGCAGGCGGCGCTCGATCCGCCGCCGCTGCCCCGCCCGCGTGGGCCACCAGGTGGGCCGGCCAAGCCTCAGGCCCAGCCGCGGCCCAGCTCCACCGACCCACGCCGGCCTGCCTCCCCTCCGCATTGGGGCTTGGCCCCCGGCCTGCTAACTCGCGCCTGGGCGTCGTTTAGTTAAACGGCGCTCGCTCTGTTTTTTTCTTTTCCTAAGTCAAAAATGGGCAAGTCCTGAGATTTTCAACATTATGTGTCCATATTGTGATGCATGTAACTTTGTGCACGTTTACCCAAATTGAGCATATGATATATCAAAATGTTCGTCTCTCTGTGCTCTAGATGATGGTGTAGTTTGCATGCATGTTACTATTCACCTTGATGTCTTAATATTCGTTGCAAAACTGCTATGTGATGTTACTGTCAAGTCCTTGTGTTGTGTGAACAATATGTATGCATGTTTAACATGGTGTAACTTTGTGCATGTTGGTCCAAATAGAGTGTATGATATGTCAAAATGTTCATTGTGAAGTGCTCTACATGATGGTGGATGTTACATTCATGCTAGGTTCCTTATTGTCATGTTTATCTCTGTTGCAAAAGTGCATGTGGTTGTTAAGTGCCGAAACTTGTTATAATATGCTGATTTGTCTTTTTCATATCTTTATGTGTGATTTTTGTTTGAGCAACATGTCAATATGTTTTAGAAGCACAATCATGCCATCTTTGCTGTGGTGCAATCCACTTCTCATGTTATGCCTTGTGGTGAGTGCAACAAGCTTGCAAAGTGGCCTATTCGATGTAGCTGATTTCTATGACTTGTTGAAAACTGCTAAGTCTAAAACTGTTATAACCTGATGCCATGTTTGCTTGATGCCCCAGTCATATCCATGCACATTTGGGGATGTGCAATGATCATGTATTGATGTCCATGTTATGCTCTCTCCATCCATGCCCTTGTTTGCATTAATGGCCTACTGTAGCTTGTTGTTTTCATGCTCTCAAATTTCTATAAAATATTTCTATCAGCCTGTTAACAGTAAGTTCAGTTTTTACATGTGAACAGCTAGTGTCCTATGCATCCTATGACCATGTTCTTGCCATGAGTAGCTTCATAAACATGTCTTCTTGCTGTTGGTTATATTCACATGCCATTATATGCTTTGAGTTGAGTTGCACAAGCTTGCAAACATGCCTACTTGTCGTTGTTGCTGCCATGCTTAATTTATTTCACTAAGTCTGTGAATCTGTTATCTTTGGCAATCTTGCCATGATGTTTTGAGCATGTTCTAGTGGTGTTTGGTAGTAGCTCAATGATCATGCTTGTAGTGCTTGACATGTACATGCTTGCCATGTCCTTTGTTGTAATGAAATGTTATTGTATCATGTTGTTTTGATGTCAACTATATTCTTACTTGCTGTTCTAGACAAAATGTGTTTCAAACTTGTTTCGTGTGTATTTGATGAACCATTGCTCCGTTTTGAGTGTGCTATATATGAAACTTGTGTGTTGTTGCATGTAGATGCATAATAACATGTTGTTTACCTGTTTGGAGTGTGTTTGCTTGTTGTTTGAATGCATCTTGCATCTTTGTCATGCTTGTCTTGTTTTGCTCATATCTTCTAGGCCGTAGCTCCAAATTAAACGAACTTTATATGTAACTTGACTAGAATTTCGAGTAATCATCATGGTGCATGTTAGCTTGCTGTTTAACAACTTGAACTTAAAGTTTGTTCAGTTCTGGACCAATTCCGAAGTTTGCATATGAGGACTTACCGGAATTGTTATATGCTATTTTCGGTCTCATTTACTTGCTTTGTTGTGTTGTTCTTGTGTACTTCATCTCTTGCCATGATTTGCATCATGTAGCCTTGTCAGGCACCATACTTAGTTGAGCATCATGTCATAGAGGCAAAGCTGTCTCGTCTTTCGATGAGATGGTGGCTATCATTTTCAGTGGAGTAGACGGCTCACTTTGCGGAGGGCGGTTTCGCGATGTGAAGGTGGTTGTTGTTGTTGTTGCAATGGTGCAGCAGGTGGAGGTAGACGCGCAAGCACTTCTGCAAATTTGGCATCCAACTTGGTGTCAATTTTGCTCCTTGATAGAGGCAAAGGTGTCCCGTCTTTCGATGAGATGGTGGCTATCATTTTCGGTGGAGTAGACTTTGACGATCCGGCTACGAACGTGCGAGGACGTCGCGCCTTAGCAATCGCTAAACCAACTCCGAGAGGTTATTGAGCACGCCGGAGCACGATCAACCTGACCACGAGGGTCTATTTCCTGCAAGCAAACAAAGAACAAGCAAGAAACTAAGATTGCAATCTGGATATTGCGAATATAAGAGGAAAGCTTTATTGATCAAGGCGGGGTTCTGTGACGTCTTTTTCTGGTCATTGAACACAAACAAAGTACGCGAAGTTGCAGCTATGGCGAACTTTAATCTAAACAAAACCAAAAGTCTAAACGTCGCCCTAAGGGTTGTATATATGGGGGAGAGGGGGGAATTTCATGGCCCTTGGAGGAGGGGTCCGAAACCAACCCTAACTCTTGTTTCCCCACACATACGGACTCTAAAAACAGCCTATACTCAAGTATTTCAAAATTACATGGGCCTGGCCCAATAATAAGGTGACGCGGCACCTATAATAGCCTCTGGACGAAATTTATGAAGTGGCATCTTGTATATTTCGTCCAAGGCTTCACGCACTCATTATGGTGGCTTCAAAGTCTTGAAATCATCACTCGTAACTCTGTTCTTGTTCCCATTGCGCATGCCATCATCTCCATGCTTGATCTTGCTCCAATGTTCATCCTTCTTGTCCAAGCTAGGCCCTTCATTTGTAAGCAAGACAAATGTATCCAATTTAGGCAGCATCATATTCTCATTAACATTAGAATCATTACCAAGAAACGAAAGTACG
>LR738715.1:437273262-437380922 GCA_902687465.1 Secale cereale
CCCTAACTCTTGTTTCCCCACACATACGGACTCTAAAAACAGCCTATACTCAAGTATTTCAAAATTACATGGGCCTGGCCCAATAATAAGGTGACGCGGCACCTATAATAGCCTCTGGACGAAATTTATGAAGTGGCATCTTGTATATTTCGTCCAAGGCTTCACGCACTCATTATGGTGGCTTCAAAGTCCTGAAATCATCACTCGTAACTCTGTTCTTGTTCCCATTGCGCATGCCATCATCTCCATGCTTGATCTTGCTCCAATGTTCATCCTTCTTGTCCAAGCTAGGCCCTTCATTTGTAAGCAAGACAAATGTATCCAATTTAGGCAGCATCATATTCTCATTAACATTAGAATCATTACCAAGAAACGAAAGTACGTGGTAATTTAATTAGCGTGCGCGAGCTCTAGTAATTGGTCATGTATATGTGTCAGTTTGGGCTGTGGGTGTAACCTTGTTAGTGATGTCCTCATCATCCTCCCCTTCTTTAATTGAAGTCGTCCTCGACGGAAGCTCATCTTCCTCACCCAAGTAAGGATTCAAATCTGCAATGTTAAATGTGGGACTAACCCCAAAATCTGCTGGCAACTCAAGTTTGTACGCATTATCATTTATTTTCTCTAACACCCCCCTAATAAGTACCATAATCCCTCACTCAATCATAGGCGCAAGCACTCCCCCCCATAAGTATGATTATCTCTCACTAGCCATCAGGAACACACATATTGTCTCCTTCCATCCATACGTCTATCTCGATATCTCTCGGGGTATCTTCTATCGCGCACACACCTTGTCACTCGATCTCCCACCCATGTAGTCCCATCACGATCTCCATGGGATCTCTCTATGACAAACATACACTCTCTCCTCCCCATGTCTGCATTTTCTTCGTACGTCTCTCTCGACCTCTCTCCCTTGTTTGTCAGACCCCTCTTGGCCACGTGCTAGGGGTCTTGCTCTCTCGGTTGCAAACAGCCACACACTATCTCCTCACCTTGCTTCTGTTGTCGAAGATGCATGTGTGATATGTTTGCATAAGACACACACGTTTTTTCTTGACTTTTATCGAGTGTTGTCCATGTCTCTTTCACACACGCACACACACTTTTTTCACTCACTCTTTCTATTTTACTCTCTCTCTCTCTCTAGTTAGGGACTCTCTCACGTCCATAAGCATATGGATGTTTTTAAAAGTCAACCCTCCGAAAAGTTTGACCAGGTATATGTGGAGAAAAACATTTACATCTGGAAACATCATTAGATTCATCACAACATGTACTTACTTCATACTATCATTTATCTTTGGTATTGTAGATATAAGTAATTTCTTTATAAACTTGGTCAAAGTTTCAAAAGTTTGACTTTTAAAAAAATGTTGGAACTACATTATCGAATGGAGGGAGTAGCTCTTTCTCTCTCTCTCTCCCTCCCTCTCTCTCTCTCTCTCTCTCTCTCTATCTCTATCTCTCTCTCTGCTATCTCTCACGGGCCTCCCCTCTGCTACTTCTCGAGCTTGCGTTGTACTCCCTCGAGGAGGAAAGGGTGATGCAGCACATTAGAGTAAGTATTTCCCTCAATTTTTGAGAACCAAGGTATCAATCCAGTAGGAGACCACGCGCGAGTCCCTCGCACCTGCACAAACAAATAAGAACTTCGCAGCCAACGCGATAAGGGGTTCTCAATCCCTTTACGATCACTTATGAAAGTGAGATCTGATAGATATGATAGTTTGATATTTTTGGTATTTTTGGATATAAGAACGAAAAGTGAAAAACAACAAAGTAAAGTAGATTGTAGATTGATATGTTGAGAATAGACCCGGGGGGCATAGGTTTCACTAGTGGCTTCTCTCATGCTAGCAGATTTCTATGGAGGGTGAACAAATTACTGTCGAGCAATTGATAGAAAAGCGAATAATTATGAGAATATATAGGCATGATCATTATATATAGGCATCACGTCCGTGACAAGTAGACCTAAACGATTCTGCATCTACTACTATTACTCCACACATCGACCGCTACCCAGCATGCATCTAGAGTATTAAGTTCATAAGAACAGAGTAATGCTTTAAGCAAGATGACATGATGTAGAGGGATAAACTCAAGCAATATGATATAAACCCCATCTTTTTATCCTCGATGGCAACAATACAATACGTGCCTTGCTGCCCCTGTTGTCACTGGGAAAGGACACCGCAAGATTGAACCCAAAGCCAAGCACTTCTCCCATTGCAAGGACTATAGATCTAGTAGGCCAAACCAAACCGATAATTCAAAGAGACTTGCACAGATATTATAATCATACATAAAAGAATTCAGAAAAGAACCAAATATTTCTCATAGGTAATCTTGATCATAAACCCACAATTCATCGGATCTCCACAAACACACCGCAAAAAGATTGCATCGAATAGATCTCCTCAAAGACCGAGGAGAACTTGGTATTGAGATCCAAAAAGAGAGAAGAAGACATCTAGGTACTAACTATGGACCCAAAGGTCTGTGATAAACTACTCACAACTCATGGTGAGGCGATGGTGTTGATGTAGAAGCACTCCGTGGAAGATCCCCCCCCCTCCGGCGGAGCTCCGGAAAAGGCCCCAAGATGGGATCTCATGGGAACAGAAGGTTGCGGCGTTGGAATTAGGGTTTTCTCTGTTGCCCCGATGTTTTCAGGGTACATGAGTATATATAGGAGGAAGGAGGGCATCAGGGGAGAAACATGGGGCCCACGAGGCAGGGGGCGCACCCAGGGGAAGGCGGTGCGCCCCCCCACCCTCATGGACACCATGTGTACCCTCTACCATGGTTCTCAAGTCTCCTGTGAAGATATCGTTCCAAAAATATCTCTCCCGAAAGTTTCATTCCGTTTGGTCTCTGTTTGATATTCCTTTTCTACGAAACCCTGAAATAGGCAAAAAAACAGCAATCTGGACTGGGCCTGTGGGTTAATAGGTTAGTCCCAAAAATAATATAAAAGTGTATAATAAAGCCATTAAACATCTAAAACATCATATATAATAGCATGGAACAATCAAAAATTATAGATACGTTGGAGACGTATCAAGCATCTCCTTGCTTAATTCCTGCTCGTCCTCGAGTAGGTAAATGATAAAAACAGAATTTTTTATGTGGAATGCTAACCAACATAATTTTTAATGTAATTCTCTTTATCGTGGCATGAATGTTCAGATCCGAAAGATTCAAGACAAAAGTCTATATTGACATAAGAAATAATAATACTTCAAGCATACTAACAGAGCAATCATGTCTTCTCAAAATAACATGGCCAAAGAAAGTTATCCCTACAAAATCATATAGTCTGGCTATGCTCCCTCTTCATCACACAAAATATTCATATCACGCACAACCCCGGTTTCAGCCGAGCAATTGTTTTCATACTCAATTTTTTCAAACATTTCAACTTTCACGCAATACATGAGCGTGAGCCATGGATATAGCACTTTGGGTGGAATAGAATGGTGGTTGTCCAGAAGACAAAAAGGAGGAATATAGTCCACATCAACTAGGCGTATCAACGGGCTGTGGAGATGCCCATCAATAGATATCAATGTGAGTGAGTAGGGATTGCCATGTAACGGATGCACTAGAGCTATAAATGTATGAAAGCTCACCAAAAAGAAACTAAGTGGGTGTGCATCCAACTTTCTTGCTCATGAAGACCTAGGGCATTTGAGGAAGCCCATCATTGGAATATACAAGCAAAGTTCTATAATGAAAATTCCCACTAGTATATGAAAGTGACTAAACATGAGACTCTCTATCATGAAGAACATGGTGGTACTTTGAAGCACAAGTGTGGAGAAAGGATAGTAGCATTGCCCCTTCTCTCTTTTCTCTTATTTTTTTGGAGGGGCTTTCTCTTTTTTTTAGCCCCTCTCTATATTTTTTTGGGACATCTTTTTTCTATTTGGCCTTTCCTCACATGGGACAATGCTCTAATAATGATGATCATCACACTTTTATTGATTTACAACTCGATATTACAACTCGGTACTAGAACAAAGTTTGACTCTATATGAATGCCTCTGGCGGTGTACCGGGATGTGCAATGAATCAAGAGTGACATGTATGAAAAATTATGCATGGTGGCTTTGCCACAAATACGATGTCAACTACATGATCATGCAAGGCAATATGACAATATGAAGCATGTCATATGAACGGAACGGTGGAAAGTTGCATGGCAATATATCTCGGAATGGCTATGGAAATGCCATGATAGGTAGGTATGAGAGGAAGGTATATAGTGGGTATATGGTACCGGCGAAAGTTGCGTGGTACAAGAGAGGCTAGCAATGGTGGAAGGGTGAGAGTTTGTATAATCCATGGACTCAACATTAGTCATAAAGAACTCATATACTTATTGCAAAAATTTACGAGTCAACAAAACAAAGCAATCAACGCATGCTCCTAGGGGGGGAGGGTTGGTAGGGGTTAACCATCGCGCGCCCCGGACCTCCACACAAAGGATGACGCTCTACAAATACCACATGCTCTAAGTTCGTCACATAGCGGTTCACCATACGTGCATGCTACGGGAATCACAAACTTTAACACGAGTATTTCTCAAATTCATAATAACTCTACTAGCATGACTCTAATATCACTATCCTCATATCTCAAAACAATCATCAAGTATCAAACTTCTCATCATATTCAATGCACTTGTATGAAAGTTTTTACTACATTCATCTTGGATACCTATCATATTAGGACTAGTTTTATAACCGAAGCACATTACCATGTTGTTCTAAAAGACTCTCAAAAGGATATGAGTGAATCATGAGAGATCAACAATTTCTACAAAATAAAATCACCATCGTGGTCTAAAAGATATAAGTGAAGCACTAGAGCAAAACTATCTAGCGCAAAAGATATAAGTGAAGCAAATAGAGTGTTCTAACAAATTCTAGGCCATATTTATCTCTCTCAAAAGGTGTGTCCAGCAAGGATGATTGTGGCAAACTAACAAGCAAAGACTCAAATCATACATGACGCTCCAAGTAAAACACATATCATGTGGTGAATAAAAATATAGTCTCGAGTATAGTTACTGATAGATGAAGACGAAAGAGGGGATGCCTTCCCGGGGCATCCCCAAGCTTAGGCTTTTGGTTGTCCTTGAATTTTACCTTGGGGTGCCTTGGTAATCCCCAAGCTTAGGCTCTTGCCACTCTTTGTTCCATAGTCCATCAAAGCCATACTCAAAACTTGAAAACTTCACAACACAAAACTTAGCAAAAAATCTCGTGAGCTCCGTTAGTATAAGAAAACAAACCACTACTCAAAGGTACTGTAATGAACTCATTCTTTGTTTATATTGGTGTTAAACCTACTATATTCCAACTTATCTATGATTCATATCCTCCAATACTACTAATAGATACATCAAAATAAGCAAACAACACACGAAAAACAGAATATGTCAAAAACAGAACAGTCTGTAGCAATATGTAACTTTCGCATACTTTTGTAACTCCAAAAAATTGAAATAAATTGGTAAACGTGAGGAATTTGTCTATTAATTATCTGCAAAAAGAATCAACTAAATATCACTCTCCACTAAAATCTGGTGACTATTCTCGCGAGCGCTAACGTTTCTGTTTTTTACAGCAAGATCATATAAACTTCACACAAATCTTCCCAAAGGTTCTACTTGGCACAAACACTGATTAAAACACAAAACTACATCTAAACAGAAGCTAGATGCAATATTTATTCCTTAACAGAAGCAAAAACAAAGAAAATAAAATTGGGTTGCCTCCCAACAAGCGTTGTCGTTTAACGCCCCTAGGTAGGCACGATACAAGGAGAGATCTAGGTATTGCCATCTTTGGAAGGCAATTCTTTAATTAAGCACTTTTAATTCTTAGGAACTTCTTTATTCCTATCGATAATCAAACTTTTGGGCAAGAAATCAAGAAATTCATTCTTATCAAAAGGTTCTCTTGAAAAAGTGAGAAAATTAGGATGAACACTTATAGATTTAAGATCCGTGATTCCCTTACTAGATGGTTCACCCTTGTTTTTAGGAACATACATGAACTTAGACAATTTAGTGGTAGAAGGATTTGAAGTAGTTTTCATAGCAGAAAGAGCAGACCCTACATTAGTAATAATATCCTCAAGTTTATCAATTTTAGTAAAATGTTGATCTATTTTTTCTTTAACTATGGGTCCCATTTTCTTTAAAAAAATCAGAATAACTCCTACCTTGGATCCATATTGGGTAATTTCGTTGTGGATCTTTCTATCCAAATTCTCAACCAACTCTACAGTAGCAACTTTGTTTTCAATGATTTCAAGCCTTTGCATAACATGTTCCAGAGTTAAAACTGTCCCATTAACCATAAGAGGTGGTGGGCCAAATAATTCATTCATAGCATTATAAGAATCAAAATTATGGCTACCCAAGAAATTCCCTTCGGTAATGGTATCTAAAATATATCTATTCTACGGAGTTATGCCAACATAAAAATTGCGACGAAGCACGAAAGTGGAAAGCTTCCTAGTAGATCTATTTTGAGCATTGCAAATTCTATACCACGCATCTTTTAGATTTTCCTCCTCCCTTTGTTTAAAATTAAGAACCCCACTCTCGGGAGTATTGATAATGATAGGTGTGCTAGACATGGTGACGGGCAAGCAATCCAACACACAAGCAAACAAGAAGCAAGCGAACGATAAACACTCGGCAAAAAGAAGGGCAAATAAAACGGCAAGGGTGAAGTGGGGGAGAGGAAAACGAGAGGCAAATAAATGTAATGCGAAGGATAAGGGTTTGAGATAGGTACTTGGTATATGACTTTTGCGTAAGCCTCCCCGGCAACGGTGCCAGAAATTCTTCTTGCTACTTCTCGAGCTTGCGTTGTACTCCCTCGAAGAGGAAAGGGTGATGCACCACATTAGCGTAAGTATTTCCCTCATTTTTTGAGAACCAAGGTATCAATCCAGTAGGATACCACGTGCGAGTCCCTCGCACCTTCACAAACAAATAAGAATTTCGCAGCCAACGCGATGAGGGTTTGTCAATCCCCTAACGATCACTTACGAAAGTGAGATATGATAGATAGGATAGTTTGATATTTTTGGATATAAGAACAGAAAGTAAAAACAACAAAGTAAAGTAGATTGTAGATTGATATAGAGAATAGACCCACGACCCATAGGTTTCATTAGTGGCTTCTCTCATGATAGCAGATTTCTACGGTGGGTGAACAAATTACTGTCGAGCAATTGATAGAAAAGCGAATAATTATGAGAATATCTAGGCATGATCATTATATATAGGCACCACGTCCATGACAAGTAGACCGAAACTATTCCTCATCTACTACTATTACTCCACACATCGACCGCTATCCAGCATGCATCTAGAGTATTAAGTTCATATGAACAGAGTAATGCTTTAAGCAAGATGGCATGATGTAGAGGGATAAACTCAAGCAATATGATATAAACCCCATCTTTTTATCCTCGATGGCAACAATACAATACGTGCCTTGCTACCCCTGCTGTCACTAGGAAAGGACACTGCAAGATTCAACCCATAGCCAAGCACTTCTCCCATTGCAAGAACTATAGATCTAGAAGGCCAAACCAAACCGATAATTCGAAGAGACTTGCAAGGATATTATAATCATGCATAAAAGAATTCAGAAAATAACCAAATATTTCTCATAGATAATCTTGATCATAAACCCACAATTGATCGGATCTCGACAAACAGACCGCAAAAAGATTACATCGAATAGATCTCCTCGAAGACCGAGGAGAACTTGGTATTGAGATCCAAAAAGAGAGAAAAAGCCATTTAGGTACTAACTATGGACCCAAAGGTCTATGGTAAACTACTCACAACTCATGGTGAGGCGATGGTGTTGATGTAGAAGCACTCCATGGAAGATCCCCCCTCCGGTGGAGCTCTGGAACAGGCCCCAAGATGTGATCTCACGGGAACAGAAGGTTGTGGCGGTGGAATTAGGGTTTTCTCTGTTGCCCCGATGTTTTCAGGGTACATGGGTATATATAGGAGGAAGGAGGGCATTAGAGGAGCAACGTGGGGCCCATGAGGCAGGGGGCGCGCCCAGGGGGAGGGGGCGCGCCCCCCGCCCTCATGGACACCACGTGTACCCTCTGTCGTGGTTCTCAAGTCTCCTGTGAAGATATCGTTCCAAAAATATCTCTCCCGAAGGTTTCATTCCGTTTGGACTCCGTTTGTAGGCAAAAAAACAGCAATCTGGACTGGTCCTTTGGGTTAGTAGGTTAGTCCCAAAAATAATATAAAAGTGTATAATAAAGCCCATTAAACATCGAAAACATCATATATAATAGCATGGAACAATCAAAAATTATAGATACGTTGGAGACGTATCACCCTCTCACACGAACACTCTATAACGACGGATTATACGCTCATTGTGTCAGCGTATATCTCCGTATATTGTTTAGTTGACCTGTCAACCAGTCCACATGCTGCCTTGTCAGCTAGTGTTCTGTATCTTCATGTGCTGGCCCATGTGGCAGTGGGTGAAAATAAGTATACTAGTGGCACATCTGACACGCGGTGAAGTAAGCAAAGTTGAAACCACTCAGGGTAGCACCCCACATGCTAGTAAATTGAGGGCGCATTGAGGACTAAGGAAATAAAAAAACACTTGTTTGGTAGGGTGAGAGGCTGGTGTAGTTGGTTTGATTAATTTGTTTATACATGTGGGTCTGTGTGCACAGCGGTGCCAACTCTCTCACATCGTGAGAGCGGTGCCAAAATCTTTTGATTTGACATCGATGTGTATTATGTGGCATACTTTTGCGAAATATGGCATCGACCACATAGTGGAAGGCAACAAATGCCCAAGCTCTTCACGTACTCCTAGGTAAATGAGAGGAAAGAGAAAGAGAGAGAGTGTGTGTGTGTGTGAAAAAATATCACTAGCCAGCCAACCCTATCGTATGAGCGAATGATATTGGTACCTCTTGATGACACGACAATCTTATACATCCAGCTGCTCTAATATGTTCGCTTCTTTTGCAGATAAAAAAGGACCAGAAAGTGAAAAATGTGTTGCACTATAATAATCTCATCGAATGCCTTGATCTCCATCTTACAGAAATTGATTTGATCGACTATCAAGGCAACACATCTGAGATTAAATTGGCCAGGTTCTTTGTTCTGGAGGCAAGTGTGCTCAAGGTAATGAGGTTTGGCGTTCTTTGGCGCAACAATGAATGGCGTGCTGATCACAGCAAGCGTCTAAGCCTAAATGACAAAGTCTCCGCAGAAGCTGAATTTGTTTTTGAAACATCAAGTGGCCAGAGACTCGAAAAATTATTTGCCCATTAGTGACTTGTCATGGCGGTGGATTTTAGTTTGTACGATAATGTTGCATCCACCTAAAGTAACGAAAGTTCTTACGTAAACTTCCTAGTAATTCCCTCTTCATAGGTGCAACATTACTCCTAACATTTGTAATATCAGTTTGAAACTTGTAATATTGCCGTGTCCTATTCCTAAGTTTTCAAAATCCTGCGAATCAAACAGGTCCTGAGTTGGTGATGATGTTGTGCCTGCCATCTTTCACCAATAGCCATCGGATCTAGATCTGATGCATACAAACCAAACTTCTCCAGTTTTGCAAAAAGATGCCCGCACTTGTTCCCTACTTACAAACAACTCCTTGTCTCTCACAATCAGCCTTATCTCCTCCCCACCACATCTTGAAGGCCATGGAAAAATCTGGCGTGATGGCCGCTGTCGGCGCCGTCCACCCCCCAATCTTGGTGTTCCGTGCAATGCACGGGCATCTACGCATGGGAAATTATGTCGAACACGGCTAGTAGTAAGCAGGCTAGGTCTACAGCCATGATGATAGTGACAGCAGACGGTGAGGCTGACTATGGTATGCCGAACATAGCGCCTATACTCATGTGTCATCTCCGGCATACGGTCTTGTCACTTCACTGTGAGGAGCAGCACGTAATAATTTGACCAACGGGTAGTACAGTGCTACTACATTGGTAGTACTACTTGTTGGGGAACGTAGCATAATTCAAAAAAATTCTACGCTTTCACCAAGATCCAACTATGGAGACATCTAGCAACGAGCAAGTAGGAGTGCATCTAGATACCGTTATGTAGATCGCGAGCGGAAGCTTTCGAAGAAGCGTGGATGAAGTAGTCGTACTCTTCGCGTTCTTCGTCACCGATGATCTAGCGCAGAACGGACGACACCTCCGCGTTCAACACACGTCCGGTGCAGCAACGTCACCTCCTTCTTGATCCAGCAAGGGGGGAGGAGAAGTCGTCAGAGATCCGGCAGCACGACGGCGTGATGACGGATGCAGTGGAGATCGCAGCAGGGCTTCGCCGGGCGCCCTGCGTGGGAGTATGGAGGTGTGACGGGAGGGGGAGAGGCGCCAGGGCAAGGGTGCGGCTGCCCTCTCCCTCCCCACATATATATAGGGGGCCAGGGGGTGCGCCAGCCCCCTGCAGATCCAATCTGCAAGGGGGGCGGCGGCCAGGGGGGAGTCCTTGCCCCCCAAGGCAAGTGGTGGCCCCCCTCCCCCTTAGGGTTTTAACCCTAGGCGCATGGGGAGGTGGGCCCCTAGTGGTGCGCCAGCCCATTAGGGCTGGACACTTCCCCTTGCGGCCTAGGGGCCCCACCGGGATGGGTGGCCCCACCCGGTGGACCCCCGGGGTCCCTCCGGTGGTCCCGGGACGCTCCCGGTGACCCCCGGAGATCACCCGATGGCCGAAACCTGACTTCCTATATATCAATATTTACCTTCGGACCATTTCGGAACTCCTCGTGACGTCCGGGATCTCATCCGGGACTCCGAACAACTTTCGGGTTTCCACGTGCATTTATCTCTACGACCCTAGCGTTACCGAACCTTAAGTGTGTAGACCCTACGGGTTCGGGAGACACGTAGACATGACCGAGACCACTCTCCGGTCAATAACCAACAGTGGGATCTGGATACCCATGTTGGTTCCCACGTGTTCCTCGATGATCTTCATCGGATGAACCACCGTGTCAAGGATTCACTCAATCCCGTATGTTATTCCCTTTGTCCATCGGTACGGTACTTGCCCGAGATTCGTTCGTCGGTATTCCCGATACCTTGTTCAATCTCGTCATGGCAAGTCTCTTTACTCGATCCGTAATCCATCATCCCGTGACTAACTACTTAGTCACATTGAGCTCATTATGATGATGTCTTACCGAGTGGGCCCAGAGGTACCTCTCCGTCATACAGAGTGACAACATCCCAGTCTCGGTTCGTACCAACTCAACAGACACTTTCGGAGATACCCGATGCGTACCTTTATAGCCACCCAGTTACGTTGTGACGGTTGGCACACCCAAAGTACTCCTACGGTATCCGGGAGTTGTAGAACCTCATGGTCTAAGGAATAAATACTTGACACCGAAAAGCTTATGCATCACGAACTAAACGATCTCGTGCTATGCTCAGAATTGGGTTTTGTCCATCACATCATTCTCCTAATGATGTGATCCCGTTATCACTGACATCCTATGTCCATGGTCAGGAAACTGTGACCATCTGTTGATCAACGAACTGGTAACTAGAGGCCTACCAGGGACTCATTGTGGTCTATGTATTCACACATGTATCGCTGTTTCCGTACAATACAATTCAAGCATGAATAACAGACAATTATCATGAACAAGGAGATATAATAATAATGCTTTTATTATTGCCTCTAGGGCATATCTCCAACAGTCTCCCACTTGCACTAGAGTCAATAATCTAGTTACATTGTGATGAATCGAACACCCATAGAGTTCTGGTGTTGATCATGTTTTGCTCGTGAAAGAGGTTTAGTCAACGGGTCTGCGACATTCAGATCCGTATGCACTTTACAAATATCTATGTCTCCATCCTGAACATAATTCCGGATGGAGTTGAAACGGCGCTTGATGTGCTTGGTCTTCTTGTGAAACCTGGGCTCCTTGGTAATAGCAATAGCACCAGTGTTGTCACAGAAGAGAGTCATCGGGCTTGACGCGCTTGGAATGACTCCTAGGTCGGTGATGAACTCCTTCATCCGGACTCCTTCCTGCGCTGCTTCAGAAGCAGCTATGTACTCCGCTTCACATGTAGACGCTGCCACCACGCTCTGTTTGCAACTGCACCAGCTGACTGCCCCTCCATTCAAAATATATACGTATCCGGTTTGAGACTTAGAGTCATCCAGATCGGTGTCGAAGCTAGCATCGACGTAACCCTTTACGACGAGCTCTTCGTCACCTCCATAAACGAGAAACATATCCTTAGTCCTTTTCAGGTACTTCAGGATGTTCTTGACCACTGTCCAGTGTTTCGTACCGGGATCACTTTGGTACCTCCCCACCAAACTTATGCCAAGGTTCACATCAGGTCTGGTACACAGCATGGCATACATGATAGAACCTATGGCCGAGGCATAGGGAATGACACTCATCTTTTCTCTATCTTCTGCCGTGGTCGGCGTCTGAGCCTTGCTCAATCTCATACCTTGCAAAACAGGCAAGAATCCTTTCTTTGACTGATCCATATTGAACTTCTTCAATATTTTGTCAAGGTATGTACTTTGTGAAAGACCAATGAGGCGTCTTGATCTATCTCTATAGATTTTGATGCCTAATATGTAAGCAGCTTCTCCAAGGTCCTTCATTGAAAAACTTTTATTCAAGTAGGCCTTTACATTTTCCAAGAATTCTATGTCATTTCCCATCAGCAATATGTCATCCACATATAATATGAGAAATGCCACAGAGCTCCCACTCACTTTCTTGTAAATACAGGCTTCTCCATAAGTCTGTATAAATCCAAACACTTTGAGCACCTCATCAAAGCGAATATTCCAACTCCGAGATGCTTGCACCAGCCCGTAAATCGAGCGATGGAGCTTGCATACTTTGTTAGCGTTCTCTGGATCGACAAAACCTTCCGGTTGCATCATATACAACTCTTCCTTGAGGAAGCCATTAAGGAATGTTGTTTTGACGTCCATTTGCCATATCTCATAATCATAGAATGCGGCAATAGCTAACATGATTCTGACTGACTTCAGCATCGCTACGGGAGAGAAAGTCTCGTCGTAGTCAATCCCTTGAACTTGTCGATAACCCTTAGCGACAAGCCGAGCCTTATAGATGGTCACATTACCATCCGCGTCTGTCTTCTTCTTAAATATCCATTTGTTTTCTATGGCGTGCCTGTCATCAGGCAAGTCCACCAAAGTCCATACTTTGTTTTCATACATGGATTCTATCTCGGATTTCATGGCTCCAAGCCATTTATTGGAATCTGGGCCCGCCATCGCTTCTTCATAGTTCGAAGGTTCACCGTTGTCTAATAACATGATTTCCAGTACAGGGTTGCCGTACCACTCTGGTGCGGAACGTGCCCTTGTGGACCTTCGAAGTTCAGTAGTAACTTGATCTGCTTCTTCATGATCATTATCATTAACTTCCTCCCTTGTCGGTGCAGGCACCTCAGGAACAGTTTCCTGTGCTGCGCTGATGTCTACACATGCTTCTACTCTTGTAGACTATGTTGGGCCTCCAAGCGCAGAGGTTTGTAGGACAGCAGCAATTTCCCTCAAGTGGATGACCTAAGGTTTATCGAACTCAGGGAAGTAGAGGTTGAAGATGGTCTCTCTCAAGCAACCCTGCAACTAAGATACAAGAAGTCTCTTGTGTCCCCAACACACCTAATACACTTGCTAGATGTATAGGTGCACTAGTTCGGCGAAGAGAGGTTAAATGGCAAGTGATATGGATGGCAAAACAAGGTAATATAATGATGTAATAAAAAGTGCAGCAAGCAAACAAGTAGTAAACGTGAGCACAAACGGTATTGCAATGGTGGAAACGAGGCCTAGGGTTCATACTTTCACTAGTGGCAACTCCCAACAACATTAACATAATCGAATCACATGATATTCCCCATAAAACATGCAAAGGGGACACACTTGGAGGTCATTCCTTCGTGGTCAAGAGAGGACGATAATTATGTAGGGCTACAAAAGCACACCTCAAAGTTCGTAGTTCTCAATCTAAGGATTTCCCAATGTCACCGCGGCCATCCAAAGAGAGTCCCACAATCCCCACAATATATCTAAAGGATAGTCAAAGACAAGCACCAAGAGACTCTCAATCTTCAATCAACACACAAGAGAGGAAATCACTCATGAAAATATTGTTCTAATCCATGTCCAATAGACCGTTGTCACCTTGGTCTCGGGGATTATACTAGATAAAGACAAGTGAGTACATCAATCCAATACATAGAGGAAGGGGAAATATCATGGGATCACCCTAGATTAACATGGCCTATGATCACAACGAAGATCACATCATGGGAGAGAGAATTGACCACATAGCTACTGGTAAGAACCTCAGCCCCGAGGAGGAACTACTCCCGCACCATGGAGGGAGGAAGCAACGTCGATGGAGATGAATCCGGGGGCACTTCCTCGTCCCGGCAGGGTGCCGGCGCAGGAATTCTGGTCCCCCGAAGCTTGATGGCGATGGCGGCAGAGATCGGAATCGCGTCTGGAGAAAAGGGTTCCGGATTCAGAGTTTCCGCGACGGACCTTAAATATATGCCAAAGGGGGCATCGGAGGTACCTCGGGGGGCCCAGGGGCCCTCCCGGCGCGGCCAGGGGGGGCGCGCCCACAGAGCGCCTGGAGCCCCTATGGGTCCCCCCCGGCTGCACTTTGGCCGCACGGTAGCTCCTGCAACGCTGATTTTTTATATATTTTTTCTGGATTTTTCGTGGCAGTTCTCGTAATGTGAAAACCTGAAATACAAAAACAGCCGAAAACAGAAACTGGCACTGGGGTGCACTGAGTTAATATGTTAGTCCAAATATGATCGAAAGTGTATGGAAGTGTACAAATATCATAGCAATATCACCCAAAAGAGGCATGGAGCAAGCAGAAATTATAGATACGTTTTGGACGTATCAACCTCCCCAAGCTTAATTCCTGCTCGTCCTCGAGTAGGTAAATGATAACAAGAATAATTTCTGTGGTGACATGCTATTAACCATATAGAACTTATTCATAGTCATATGACAAAAGCTTACCGAGACAATGAATCTATAGTAATTAAGTTGCCTCATGAGAAAATCACAAAGAACTGAAAGTTTTGCAATATGATATTGAAACATCGAATAGATTTGTAATGAACATGATGTGCAAATATGATAAAGTGATATCTAGCTTGCCCCCTTTAGTGAAGCTAAACATAAATGCAGGGGCACCTCCAAGGTTTAAGTGATGACTAGATACAATGATTTCAAAATAAACGATATCATAATCATGCAAAAGACAATGCTACATTGGGACAATGCACATTTCACTCAGAATGACAATCATGCTCTCAGTAGTTGGTACTTTTTAAAAGAAGGTGGAGACTCTCGAACCGTGGCTTTTGTTGGCAAGGTTGAAAACCCGTGGTCGGAAGCAAAGACAAAACATGTACCAGAGCTCTTGGTTTTAAAAAAAATAGAGGTAATAATTTTTTTTTTGAATATGCATGTTTCGTCAACGAATGCTAGCAGATAACTCAATTACTTTTTGAGATGGACAAGTTTCAAGGAACGGCTCCCGAATGAGGACGATCACATCCTCTTAATCTCCTTTGTTTATCACTGCCAAAGTTTTCTGATTTCTCATGAACAAAGCGTGAAGGAGGGTTTATTTGTTATATTAATTTTGAGCCGGGCGCACTCATTGCCAGTTCCTTCTCGTATTATGGGTTTGCACATTATACATGCAATCCCGGGGTGAAGCTTGTCCAACTTAAAAAGATCATGAATTAACTACTACTTCCTCATGAGCTAAAACAGAGGCACACAATAGAAATGCATTTTTTTGAATAATTTCGAGATGGCACATGAAAGTCTTCGTTAGGAATGGCAGGTAAATACCATGTATAGGAAGGTATGGTGGACTCATATGGCATAACTGGTTTAAAAGATTTTGGATGCACAAGCAGTCAGTCCGCTTAGTACAGGCGAAGGTTAGCAAAAGACTGGGAGCGACCAACTAAAAGAGCAATGACGGTCATAATCATGCAGAGCGACAAAGCAACATTGAATCAGGCATGGTAGTTATATCGCTACTCAGAAACAAAAGATCATCAAGGCTTGACAGACTTTCTCTACAGTCTTAAATATGCGTGAGCATACACCAAGTCAATCAAAATAACTTCTTGAAGGAAGATATTACTAAACATACCACATCATAGGCAAACAAATCATGTTGGTACTCCAATAACACATTGGGAATCCCCCAGCTATTTGAGACTAACCATAAGAAAACATGAACTACTAAGCGCCATTATGCACGTAGCATCTTTATCATAGACATATCAACCAATGCAACGGAAGCAAACTCTCTTAATAAGATGAGCATGGTAATTAAAGAGAGTTCAAGCAACCAACTAAACAAAGCTCTTTTAGAAAGATAAGCATGAAAATAAAGAGCTAAGCATGATAGTAGCTATTAAAAGACGAAGAACACACACAACAAAGATAGACATGAAAATTCTATGTTGTGTTCTAGGTAGAAGTGGAGCGTGTTTCTCTCCCACATAAAGAATGCCGAGTTCCTACTCGTTATGAAAAGCTAAAGAAAACTAAAAGCAAGACGCTCCAAGCATAGCGCATAACACATGAAGTGATAAAAATATAGTGGAACGAAAGACGAACTGATAATGTTGATGGAGAAGGGGATGCACGGGGGCATCCCCAAGCTTAGATGCTTGAGTCTCCTTGAATATTTCTTGGGGTGCATGGGGGCATCCCCAAGCTTGAGCGTTTGACACTCCTGAATCTTTTTATCATCTTCCCTCGCACACTTGAAAACTCCCTTCATACATAACTCGTCATAATCTGATTAGCGAGGTTAGTACCCATAATAAAATAATTGTTCCTTGCTGGAAATAAAGATATTCTTGAAGGTCTAATGTTTCTCAAGATTGCCAAAAGGTTTTTGCAAAGAAAAAGCAAGCTCTTGGTTTGTGAAATGAAGGAAAGGCAAAACAGGACAGAATCTGTGAAAAACAGAACAGCAGGTAGTAATTGATTTGTTCGGGGCACTTCTGCCACTCAAATCGAAAAACTCAGAACAGACGCACAAAAGACAATTATATAGAGAACGCTGTCGAAAAAATTCAGACCAAAAAGATGATCTGGTGATTTTATACGAATTTTTCTATCCAAGGACAGAATCTGTTTCCTGGACAGCACCTCACAACTTTTGAACTTTCTAGCAATCAGATGCTATACTTGGCACAAAATTGAAAAATAAAGATACAATGATGTTGCTACAGTAGTAACAAACATCAAGACCACTAAAACTGAAAGTAAACATAACAAGGGTTGTCTCCCTAGAGCTCTTTCTTTATAGCCATAAAGATAGGCTTAAGACTTTAATGATGCTCTCGTAGGAATAAGAGCTGAAGAACAAAAGAGAGTATCAAGAAGCAAATACCAAACACATTTAAGCCTAACATGCTTCCTATGCATAGGAATATTGCAATAGAATAATTCATTGAAGCACGAAGCAACTAGCATAGGAAGGCAAAACAAGCATAACTTCAAAATATTCACCATAAAGAAAGGAAACTTCTTATTATTAAGATATTTAGAACCAAGTCTCCCTATCTCATTATAAATTTCAGTGGCATCATGGATGAACTCAACAATATAAGCATCACATAAAGCATTGTTACCATGATCCACATGCAAAAAGGTACTCTTACTCTCCACATAAGCATAATCTTTCTCATTGGTAATAGTGGGAGTAGGACTATCATAAACCACTTGAACACTATAGATTAATTGTGTAGTAGGAGGGTGGTGTTCAACAAGGGAGTAATTCCCTTCATGATTATGAAAAGTTTCATAAGGATAATTTCTCCTTATGTCATAGGTACCTTTATAATCACTATAGATTGGAGTTATAACATCATCATGGTAAAGAAGGGCATTATCATTGCTAGCAACTATATTTGTAAACATGTTGTCTTTATTCTTACTAGCAAGAGAATTATCAATTATCACATCACTAGTGGGGATAGGATTTGCAATCCTATCATCCCCAAGCTTAGAGCTTCCCATATCTTCACTTTCAGAGTTGGTACCAAAAAGATTTTCAAGATCATAAGCAGCATTATCATCATTTTCCCAATCACAATAAGTAACATGCATATCATAATCAAAATCATCTTCAATAGTACCTACGGATGTATCATCAAGATGATAATTAAGGCAATAAACTTCACCTTCTTCTTTAAACTTACAACAGGATAAAAGTTGACAGAAGGAATATGCTCAGGCCAGGTTGATACCCATTCTTCTTCCTTCTTGCTCCTCCTCCTCCTCCTCTTCTTTTTCTTCTTCTTCACCTTAGGAGGGGGTGGTTGGAGATGAAGCTTCTCCACATATCCTGGTTTATCATTAGAAACAATAGGGGAAACTTGGGAGAAACTCTCCTTTTTATTAGCAGAAATATAAGAGACATTTTTATACTTTGGCAAAGTTCCCTCCTTTCTAATCTTACCTATGTAATCATTTTCATGGCAATTAACAACACAATAGAGATGGCAATTCTGCAAAGTGTTTTTTATTCCTATGGAATTATCATCCAGCCAAGAAGTCTTTTCTGATAGCTCTTCACACATCAAAAATAACATAAGCTCATCATAAAGATCAGAGGTGATCATGTCATCACACAACCGGTTAACAGTTATGTTTTGAGAGTTCATGCATTGAAAATTAAAGTGACCCTCTATACGGCAAAGTTCACAAGTAAAAGGATAAAGGTCACACAATTCTCTAGCAATTTCATTTAAATCTCTGACCCAAGTGATTGTTTTTTCATGCTTATGTTGCTTACTTCTCTTCTTCAATCATAGGCCTTTCGCAAGGTCTATCCACTCCACAAAAATTAACATGCTTATATAAAACTTCATTTTTAGGAATTGGATCATGCATGTTGCAATCATCATGAACAATTTCATTTTCTTTGCAAGTCTCTTTAAAAGGTTTATGATGCTTGATCCAATCCTCCTTAGGCATATTAAGATGTGAAGCAAAAGATTTGAGGAAATCAACAAGGAGTTGAGAATCTAGCCCAAACTTAGCACTAAACTTATTAAAACTTGTAGTTTCAACAAAGGACTTAATGCAATCATACTCATAAATTATACCTGACTCTTTACCTTTGTCGATCTCCCAATCTTCAGTGTTACGTTGAATTCTTTCAAGGAGTTCCCATTTAGCATCAATCTTTTTGTTTGTGAAAGAACCCATAGAGGAAGCGTCGAGCAAATCCTTATCCTGTCGAGAGAGCCTCGCATAGAAGTTAGTAATAATAATATCTTTGGGGAGCCCATGGTTAGGACATTTTAGCATTAACGTTTTCAGTCTCCCCCAAGCTTGAGCTATGCTCTCTCCGTCATGAGGATAAAAATTATAAACATAATTCCTATTCTTATGGACTTCATGAAGAGGATAAAACTTGGAGTAAAAGAGAGAATGGATCTCTTCCCACTCCAGCAGGTGAGAGTCATTTAGTAGCCTATACCATTCCAATGCTTTTTGATACGGTGTATCCTAGGGCCATCCCCATGGACCCTCCTTCACCCCCTCAAGTGCCTCAAGGACCGATGACACGTGCTCGTGCTAGAGCTTTCGAGACCGAGGTGACGTCACTCCTAGCCCTACTTCCTTATGAATCTTGCGAGACATGGTTGCTACCTCAAGCGAGTGTGCTTTGTGTGCTCAGGTGTGAAGGAGACCACTTCGGAGAAGAGCTTGAAGATGGACAAGTCCCCAAGGTCATGGACGAGCTGATGCAACAAGAGGACCAGAAAGCAGCTCCAGGCCCCGGACATCCGGCCCCCTGGCCCGGACATCCGGCCCCTGGACAATCAGCCACAGAAGGCCAGCAGCAGCCGAAGCTACAGGGCCCGGACATCCGGCCAGGGCCCGGACATCCGGCCAGGCACGGCCCGGACATCCGGCCTCGGGCCCGGAAATCCGGCGCCTCTGTCCAGAGAGCACCCGAGGCGCGCCCACTCCAGCCCGGACATCCGGCCCATGGCCCCGGACATCCGGCGCCCCGCGAAGCCCCGGACATCCGGCTCGACGCCCGGACGTCCGGCCCCTGATATGCCTGCGTGCATCACTTGGGCCGAGGCCCGTGTATCCCCTCCGCCCGTAGACTATATATACTCCCCTCCTCATTCCGTTTAGGGTTAGCTGTGGTTTAGCTCATTTGATACTTGTGTGGATTTCTCCCACGAGATGGTGCGCCTCTACGGAGAAGATCCACTTCGGATTCAGGACCTCCTTCATCGGAGAAGATCCCCCGGGATATCAAGACCTCCTCCGGGAGAAGACTATCTGTATCACCGTTGTTGACCTTGGATCATGGATCTCAACCTTGTATCGCGAATCTAGCATTTGTGTGATTGCTTTCGTGTTGATTTGAGTGTTCTCTCTTGTGTTTCCCCCCATCTTTCTCCGTGTTTTCCCCGTGTTCATCGTGTGCCATCCTCCAAATCGTGAAAGGTCCGCTGATTAGGGTTCCACCCTGTATCATATGGTATCAAGAGCAAGGTTGATCACGATTTTGGAGCTCCACACCCCGTCTTCTAGCTTGTTTTTGTCGTGTTCTGCCCAATTTCGAAAAATTCCCCACAAAAAGAGCCCCAAAAAATTTTCTGTGATCTGTTGATTTGGCAAGATTTTGTTGAATTTGTTCCATGGATTTGCTGTGCCACGTGTGGATCTAGCTTTTCCTCCACTTTTCCCCAAATTTCATCCGCAAAATCCGCCGAATTTTTGCCCCGAAACCACCGTTTGCACCGTGTTCTTCTTGGCTAGGGCACCCCGGACATCCGGCTCGTGCCCCGGACATCCGGCCCTGCCCGGACATCCGGCCTTTGGCCCGGACATCCGGCCTCCCACAGCCACAAAACAAGCACCATCGCTCACCCGCTTCGAGTTTGGAAAATTTGTCTCCATTTGCCGTGGATACTTGAGTTGTGGTTTCATCGTTTCCTTGGATGTTTAGGCTACCTTGGAATGGCAAGACTTCGACAACACCACCGCTCAACTTCGGCAAGGACGGTAACATCGACGACACTTCGCTCATTCTATCTTGCAATTGCATTGTCACCCTATGAACCATCTTTGCGTAGCTTTCCCATTGAGACTAGCCATTTGAGTATTGCCGGGCCACGACACTTGTGCACATTAGTGATAGTCATAGATATTGCTACTACATCATTGTGAGTAACATCACATCATCTTGGTATCTTGCATATCCCCGTGTGCCACAAGAGTGCTCCGCATACACAATAGCTACCTTGATACGAGAAGCATACATATGTGCCCAAAAGAAAGAGCTCAAAAGCTTTTAAGCAAAAGAGCCAATCCAAGCAAAGAAACAATAGCATCATACGCCTTGCATCCAAAGAGATCATACATAGCAACATCATCTTGTGCTCAAGCATCGGCACATCATACACTCATAGCATACTTGTGATAGATAGTCGTTACGTTTTGCCTCTTATAGGTCGTGCACAAGTGCGTATCCGCCTATTAAGCAATCGGTTAGCGTCTCTCTAGCGTTGTGCAACACGAGCATTTTCCGTGGTTTACCACATTTTTCGCTCATCCTTGGTTGCACAACCACATTTATCTATCCGTGCGTGTGTTCCGTGTGCTACTCTTTGCTAGTGATCTACTTGTTGCATGAGCAAATTTGTGAACCATTTTCAACATCTTTGAGTCATTTTGACGATTGCATTGAATTTGTGCCACATCCTAACCTAGCTCCTCTCAAAGCATTACTTGTGTAGGTGTGAGAATCGACACGAAGTGATACCAATAGTGCTATTTCCGGGTTACATTGTTGAGTGATCATTGATCCATTTTCAACCTCGGTTAAGGTACATTGATATTGTCTTCTCCTTTTCTCCCACTCACATACTTGCTTGTGATGATGGATAGGCCAAGTTCATCTACCAACCCGATCTTCGACGATCCTCAAGAAGCGAACAACTACGTCACCAAACTACATCTCTTCGGTGTCCAACGAGCTCTACATCAAGAGAGTGAAGCTATGCGAGAGTACATTGGTCAAGTTGCCGAGGACGCACGCCAATTCCAACAAAGTACCAAGGAGCAAATCAACCTCATCAACACCAACATGTCTACCCAATACAATGAGCTCCGGACATTGATCATCAACCGACGTTCTTCCTCAACATCTTCTCATCGAAGGAGCCGCTCAAGTCGACACACCGACTCAACGCAAGACTCAAGTACACCTACGGCAAACACTCTTCGTCAAGCCGCACGTCAAGCTCGACATGAACATCGGCAACCTCTACATGACAAGAGTTCTCAAGAGCTATTCGACGAGAAAGAAGGTCGACGTCGTCAAAACCAAGCTACACTTGAGCAAGCACAAGAACGGCAACGACTACGCCAACAACAACAAGAGCGAGCTCGCCAATATCAAGAAGAACAAGATGCCGAGGCTAACCGCCAAGCACAACAACGTCGAGAAGCTCAAGCTATGGAGGCGCAACGAGTGTTACAAGATGCACATCGCAATGTGGCCGCCCGCAATCGACACACTCGTCAAGAAGAGGATTTCCTTCGCGATGAGATGCAAGAAAGGCGACATCAAGCAAGAATGCAAGAAGAAGCTCCTCCTCAAGCGCGGCAAGAGCAACAACCCCAACAAGAACATCTACATGATCAAGAGCAACATGATATGGCAAACCGCCAAAATCGAGATCATCCTCCCAATAGGCAAGGAAACAATGACGAGCATCGCTATGGCAAGCTCAAGTTCACCATGCCAAAGTTTTCCGGAAGCATTGATCCCGAGGACTACCTCTCATGGGCATTGAAAGTTGACAAGATCTTTCGCCTTCACAACTTCGATGAAGAGAAGAAGATCGCAATGGCATCCCTTGAGTTCCAAGACTATGTTCTCATTTGGTGGGAGCAAATCATTGAGAGAAGAGAAGCCAAAGGCGAACCTCCTATCACCACTTGGGCTCAAATGAAGGAAGTGATGAGAGCACGCTTCGTGCCTACACACTACAATCGTGACTTGTTCAAGAAACTACAACTCCTCAAGCAAGGTACCAAGTCCGTTGAAGAGTACTACAAGAAGATGGAGATTGCCATGATAAGAGCCAACATCACGGAAGATGAAGAGCAAACTATGGCGAGATTTTTGAATGGACTCAATTATCCAATCAAGAAGATTGCGGACTTCCAACCATACAACAATCTCCTCGAGCTAGTACACCAAGCAACCAAAGCGGAGCGACAAGTTCAAGAGGACTACAAGTACTCCAAGTTCAATTCCAAGAACTTCGGCTCCTACATCCAAGCTTCAACGACTTCGGCTACTCCTCCTACCTCTAACAAGCCTTCTACAAACTTCGGTGACAAGTCAAGCTACAAGAATGCGACTACATCGAGTCGTCCTCCTTCTACCAACAACTTCAAGCTAAGAGCTTCCTCAACTACAACTCCAACCGAAGATAACAACAAGACGAGCTCCATCAAATGCTTCAAGTGCCAAGGACGAGGCCACAAGTCCTTTGAGTGCAAGACCGTTCGCACCATGATCATCAACGACGACGGATCTTATGACTCCATGAGCGATGATGAGATGGAAGCACTTGCGCATGTCGCTATGCATCGCCAAGTCAATGAAGAAGAAGACAATCAAGTGTTTTGCGACAATGACTCAAGCCCCAACCTTGTTGTCTCCAAAGTCTTGACACTCCAACATCAACAAGATGACGACCAACAATGTCATATTTTCCATACGAAGGCCGGCATCAATGGACGCTCCGTCAAGGTTATCATCGATGGAGGAAGTTGCCACAACTTGGCAAGTGAAGAGCTATGCGACAAGCTTCATTTGGTCAAGACGAAGCATCCGCACCCCTACAAGGTCCAATGGCTCAACGACGCCGGACTTCTTCGAGTCGAGCACACCGTGCAAGTCTCTTTCAAGATTGGCGCCTACGAGGACACTCTTGAGTGTGATGTGATACCCATGTCCGTGTGCCACCTTATTCTTGGACGACCATGGCAATATGATCGTGGAGTCACACACAATGGACGGACGAATCACTATCATTTCAAGATGAAGGGCAAGGAATTCGTGCTTCGACCTATGACTCCAAGTCAAGTAGCCGCCGACAAGCTTTTACCTACCACCCATCGTGGAGAGAATGGTGAGAGAGCGAGCCACCAAAAAGAGAGCGAGAGCCACAAGCCAAATATGAGCGACTCCACGATGAGCGACAAGAAGCAACTAGTGCTATTTGCTACCAAACGTGAGATGAGAGAAGTGTGTGAGAACCCATCGAGCGTCTTCCACCTTGTGCTCTTATGCAAAGGGGAAGCCAAACCTACTAACACTTCACCACCTCCACCTTTTGTGTTGTCTAAATTGTTGCAGGAATTCTCGGACGTCTTTCCCGATGAGCTACCACCGGGTCTACCTCCACTTCGAGGGATAGAGCACCGCATCGACCTAGTACCCGGTGCTCCACTTCCTAACAAAGCTCCTTACCGCGTCAACCCCGAGGAAACAAAGGAGATACAACGGCAAGTGCAAAAACTCATCGACAAGGGTCATGTACGTGAAAGTCTAAGCCCTTGTGCCGTTCCCGTTATTCTAGTGCCTAAGAAAGACGGAACTTTTCGCATGTGTTCCGATTGCCGTCCGATAAATGCTATCACCGTTAGATATCGTCACCCTATTCCTCGCTTAGATGACATGCTTGATGAACTTTGTGGTGCCACCATCTTTACAAAAATTGATCTTAAAAGTGGTTACTACCAAATTCGCATTCAAGAGGGTGATGAGTGGAAAACTGCTTTCAAAACCAAGTTCGGGTTATACGAGTGGCTTGTTATGCCAATGGGCTTATCGGAAGCACCCGGCACTTTTGTGCGTCTTATGCACTTTGTTCTTAGACCCTACATAGGTGTCTTTGTCGTGGTTTACTTTGATGACATTCTCGTGTTTAGCAAGTCGCTTGAAGAACATGTTGACCATGTCCAACTAGTTTTGCAAGCACTTCGCAAACAACAATGTATGCTAATATGGAAAAATGCACTTCTGGCGTTGACAAGGTTGTCTTTCTAGGATTTGTCGTTTCTTCTCAAGGTGTTCACGTTGATGAAACTAAAATTGAAGCAATTAAAACTTGGCCTCAACCAAAGAATCTCATGCAAGTGCGTAGTTTCCTTGGTCTAGCCGGTTTCTATCGACGTTTTGTGAAGGACTTTAGCACCATTGCTATGCCTCTACACGCTTTGAGCAAGAAGAACGCACCCTTCATTTGGGGTCCTTCGCAAGACACCGCGTTCAATGAGCTTAAGAGCTTGCTCACGCACGCACCACTTCTAGCCCTACCAAACTTTGACAAACCTTTTGAGATTCATTGTGATGCTAGCGGTACCGGCATAGGTGGCGTGCTAATGCAAGAAAAGCGCCCAATTGCGTACTTTAGCGAGAAGCTATCGGGAGCGCAACTTAACTATCCTATCTATGATAAAGAGCTTTATGCCTTGGTGAGAGTTCTACGTGTTTGGGAACACTATCTTAGACCTCATGAATTCATTCTTCATAAGGACCATGAGACACTCAAGTATCTCAAAGGTCAAACTAAGTTGAACAAGCGTCATGCTAAATGGAGTGAGTTCATTGAGTCTTTTCCCTATGTCATCAAATACATCAAAGGCAAAGAAAATGTTGTGGCGGACGCGCTTTCCCGCAAATGCATGCTTGTAACACAACTTGAGTTGAATGTGATTGGCTTTGAGCATATTAAAGATTTATATGAGCATGATCCTTTCTTTGCAAATGCTTATGCTAAATGCTTGACTCACACTTCTTGGGAACATTACTACATCAAGGATGGATATCTTATGAGAGCTAACAAACTTTGCATCCCCGAGTCTTCGCTTCGTTTGCTACTTTTGCAGGAATCGCATGGAGGAGGGCTCATGGGACACTTTGGACGCGACAAGACGTTTGCTACCCTCTCTAAGAACTATTTTTGGCCCAAGATGCTCCGTGACGTCTCACGCCTCACCAACCGATGTTCGACATGCCGCAAAGCTAAGTCCAAAGCTCAATCTTATGGTCTTTATATGCCTCCTCATATTCCATATCATCCATGGCAAGACATAAGCATGGATTTCATACTTGGCTTGCCTAGGACTCAAAATGGCAAAGATTCCGTGCTTGTCGTGGTAGATAGGTTCTCCAAAATGGCTCATTTCATTCCTTGTAACAAGATCGACGATGCTTCACATGTTGCAACTCTCTTTTGCAGGGAGATACTTCGTCTACACGGCGTGCCAAAATCGATCGTGTCGGACCGGGACGTCAAGTTCTTGAGTTACTTTTGGAAAACACTATGTGCCAAGCTCGGAATGAAGCTTCTATTTTCTTCGGCGTACCATCCACAAACGGACGGCCAGACGGAGGTGACGAACCGCACGCTCTCCACTCTTCTTCGTGTGTTGATCAAGAGGAACATCCGGGAATGGGAGCATTGCTTGCCAATCGCCGAGTTCGCCTACAACCGCGCAAGACACTCCACAACCGGCAAGTCCCCCTTCGAGATCGTCTACGGCTTCAACCCGTTGTCACCTTTGGACATCCTACCTCTTCCTCTCCAAGAGCGCACAAACATGGACGCAAGTGCAAGGGCAACTTATCTCAAGAAGGTGCACGAAGACACAAGGGCGATGATCGAGCGACAAGTCCACCGTCGCGCCACCAAGTTCAACGTCAACAAGGCACCGATGGTGTTCCAACCGGGAGATCTTGTTTGGCTTCACCTTCGCAAGGACCGCTTCCCACACGAGCGCAAGTCCAAGCTTCTACCTCGCGCCGACGGACCCTTCAAGGTGCTAGCACGCTACAACGACAACGCCTACAAGATCGACATCCCACGAGACAAGTACTCCGTGAGCGATACTTTCAACATCAAGGACCTCTCTCCTTTCCATGGTGATGAAGATTTCGACCCGAGGTCGGATCTTTCCCAAGGGAGGGGAGATGATACGGTGTATCCTAGGGCCATCCCCATGGACCCTCCTTCACCCCCTCAAGTGCCTCAAGGACCGATGACACGTGCTCGTGCTAGAGCTTTCGAGACCGAGGTGACGTCACTCTTAGCCCTACTTCCTTATGAATCTTGCGAGACATGGTTGCTACCTCAAGCGAGTGTGCTTTGTGTGCTCAGGTGTGAAGGAGACCACTTCGGAGAAGAGCTTGAAGATGGACAAGTCCCCAAGGTCATGGACGAGCTGATGCAACAAGAGGACCAGAAAGCAGCTCCAGGCCCCGGACATCCGGCCCCCTGGCCCGGACATCCGGCCCCTGGACAATCAGCCACAGAAGGCCAGCAGCAGCCGAAGCTACAGGGCCCGGACATCCGGCCAGGGCCCGGACATCCGGCCAGGCACGGCCCGGACATCCGGCCTCGGGCCCGGAAATCCGGCGCCTCTGTCCAGAGAGCACCCGAGGCGCGCCCACTCCAGCCCGGACATCCGGCCCATGGCCCCGGACATCCGGCGCCCCGCGAAGCCCCGGACATCCGGCTCGACGCCCGGACGTCCGGCCCCTGATATGCCTGCGCGCATCACTTGGGCCGAGGCCCGTGTATCCCCTCCGCCCGTAGACTATATATACTCCCCTCCTCATTCCGTTTAGGGTTAGCTGTGGTTTAGCTCATTTGATACTTGTGTGGATTTCTCCCACGAGACGGTGCGCCTCTACGGAGAAGATCCACTTCGGATTCAGGACCTCCTTCATCGGAGAAGATCCCTCGGGATATCAAGACCTCCTCCGGGAGAAGACTATCTGTATCACCGTTGTTGACCTTGGATCATGGATCTCAACCTTGTATCGTGAATCTAGCATTTGTGTGATTGCTTTCGTGTTGATTTGAGTGTTCTCTCTTGTGTTTCCCCCCATCTTTCTCCGTGTTTTCCCCGTGTTCATCGTGTGCCATCCTCCAAATCGTGAAAGGTCCGCTGATTAGGGTTCCACCCTGTATCACTTTTCCTTTCAGTGACAGGGCAAATAATTTCCTCATGACAAACTTCCTCGATACACCTGCGAGCTAAAATAATGAACATAGTTGTGACAGATATAGCAAGTGTTCACCGGGATGTCTGTCTCCTGCATAACGATTAGCCAAAACATAATTGATAATACCAGCCGGTATTTTATAGGGCACAATTTCAGTAGGGGGAGGAGCAACCACCACAGGTGCGGGGTGTCTTCCCGCAAGCAACGATCCAATAGCACGGTTTTCCATAAACATAACTAGTGAAATAAAAACAAGAAACAAAAAGATTTAATTGCAAGATCTAAAGATATACCTTCAAGCGCTCACCTCCCCGGAAACGCCGCCAGAAATAGCTTGATGTCTACACACGCTTCTACTCTTGTAGACTATGTTGGGCCTCCAAGCGCAGAGGTTCGTAGGACAGCAGCAATTTCCCTCAAGTGGATGACCTAAGGTTTATCGAACTCAGGGAAGTAGAGGTTGAAGATGGTCTCTCTCAAGAAACCCTGCAACTAAGATACAAGAAGTCTCTTGTGTCCCCAACACACCTAATACACTTGTTAGATGTATAGGTGCACTAGTTCGGCGAAGAGAGGTTAAATGGCAAGTGATATGGATGGCAAAACAAGGTAATATAATTATGTAATAAAAAGTGCAGCAAGCAAACAAGTAGTAAACGTGAGCACAAACGGTATTGCAATGGTGGAAACGAGGCCTAGGGTTCATACTTTCACTAGTCGCAACTCCCAACAACATTAACATAATCGAATCACATGATATTTCCCATAAAACATGCAAAGGGGACACACTCGGAGGTCATTCCTTCGTGGTCAAGAGAGGACGAGAATTATGTAGGGCTACAAAAGCACACCTCAAAGTTCGTAGTTCTCAATCTAAGGATTTCCCAATGTCACCGCGGCCATCCAAAGAGAGTCCCACAATCACCACAACATATCTAAAGGATAGTCAAAGACAAGCACCAAGAGACTCTCAATCTTCAATCAACACACAAGAGAGGAAATCACTCATGAAAATATTGTTCTAATCCATGTCCAATAGACCATTGTCACCTTGGTCTCGGGGATTATACTAGATAAAGACAAGTGAGTACATCAATCCAATACATAGAGGAAGGGGAAATATCATGGGATCACCCTAGATTAACATAGCCTATGATCACAACGAAGATCACATCATGGGAGAGAGAATTGACCACATAGCTACTGGTAAGAACCTCAGCCCCGAGGAGGAACTACTCCCGCACCATGGAGGGAGGAAGCAACGTCGATGGAGATGAATCCGGGGGCACTTCCCCGTCCCGGCAGGGTGCCGGCGCAGGAATTCTCGTCCCCCGAAGCTTGATGGCGATGGCGGCGGAGATCGGAATCGCGTCTGGAGAAAAGGGTTCCGGATTCAGGGTCTCCGCGACGGACCTTAATTATATGCCAAAGGGGGGCATCGGAGGTGCCTCGGGGGGCCCAGGGGCCCTCCCGGCGCGGCCCAGGGGGGGGGCGCCCACAGGGCGCCTGGAGCCCCTGTGGGTCCCCCCCGGCTGCACTTTGGCCGCACGGTAGCTCCTGGAACGCTGATTTTTTATATATTTTTTCTGGATTTTTCCTGGCAGTTCTCGTAATGTGAAAACCTGAAATACAAAAACAGCCGAAAATAGAAACTGGCACTGGGGTGCACTGAGTTAATATGTTAGTCCAAATATGATCAAAAGTGTATTGAAGTGTATAAATATCATAGCAATATCACCCAAAAGAGGCATGGAGCAAGCAGAAATTATAGATACGTTTTGGACGTATCATGCGCTACTTTCCGGTATAGGAAGGGTGACTGTCACCTCATCAAGTTCTACTTTCCTCCCACTCACTTCTTTCGAGAGAAACTCTTTCTCCAGAAAGCATCCATTCTTGGCAACAAAGACTTTGCCTTCGGATCTGTGGTAGAAGGTGTACCCAATTGTTTCCTTTGGGTATCCTATGAAGACGCATTTCTCCGATTTGGGTTCGAGCTTTTCAGGTTGAAGTTTCTTGACATAAGCATCGCAACCCCAAACTTTTAGAAACGACAGCTTCGGTTTCTTGCCAAACCAAAGTTCATACGGAGTCGTCTCAACGGATTTCGACGGAGCCCTATTTAAAGTGAATGCGGCAGTCTCTAAAGCATAACCCCAAAAAGATAGCGGTAAATCGGTGAGGGACATCATAGATCGCACATGTCCAACAGAGTACGATTTCGACGTTCGGACACACCGTTACGTTGAGGTGTTCCGGGCGGTGTCAATTGTGAAACGATTCCACAGCTCCTAAGGTGTGTGCCAAATTCATGACTTAAATATTCACCCCCACGATCCGATCGCAAGAACTTTATTTTTCTGTCACGTTGATTCTCAACCTCATTCTGAAATTCCTTGAACTTTTCAAAGGTCTCGGACTTGTGTTTCATCAAATAGATATACCCGTATCTACTCAAGTCATCCGTGAGGGTGAGAACATAACGATTGCCTCCGCGAGCCTCAACACTCATTGGACCGCACACATCGGTATGTATGATTTCCAACAAGTTGGTTGCTCGCTCCATTGTTCCGGAGAACGGAGTCTCGGTCATCTTGCCCAAGAGGCACGGTTCGCACGTGTCAAATGATTCATAATCAAGAGACTCTAGAAGTCCATCTGAATGGAGCTTCTTCATACGTTTGACACCGATATGACCAAGGCGGCAATGCCACAATTATGTGGGACTATCATTATCAACTTTACATCTTTTGGCATCTACACTATGAATATGTGTATCACTACGTTCGAGAAAAAATAAACCATTGACCAGCGGGGCATGACCATAAAACATATCTCTCAAATAAATAGAACAACCATTATTCTCCGATTTGAAAGAGTAGCCATCTCGCATAAGACGAGATCCAGAAACAATGTTCATGCTCAAAGCTGGTACTAAATAACAATTATTGAGGTTTAAAACTAATCCCGAGGGTAGATGTAGAGGTAGCGTGCCGACGGCGATCACATCGACCTTGGAACCATTCCCGACGCGCATCGTCACCTCATCCTTCGCCAGTCTCCGTTTATTCCGCAGCTCCTGTTTTGAGTTACAAATATGAGCAACTGCATCGGTATCGAATACCCAGGAGCTACTACGAGTGCTGGTAAGGTACACATCAATAACATGTATATCATATATACCTTTGACGTTGCCGGCCTTCTCGTCTGCTAAGTATTTGGGGCAGTTCCGCTTCCAGTGACCCGTTCCCTTGCAATAAAAGCACTCTGTCTCAGGCTTGGGTCCATACTTTGGCTTCTTCCCGGCAACAGGCTTGCCAGGCGCGGCAACTCCCTTGCCGTCCTTCTTGAAGTTCTTCTTACCCTTGCCTTTCTTGAACTTAGTGGTTTTATTGACAATCAACACTTGATGTTCTTTCTTGATGTCCACCTCCGCTGATTTCAGCATCGAATACACCTCGGGAATGGACTTCTCCATCCCCTGCATATTGAAGTTCAACACGAAGCTCTTGAAGCTTGGTGGGAGCGACTGGAGGATTCTGTCAACGACCGCTTCATCTGGGAGATTCATTCCCAGCTGAGACAAGCGGTTGTCCAATCCTGAAATCTTGAGGATGTGCTCACTGACAGAACTGTTCTCCTCCATCTTACAGCTGTAGAATGCGTCGGAGACATCATATCTCACGACTCGGGCATGAGCTTGGAAAACCATTTTCAGCTCTTCGAACATCTCATATGCTCCGTGGTGCTCAAAACGTTTTTGGAGCCCCGATTCTAAACTGTAAAGCATGCCGCACTCAATCAGGGAGTAATCATCACTACGCGACAGCCAGACGTTCAAAACGTCTTGGGCCGCATCGGGAGCAGGTGCATCACCTAGCGGTGCTTCTAGGACATATGATCTCTTGGCAGCTATGAGGATAATCCTCGGGTTACGGACCCAATCCGTATAGTTGCTACCATCGTCTTTCAGCTTGGTTTTCTCTAGGAACGCGTTGAAGTTGAGGAAAACCTGAGCGTGGGCCATTTGATCTACAAGAGATATTGTAAAGAATTTAGACTAAGTTCATGATAATTAAGTTCATCTCAATCAAATTTGAATGAACTCCCACTCTGAATGACATCTCTCTAGTCATCTAAGTGATACACGATCCGAATCGAGTAGTCCGTGTCCGATCATCACGTGAGACGGACTAGTCATCAACGGTGAACATCTTCATGTTGATCGTATCTTCTATACGACTCGTGTTCGACCTTTCGGTCTTCCACGTTCTGAGGCCATGTCTGTACATGCTAGGCTCGTCAAGTGAACCCTAAGTGTATCGCGTGTGTAAATCTGTCTTACACCCGTTGTATGCGAACGTTAGAACCTATCACACCCGATCATCACGTGGTGCTTCGGAGCAACGAACTTTAGCAACGGTGGACAGTTAGGGGAAACACAATACTTGAAATTTTAGTGAGAGATCATCTTATTTACTACCGTCGTTCCAAGTAAACAAGATGCATAAACATGATAAACATCACATGCAATCAATTAGAGTGACATGATATGGCCAATATCATCTTGCTCCTTGGATCTCCATCTTCGGGGCACCATGATCATCTTGTCACCGGCTCGACACCATGATCTTCATCATCATGATCTTCATCATCGTGTATTGAAGAAGTCGTCACGCCAACTATTACTTCTACTACTATAGCTAACGTTTAGCAATGAAGTAAAGTAATTACATGGCGTTATTCAGTCACACGCAGGTCATACAATAATTAAGACAACTCCTATGGCTCCTGCCGGTTGTCAAGTTCATCGACATGCAAGTCGTGATTCCCTATTACAAAAACATGATCAATCTCATACATCACATATATCATTCATCACATCTTCGTTCTTGGCCATACCATGTCACAAAACACATGCTGCAAAAACAAGTTAGACGTCCTCTAATTGTTGTTGCAAGTTTTACGTGGCTTCTATAGGATTTCTAGCAAGAACGTTTCTTACCTACGCCTTAACCACAACGTGATTTGTCAACTTCTATTTACCCTTCATAAGGACCCTTTTCATCGAATCCGATCCGACTAAAGTAGGAGAGACAGACACCCGCAAGCCACCTTATGCATCTAGTGCATGTCTGTCGGTGGAACCAGTCTCACGTAAGCGTACGTGTAAAGTCGGTCCGGGCCGCTTCATCCCACAATACCGCCGAATCAAGATTGACTAGTAACGGTAAGAAAGTTGAACAAAACCAAACGCCCACAACTGTTTGTGTTCTACTCGTGCAAGATGCTACGCATAAAACCTAGCTCTGATACCACTGTTGGGGAACGTAGCATAATTCAAAAAAATTCTACGCTTTCACCAAGATCCAACTATGGAGACATCTAGTAACGAGCAAGTAAGAGTGCATCTACATACCGTTATGTAGATCGCGAGCGGAAGCTTTCGAAGAAGCGTGGATGAAGTAGTCATACTCTTCGCGTTCTTCGTCACCGATGATCTAGCGCCGAACGGACGGCACCTCCGCGTTCAACACACGTCCGGTGCAGCAACCTCACCTCCTTCTTGATCCAGCAAGGGGGGAGGAGAAGTCGTCAGAGATCCGGCAGCACGACGGCGTGATGACGGATGCAGTGGAGATCGCAGCAGGGCTTCACCGGGCGCCCTGCGTGGGAGTATGGAGGTGTGACGGGAGGGGGAGAGGCGCCAGGGCAAGGGTGCGGCTGCCCTCTCCCTCCCCACATATATATAGGGGGCCAGGGGGTGCGCCAGCCCCCTGCAGATCCAATCTGCAAGGGGGGGCGGCGGCCAGGGGGGAGTCCTTGCCCCCCAAGGCAAGTGGTGGCCCCCCTCCCCCTTAGGGTTTTAACCCTAGGCGCATGGGGAGGTGGGCCCCTAGTGGTGCGCCAGCCCATTAGGGCTGGACACTTCCCCTTGCGGCCTAGGGGCCCCACCGGGATGGGTGGCCCCACCCGGTGGACCCCCGGGGTCCCTCCGGTGGTCCCGGGACGCTCCCGGTGACCCCCGGAGATCACCCGATGGCCGAAACCTGACTTCCTATATATCAATCTTTACCTCCGGACCATTCCAGAACTCCTCGTGACGTCCGGGATCTCATCTGGGACTTCGAACAACTTTCGGGTTTCCACGTGCATTTATCTCTACGACCCTAGCGTTACCGAACCTTAAGTGTGTAGACCCTACGGGTTCGGGAGACACGTAGACATGACCGAGACCACTCTCCGGTCAATAACCAACAGCGGGATCTGGATACCCATGTTGGTTCCCACATGTTCCTCGATGATCTTCATCGGATGAACCACCGTGTCAAGGATTCACTCAATCCCGTATGTTATTCCCTTTGTCCATCGGTACGGTACTTGCCCGAGATTCGATCGTCGGTATTCCCGATACCTTGTTCAATCTCGTCATGGCAAGTCTCTTTACTCGATCCGTAATCCATCATCCCGTGACTAACTACTTAGTCACATTGAGCTCATTATGATGATGTCTTACCGAGTGGGCCCAGAGGTACCTCTCCGTCATACGGAGTGACAACATCCCAGTCTCGGTTCGTACCAACTCAACAGACACTTTCGGAGATACCCGATGCGTACCTTTATAGCCACCCAGTTACGTTGTGACGGTTGGCACACCCAAAGTACTCCTACGGTATCCGGGAGTTGTACAACCTCATGGTCTAAGGAATAAATACTTGACACCGAAAAGCTTATGCATCACGAACTAAACGATCTCGTGCTATGCTCAGGATTGGGTCTTGTCCATCACATCATTCTCCTAATGATGTGATCCCGTTATCACTGACATCCTATGTCCATGGTCAGGAAACCGTGACCATCTGTTGATCAACGAACTGGTACCTAGAGGCCTACCAGGGACTCATTGTGGTCTATGTATTCACACATGTATCGCTGTTTCCGTACAATACAATTCAAGCATGAATAACTGACAGTTATCATGAACAAGGAGATATAATAATAATGCTTTTATTATTGCCTCTAGGGCATATCTCCAACACTACTACTACTAGTACTAGCACCACCGTCTGAATTTAGTAGTACTATCACGTCCATCTGGATTTAGTATTTGACTACCAATATCTAGTAATGCATGTCACAAAAAATGTACTACTCCCTCTGTAAATAAATACATGGTGTATTGTTTTATTCCTATCGGCGATATAAGTTAATGTCTTTTTTCTACTTAATAGGATTACATGCAATTAACTAACCACTGCATGTGATGTTTGGTAGTCTCAAGTCATTGAAAGCATGCACGGGTACGGAGGGGGGCGCAGCTTCATTGACTTACTACACCTGCCTTTGGGTGTATGACACGTGGGCCCAACGGGTGGCTGGCCAAACTTGTCATACAGCCAAAGGCAGGTGCAGTAGAGGGGAACACGCACGTGAATTAAACGCAGGTGCAGTAGAGGGGCAAGGACTAGAAGCTAGACCCATGGAGGCGATGAGCGCGAGCATCAACCGGCTGTGCCAGATGGTCCACGACGCCGGCCTGCAGCCCGGCACCGAGGAACGTCTCCAGGTAGTGCTTGAGGCCGCCAGGGCGAGGGGCCTCTTGGACGACAGCTTCGTCTCGTTGTTCGACGAGGTCCTCGTTGGCTTCCTTGACAAGTTTACTGTCGTCAAGAAGCTCGCGGACGACCTTGACGTACGCCTCCGGCGCATGCGCCCAGGCTCTGCGAAGCCTACCACCCTCAACGGCCTCTATGGTGACAACCTCTTCGATGCACTGGTGGCCCTGCGACTGCCCGTCGTCGCGTCAGAGAATGTCCACCTCGAGGTCGTGCTCGCAGCGCAGCGCCTGGCGCGGCAAGACACCATCGACATAATCACCCACGTCTACGTGCAAATTGTCCACAAGGACTACTACATGCAAGAGGAGGATGATAGGACGCTGGCCTTCTTGGACAGCAGGGCAACCTTGGACGATATTTTTCAGAAGCACGTTGAGCTTGCCGCCAACGCCGTTGCTCGTCACACGTCGGTAGGTGACCCGGTGCACTAGGGCGTGAGGATGTCGTTGATGGATAGGTATGTATCCTTATCTTTCCATCAAATCCATGTACTAGTATATGGTACTACTAGTAATTATCTTACCTTTTGCATCAACTTCATAACTTTCCTACGTACTCCATGCATGAACCGCGCCAGAACCAAACTTCTCATTACTCTAGGGAAAATCATTATTTTTATCTATTGGTCACGCCATGGAGCAGAACCAAATTTTACAAGTTACAAGTTTCAAAAGGAAAAGCCTGCCGTGTTCGCGTCGCACACCCACACGGTTGGTCCGGCATGCCGCTCAAGGGGGGAATGCGTGATGTGTTGCATTTTCACTTACAAGTGGACCGTAGTTGAGCAAACCGACTATCGGCAAACCCCCAGCCCGCCCATCGCGCGATGGCTGAGAAAACAGGAAGGAGAAGAGATGGCTGTAGCATAGACTTCAAGAAAATTGGTGTCGGATGGGACTCGTGTGGGTGGCGTGTGCCATACTACTAGACATGAATGCTAGTTATGGCCCATGCCATCCCACTATATATCGAGATGCTGGTTACATAGAACAAATTTCTTGGAGTCCGTGCTCAGCCCTCCTCTATCTCTCTTCTCAGCCAGCCAGCAGACGCGCAGAGCCCATCGTCTGTTTGCTCATATGCGGTCCCACATGTCAGTGAAAATGCAAGAGGACCCACTGAACCTGCACATATTTCACCTCGACGTTCTGGTGATGAAAAACAAATCCAATAAAGATCTTCGGTGGCCGCTTTTGGAGTTACTTAAGAGTAGTAAGATTGTATTTACAGTTTAACCCAAGATGCACATCACATGGCTTCAACTACCACTCTATTTTCTTGCATGACACGACCTGGATGCTGGATGTCCCACGTGTCGGCAAAAGGAGGAAGAACTCGACCAAATCTTCGGCTGCGCTCTCGGATTAGACTAGTTGTGCTAACTTAAAATTTTATTGTGTATAATGGATGCAAGTTTTGGTATTGGGAAGAAGAGTACAACGATATATTGATAGAGCGCAATTTAGTAGATGTTCTAGCACTTTTAGCTAGCATAGAGGCTAGAGATGAGACTAGTGCACTTGTTGATAGAATAGAGGCTAGACACGTCTACTTCTTTACACTCGAAGAAGAAAGAAGCACGCAGGATCGAGCCTCCGCAGATCAACAATGAATGTATCAAGAAGGCACTAATCCAACTTATAGGAGCAGTTATGGAAGTTGGATATATTCTAAAATGTATTCTTGTGGTTCTTGTTTTTCTAGTCAAAATTTTGGTGATGTATTTCCATGTACCAAAAACCAATGATGAAAAAAAGATATGTGTTTGCAAAGAAAAATGTATGCGGCCAGGATGCGTCCGCGCGCTCGGCGCACGGCAAAACGGAGGTCCGTTTGGGGTCGTGCGTTGGAGTTGGCCTTACAAGTGGGACCGCAGTTGAGTAAACCGACTATCGGCAAACCCCCACCTCGCCCACCGCGCGATGGCTAAGTTAGAGAAATGATGAGGTTGAAAAGATTGTTGTAGCACGGACTCCAACAAATATGGTGTCATATGGAAGTCGTGCTGGTGGCGTGTGCCGTACTCCTGGACGTGAATGCTTATTCTCGCCCATGCCACCCTACTACTCCTACTACTGATAGTAGTTGTATCGAGGATTCGAGGTGCTGGTTATGTACAGCAAACACATTAACATATGGCCCACCTCACACTATGGCCAAATTTCCTCGAGTCTGTGCTAGGTTAAAAAATGTTCTTTGTGAGGATGGGTGGCTGGTGTCAAGTTTAAAACTTGTTGTATTACATCCATAGACGTAGAGATAGTGCAGCATGTGAAGCTAGTACAAATAGTGTACTATTGTTGATTGGTCTCATCCGATAACCCGTTGCAATGCACGTACAATTATGTATTCGGAAAATATATATTTTCCTCGTGACAGCACCCACTCAGAGAAGCGACTCGAAGGCTATTCATAAATTTAGTAAGTTTATCACAGGCATATCATTTTATTACCTACAACAGGTCAACAACCCACAACGACAACGAGGATACATTATAAATACTAAAGTTTTCATCACACAACAAATAACAAGCAATGAAATGAACTTCAACTCAACCAATCCTCGGCGTTGGAAACGCTTGCTTTGACCCACAGGTGATTCTCTGGGAAGGGCCAGCTAGTGTCAATCTCGAGACCAAGGCAGGACTGATCATCCAAGCTGAAGCGGCCTACTATATCAAAAGCAGGGTAGGGTGCCACCGCAATGTCTGACGTATAGATACAGTTGCTTCTCATAAATGGTAGTAACATTGGGTAGGGAGCCACCGCAATGTCCGACGTATAGATACAGTTGCTTCTCATAAATGGTAGTAACATTGTGTCAACAGCAGTCGGATCGCCTTTCACCATCATTGGATAGTTTTGTCCAAGGAAGAGTGAGTTTGCTCCTCTATACCAGGGAGAAGGTGTTGGCGCTAGCACACTAGTATCCATCCCGAATACCATGCAACGGGTGTTGGAATAGGTTTGGAGAGTGCGACCATGGGAGACAACACCTGCTCCCTCAGTAGTAATATTAGTAGTGGGCTGTATACAGACAAGAAGTGGTGCTCCATTGGAATTAGTTGCCAGCCGCCAGTGAGCATATGGGCCCTTCTCGTCCTCATGCCCGTGATCATCACCATCGTCATCTCCCCCTTGGTTATAAAATTTTCAAGTATAGGTGGCGGAATGTTCACAGGACCTTGGAAACACAAGAAGAAGGTTAATTAGTAGAGAAGGGAAACTTGTTAACTCGCATGCATGTGGATGAAACAATTATAATTACGGTGGAAGACAAATGTACCGAAACAATAAGGATCCCATGCAAAAACAGTGCCATGAGTGGTGGCAGCAAACACAAGCCTCTCGTATTCAATTGCATCACAGTACACATCCGTGTATAGAAACTGATTTTTGAGCAATATCCATCCAGTCGAACCACGAAGGACGGCAACAAACTTGTCAAAGATAGCAACAACTTTATAGTTCTTTTAATTCCAAGAGCGGTTGGGAACTCGAGAAATTGCTATATTCTGTAGACGACAGTCACCATGATCATATTTGAACGTACGTCGATCATCTGTGTGCTCAACCTCAGGGCACTCGGAGATTTTTGGAAGTGGAATCCGCTAACAAGTGTACACATTCACAAGTTCCCACTCGCAATTGTACCCAATATAAACAACCCAATCTTCATTTGTGCCTGCACAATGCTTGCCCTCAAGCGATGGCATCTTAACATCATATGTATCATTATCAAGCGGCATCAACTTACACAAGGCGAGGCTACCCTCGTCCCCACACCGGTCAGCAGGGTCACAGCGAAGAAGATAGGGGAGATCAAACCGCTCCTGGACCCTTGGGTTCCTTGTAATGATGTTATTAGTTGAGTCGAGAATGTTCTTGAACGAACCTGCCTTGCTAGCCGAGGTGATGAGTCGCACCGATCAGTGAGTTCCCCCACCGCATCATCATTCAGATCGGGGCAAGAATAACGGGGTCGTTTCCAGCTTGTTCCCTCCATGGAGAAGACGATCGAACAATGGCAGAAGGAAGGGTGAAGGCAAACGGGGGAGGGAAGAAGAGTGTGCGACAACAGTTCCAAATCGAGAGGGAAAGGCGAAGAGTCGATGGATGGTTGCCAGTTTGCCACGGTACACGAAGAGGCGCCCCGGCCTACACGTCCTTTCAGAAATTGTACAAAAGGAATTGCCATCGTCTCACTGACATGTTGGAAAGGGACCACATGTCAACGAAACATGGTGTGTAATTTCTCGTGCGAAATGCGATCTGGCCGCGTTGGCCCGAGGTGCCGCATTAGTTATCGCTAAATAATATAAAATATTATGAGTGTAGATGCTCCACCCCAAGGTTTGTAGCTCCTTCTTGGTCGTCGGGAATCTATGTTCTTCCACTCTTTCGTTTAAGACATGAGCTTTGTTCATCATGTTGCCGGCATGCGGGACATCTATATGCCTCCATTTTACAAAATCATACTATATGCCTCCATGACGCGCGGGACATCTAGCATCAAGGTGGCGTGTCATGCAAGAAAATGGAGATATGCAGTGCGTAAGTGAGTCGTGCACTTTGATGGCACCTAGTAGTACGCAATATTTTTACTCTTCGATGGGACGTGAATAGTGCACATCCTCAGTGACAGACAACGGGATGGTAGCCATGGACATGGTCGGCCCTTTTAGAAGAAAGTACTAATAAATACGTAACTTTGATGTGTCCCTTCAACTCACAGAACGACAAGAAGCTTGCTTACTACGCCTTCTCCCTCGCCAACGCGTGCGCGGTGGCTCACAGCACGAGGAGAAACTTTTGCTTACAAGCGGTGGACGTGCAGCAGTTCATTTGGTGTCTGATTGCCAGAAGTAGTACCATCATTATTGTTCAACTTCCGGAAGAGGAGAAGAGCCAAGCGCAAGGTCACCTACTAACCTACAATACTACTATAGCCAAAGCTGGTCCACCTTTTTAGAGCATGGTTAACTAATATAGGCGACTCTTGCAGCGGTACATCATTTAAAGCAAGTACTCTCTTCGTAGGATCAAAGGAAGTGAAACAAAAGTTGGAGAGGATGCTAGATTGCCAATTAAAACATGATTACGTAGGAAAAAAATCCTATAGCATTCTATCCTATGAATCAAACGACCAATGTAGGAAAATTATGAGGGGGGTCTCTCCAACAGTGTTCCTAGGCTCGCACCTCGCATCACGGTGGTCGAACTTGGAGTCATTCATCTAGTAAACGGGACCACATGTCAACGACACATGGTGTTTAATTTCTCGTGCAAAATGCGATCTGGCCGCGTTGGCCCGAGGTGCCGCATTAGTTATTGACCTTTATTTTTTTAATGGTGTGCCCTTCAGTTTTGAAGCACGACTAACTGGTACTGTTTGTAGAGAAAATATAAACTACACTACCACTACTCCACCTCTAGTACTAGTAGTATAAGGAAGATATATAGGCTGGAGCTTCAGAGCTTTCTTGCTAAGGGCTGCCCACTTGCTTCTCACACTATCACCCTCTCTCCAGATCTAAAAAAGACGGCCTCTCTCTCCCTCCTCACCGGTGGTCATAGATCCGCCGAGCAAGAAAAAGGACGTGCAACATTGACGCAGTCGTCAACGGCGAGCGAGGTCACGCACTGACGACAAGGCCGTCCTCTCAGACTTAGCACCCGTGCGGGATGGCCTCCGTCCCCAAGCTTGCTGCCGTAGTGCATGCGGAGGACGACGACTATGAGCGAAGCCACATCCCGCCGACCCTCAGGTATGCTACCTCTTTTCGAACCATACCCTTGTTCTATTGCCCCATCTGCAACGTCACTGCATGTGGATCTTTTTCCACTCCACCATCTTCCCAATTAGCTATCCTCTGCTCTGCTGGTCACGCAGACGAAAACCTTAATTTGCACTATTAAATAAAACCGTACTTCATGCAAAATAATCCATGTCTAGGTTGAATAAGGAAAGGAAGGGAGACTGTACTGTCCAAGAGAGTAGGCATCGAACCCGCATCTAGGTTGAAAGGAGGAAAATCAGTAGCTAAGGAACGAGTCTCGTGTCTCTTGGTTGAAGAAGGGTAGAAAGGCATGACAACGCAATAGAGAATGACCAGGTCGATCGGTTTGTTGTCCTCACATAGGAAAAAGGTGACTGAACATAAAAAAAATGGGACGTAATCCACATATGCTGCTTGGATATTTGTTGCTCTGGGCAACCATACCTCCCTCACCACTCTATGCGTCCGTGGAGGTACATCGTACTGGTGCGCCAACTGTCTGAATGGGTCTCCCATGGTCTTATTGCCACTTTTTTGCTATTAGTATAACGCCACCGGTAAAGTCAACCAATGCTACTGCTAAAGTGATGCCACATTTAACTAATGCCGCACTCAGTCTAATGCCACTGATAAATTTAAGCAATTGCATTTAATGTCTCTGAATTATTTCAGGGTTAGCTGTTGATTGTGGATGTATTAAAGATTTTTCAGCTAAGGCATTCTAATGTTGTTGCACAACCAGTATACCAACGATGAAACTTGTTACTACCTTCAGATTTTTGCACTGTTAATGCTTATAGATTACATACCTCACTTTCATGAGATAAGTCAATTTTTTTGTACAGTGTCACCAAAATTGCCAAGGCGCTGATGTCATTTTATTTTGGTTAAACTGCACAAAAAATTATGAAGACAAGATGAAAGGTCAAGAGTGGGCACCTCCTTATCCGGCTGTTCTCTTTGGTTCTGTTGGTCGAGTTTTATGTTTAATCGACTATCAAGATTATGATAGCAATTTTCAAGTCCTCTCGAGTTCGAAATGATATATACCTTCAAGGTACATGGTTTGCAAAAAAAATACTATCATTAGTTCATAGTGCTAGATACCGTCAGACTTTTGTATTTGGTTTAATGCTGTTGCCAACTAGTATACCGATGCTGAAACTTGTTACCTTTACATTTTGTATTGTTAATGCTTATACAAATCTTCATGTGCTAGCTTATGGATATGAGTTCAATAAAACCATTATACTCTACCCCGTAAGAAAAATTACTCCACTGTTCCACTAGCCAGGGGATTAGTGTATATATGTACTATTTGAATGGTGTTGCATTAGCGTATCGACATATATAAGGTGTGGCAAGCTTTCCCAGAGCAACAAGTTTCAACATTGGTATACTAGCTGTGCAACAAGTTTCAGCATTGGTACAGAGGGTGTAGATTTCACTCAAATACTTCCAGTAAAGCTAACCGCACCTTTGGGATAGAAATTTTTCATATTCACCCAAGTTCGAAATGATATTTACCTTGAAGGTACACGGTTTGCAATTTTTTAATACTGTCATTAGTTCATAATGCTAGTTACCTTCAAACTTTTGTATTTGGTTTAATGCTCTTGCACAACTAGTATGCCAATGCTAAAACTTGTTACCTTTACATTTTGTATTGTTAATTCTTATAGAAATCTTCCAGTGCTAGAGCTTATGGAAATCTTCCAGCGCTAGAGCTTATAGAAACCTTTTCCCATTAAGAAATTGGAATGCTTATATTTGTGAGTCTATGCTTCAACTAGTGCCACTATTATAGTAATCACACTTTTAATATATATGCAAACAGGGATGCTCGATTTTAGTGGAACTATCCAACTGGTTCAACATTAGGAGCATGTTTTCTTCCAAACCTTTATATCCAATTGGTGGCACTATGAGCTGTTCATTAAGAAGGTACATGGTTTGCTACTATCTTGGTACTCTTTTTGTACTGTCATTAGATATTAATACTAGTAGTTTGCATGTGAATTTATTGGCAGGGTGGACCTACGTTGGAGGTGCAGGACAGGATTCAATGATTGGATGCTCAATTTCGGTTGTATTGATTTCACCTCTTCCATCATTGCGAACATGGGTATCCTTGGTCTGATGAAGAATAGGCGCTATATTTCTGCTCTGAACAAGCAAATTGATTCAGTATGAAATTGTCCAGGGCAAAACATGACTGTATCAAATTGTCCAGTGCAAAACATGACAGATGCTAAGCGGAAGAGACATGTTTAAACCGAAAATACAAGGTGGGGTATATGTTTACTAGCTGCTGGATATTTGTGCAGACAGAGATGTCTGCCCATTGCTATTTGGCAAACACACAAAGTGACCACAATTTTGGTTGAACTACACAAGAGAATAGTATAGTCACTGCATGGAGTGCCATTTGAAAATAGACACAGAAAGATTGGATAGTCACTTCATGCACTGCAGAAAAGTAGTACTATACTATTTATTGGCCAACACTAGGTGCTTCATTGCTTTGGTATGATTATACAATGGGCATCATTTTGCCTAAGTTAAAGTTTGTATTCCGAAAATAGTCTCGCAGTGTGATCGCGAGAAGACCAAATCATATTGCAGTGGATGTTTCTCCATCATGTGTGGTTCATTCTGATGGTTCCAGCTATTGGTGAAACCACTTACGTTTGCAAGAGGAATTGTAGACTTCACAAACAAATTTGTCTTTGATTCTGTACTAAATGTTGGCCAAGAGAAGCATCCATGTTAGTAGGAAGAACATATGTTTTTTCTAGATCTTTGCTTTTGGAGCTACATATTTGTATATGATCTATGAATCATTGAGATGCATTAACATGTTGATCTTATGTATGGGAATTGTACTAGTTGGTTTTAGTTATGGCTGATATTTGCTTTTGGAGCTACATATATGTATATGATCTGTGAATCATTGAGATGCATTAACAGTTCCTTATATATGTTCGCTCAGTGTTTACATGTTGCTGATCTATCACTAGCTAGCCTACTAATGCGCTCCTGGCAGTTTTAGTTGCGACACAAGATCCGAAGTGGCAGTTTTTTGAATAAAAATGCCTACCTCTAAAGAAACTGACAAGCTGCTCTGAAGAAAATGCCATGCAAATCTGAAGAAACTGCCAGCAAAAACGTTCACAAATGCCTTATCTCCCAGTGAATGTTCATCAGTTAATGCGATCGTACACGTACACCATCCGACCTACTTGATCCTGCACGGATAAATAGCGGATCACGCACGTACTACCTCATTTCCGGTTTGTAGGGCGCAATTCAAAAAACGACATACTCGATCCTACACAAATAAATAGCGGATCACGCACGTACTACCTCCTTTTCGATTTGCAGGGCTTAATTCAAAAATCTCACCAACCAAGGTAGATGATGAGTGGTTGAATGATTTTTGACAAGGAGGGAGTACCTCATCTGGATGATTCGAGTTCGCAAATGCCTTATCTCCTAGCTAAATGCCTTATCTCCCAGCTAAAGTTCATCAACTAATGCCCTCGGCTGCGAGTCGTTGCATGCTGCTCCGCGTACTGGCTGCGAGCGATTTTGAGTGCCTACATGTAGCCGGCCATAATTAAGGCAACTAACTGATGCGAAAAAAGATGCGCTTTAATTGTTGTGGGCCTTCTAAATTCGTGGAATCATTATTGACAAGGAGGGAGATGATTCGAGTGCACTCGTTTGACCGTCATGCTGGCGTACGACTCAGCACGGACGGGACGGGACGGCACAGTCAGAATTTCAATTTCTCTAGTTTTCCACGGCAAGTTGGCGTGCTAAGCCATGCCTGCTTAACTATGCATTGAATTCCGATGACCGTCGCACTACCTTCCGCCTATAAGTAATGTTTCCCGGTCTTCTATGGTTGCACCGTGACCCAACTCGCCCTATCCTCATAAGCCCCCACCAGCCCGACGTCCCTCGCCACTTATCCTCGCTCTCGCCACGTCCGCCATGCCCCCGCCCGTCCGCGATAGGCGAGGCCAGAGGCACTCACCGCCGGAACTAGTGTTCGGTTTTCACCGGAAGGCAGACGGAGGGAGGAGGTATTCTGTCAGTCTTTAGATGGCAATGCGGAGATCGTGGACTTGTTGGAGCGTGACCGCCTGGCGGAGGAGTAGGAGTGGTTGGAGCGCGACAACTTGGCGGAGGAGCAGCGTATCGCCGATTTGCGCCGCCAGCGGGACATGGAGCAGCAGCGCACCGATGCTCTGAGTCGCGAGTAGAGCGCCTGCAACTGGGCCGACTACATGGAGGCCGACGCCCGGCAAATAGCCCTGGAGGCTGTCGGGCACCCACGCGTTCGCGACGCCGATTTTTACTACCAACTCGTCAAGTGGGTTTCCCGCTTAGAAGCCAAAGCTTCGATGGACCACGCCGGCATGGAAAGGACCAACGCGCACGAGCAACGCGTCCTGTCGCACCTCTGGCAAGTCCGAGGCGAGGCGGAGGATGCCGGTGCCGGCGTTTAGCGTGTACCGCAGATGGCGGTCGGCATCGTCTAGTTAGCTAAGAGTAAGTTAGTACTTGTATGCTACTAGAGTATTAGTGGGAGTAGATAGTTAACTTGGCTATGATGGTTGTCAACATGGAAGTTCAGTACTCTATATGTGGGTCAGTCCTATTACTTTGCTCTGAATGTTGAAATTTCCGTTTGAACGTATGGATGGGCTGTTATTTTTTTAAATTGGTTGTATTTGTCCTCCACGGGTTTAGAGGCTGACTTGTGGGCCTACCAAGTTGACGCGTACACAATCAGGAGATGATTGTACGTGGAGAGGATGACAGCAGGGACCTGCCAAGGTCATGGCAGTACGCAAGCAAGTGCCTCCTTCTTTCAAGCCAATAAAAAAATGGCTCCTCCTAATGGATTTCTGATATCTGGATCCCATGCCATTGTCAACGTAGTCAATAAACGAGAGAATTGCACAACGAGCGGCTGACACCAGGGACCCAGTAGCTCGCCCAATTATTATTGTTTTGGGTTAATTTGATAAATGCCACTCCAAATCTGGTGTTTGTGAGAAATGCCAGTGCAATTTCCAAACTTTGAAAAATGCCATTTCATGCCATTTCCAGTGGCATTTTTCGAAGTCTGGAGTGGCGTTTTTCAAAGTTTGCAAATTGAAGAGGCGTTCTCCAAAGTTTCCAAAAATTGCAATATCATTTTTCAAAGTTTGGAAATTGCAGTGGCATTTTTATGAATCGCCATAATTGGAGTGGCATTTATCTAATTTGTTTTTGAGACGGAAGCAGGGTGTCAACTGGGCTGTGCGGGGCACTCTGGCCTGTCTAGACAGCCTTGTCTTTTATGTTTACCACAGACCAGCCCATTAGTTTTTTTTCTTTCTGAAAATGGCTGGCCCGGTCTTTTTTTTTGTGATTTGCCATGTAAGTCACTTTGTCAGCACTGTTGGGCTGCAAATCTTTCAAGACGAAGAGAGCTTCATTCGGCTGGATGAGAAAATGGCCTATTAGTAATGAGAAATGGGATGTAAATTTTTAAAACACATCAAACCGGCAATTAGTTTCAATTTTATTTTTTTTCATTTCGAGATTTTAAATTGCATTAATTTCTATGCGTGGACAATTTGTTGGATTTTATATGGATATACATTTATTTTCAAAATCAGTTTGAACGTGACTCGAAATTTCAGGATTAAAAATTGTCCGGACCGCACCGAAATATGCCAAATTTTGTACAATTTTTTAACCGTGGCCACAATATGGGCTGTAATGCTAACAAAAAGAATATGGGCTCCCAAAAAACTTAAGAATTAGCAACTGGGCTGTAAATTATTAGAAATAATGGCAGATGGGATGTATGATGTTTTCCATATATTTGAGGCTTTCCTAAAAAAAAGGTTGACGCACAAGCAGTGACTGTTGGATGTCCATCCAACGGCGGTCGTGCTTCTTCAATCTCTGCTCTTCTTGCTCCAGTCGCTCAAACAAGCGCCCGCAGGACTACCTGCTCTCTCCTCCCGTCGGTCGGTTGTGCTGCGGCGGAGGCCTCACCCCACCCCCCCCACCGTACTACCATCGCTGGCCTAGCCATCCCTCTACTCACCCACACCTACTGTTTTCTCCGAGGATGGCAGACGAACCAGTAAACCCTCATACTCCTCCGCGTGGGAAACAACTGCCAGTCTTCCCTGGTTTCGTGTCGTTCCCTTCCTAGGCCTCGCCATCGTCCACCACCCTGGTGCTCTCAACGCGGCCTGGTTAACGTGGTCAATTAACGACATCCATCGGAAGTGGACTGTACCTGGAGAGGCTGACAGCTGGGTCCATGGCCGCACACAAGGAAATGCCTCCTTATTACGCGCAAAATAATGGTTCCTCCACTTGACAAGGAAATGCCTCCCACGGTATTTCGCGAAAAAAACGTCCCCCCCCACTGATAGGTCGGACCCGCCAGCTATATCTTCGCACGCAAGGAAGTGCCTCCTTATGACGCACAAAAAAATGAATACCCCCTGCTAGCTGGGACCCACCATAGTGGGTAGCTGACTTGTGGGCCTACTATGTTGACGGGGACGGAGGGCTTTGTCAAGTTAGTCAATATGAATTATTCTAGCTCCAGTGACCGTACGATGTCCATCCAACGACCATAGTGCTTCTTCAACCTCTGGTCTTCTTACTCTAGCCGCCCAAAGCAGCACCGGTCGTACCGCCTGCTCCTGCCTCCCGTGGCCGGCTGCGCTGCCGCGGAGGCCTCACCACCCCCATACTACTCCCACCGCTGGCCAGGCCATCCCTCCACTCACCCACACCCCCTGTTATTCTGCGGCGACGACAGCCTCACACCGCAGCCGAACCAGTGACCCTCGTACTCCTCTCTCTGTGGGCATCCACTGTCATGTGTTCCCCGGCTCCACGTCGTCCCCTTCCTAGGCCTCGCCGTCGTCCACCGCCTTGGTGCTCTCGGCGCGGCGTGGTCAATGTGGTCAACGACCGACTTCCATCGGAAGAGTACTGTATGTGGAGAGGCTGACAGCTGGGTCCACGGTCGCAGCTGGGTCCATGGCCGCAGCCCAGTTTTTTGTGATTTGCCAAGTAAGTCGCTTTGTCAGGCCTGTTGGGCAGCAAATCTTTCAAGACGAGGAGAGCTTCATTCGGCTTGCCGAGAAAATGGCCTATCAGTAATGAGAAATGGGTTGTACATTTTTAAAACACATCAAACCGGCAATTAGTTTCAAATTTCTTTTTTTCATTTAGAGATTTTAAATTGCATTGATTTTTATGCGTGGACAATTTGTTGGATTTTATATTGATATACATTTATTTTTAAAATTAGTTTGAATGTGACTCAAAATTTCGGGATTAAAAACAGTTCGGACCGCACCAAAATATGCAAAATTTCGTATAATTTTTTAACCATGGCCACAATATGGGCTTTAATGCTAACAAAAAGAACACGGCCTCCAAAAAAACCTTAAGAATTAGGAAATGGGTGATACGTCTCCAACGTATCTATAATTTTGGATTTTTCCATGCTATTATTTATGATGTTTTGGATGTTTAATGGGCTTTGTTATACACTTTTATATTATCTATAGGACTAACATATTAACGCAGAGACCAGTGCCAGTTTATGTTTTTCTCATGTTTTAGGGTTTCAGAGAAAAGGAGTATCAAACGGAACCCAATTGACCTGAAATTCAACGGAGATAGTTTTTGGACCAGAAGAAGCCCACATAGTGCCGGAGGGGGACGAGAAGACCTACGGGCTGCCCACGAGGATGGGGGCGCCCCCCACCCCTACTGGGCGCGCCCCCTGTCTCGTGGACAACCTGTAGACCCCCTTTGCTTGGCCCCGACTCCAACACCTCCTATATATATACTGAAATCTCCGGAAAATAACCTAGATCGGGTGTTCCGCCGCAGAAAGCCTCTGTAGCCACCAAAAACAAATCTAGACCATGTTCTGACACCCTACCGGAGAGGGGAACCCTCACCGGTGGCCATCTTCATCATCCCGGCGTCCTCCATGATGAGGAGGGAGTAGTCCACCCTCGGGGCTGAGGGTATGTACCAGTAGCTCTGTGTTTGATCTCTCTCTCTCTCTTGATCTTGAGATGGCACAATCTTGATGTATCGTGAGCTTTTCTATTATAGTTGGATCTTATGATGTTTCTCCCCCTCTACTCTCTTGTAATGGATTGAGTTTTCCCTTTGAAGTTAGCTTATCGGATTGAGTCTTTAAGGATTTGACAACACTTGATGTATGTCTTGCACGTGCTTATTTGTGGTGACAATGGGATATCATGTGATCCACTTGATGTATGTTTTGGTGATCAACTTGTGGGTTCCGTGACCTTGGGAATCTATGCATAGGGGTTGGCACACGTTTTCGTCTTGACTTTCCGGTAGAAACTTTGGGGCACTCTTTGAAGTACTTTGTGTTGGTTGAATAGATGAATCTGAGATTGTGTGATGCATATCGTATAATCATGCCCACGGATACTTGAGGTGACAATGGAGTATCTGGGTGACATTAGGTTTTTGGTTGATTTGTATCTTAAGGTGTTATTCTAGTACGAACTCTATGATAGATAGAACGGAAATAATAGCTTCGTGTTATTTTACTACGGACTGTTGAATAGATTGATCAGAAAGATCATACCCTACCATAATCTCTTTGTTTGTTCTCCGCTATTAGTTACTTTGGAGTGACTCTTTGTTGCGTGTTGAGGGCTAGTAATATGATCCAATTATGTTATTATGGTTGAGAGAACTTGCACTAGTGAAAGTATGAACCCTAGGCCTTGTTTCCTATCATTGCAACACCATTTATGCTCACTTTTACCACTTGCTACCTTGCTGTTTTTATATTTTCAGTTTACAAAAACCTATATCTACCATCCATATTGCACTTGTATCACCATCTCTTCGCCGAACTAGTGCACCTATACAATTTACCATTGTATTGGGTGTGTTGGGGACACAAGAGACTCTTTATTATTTGGTTGTAGGGTTGTTTGAGAGAGACCATCTTCATCCTACGCCTCCCACGGATTGATAAACCTTAGGTCATCCACTTGAGGGAAATTTGCTACTGTCCTACAAACCTCTACACTTGGAGGCCCAACAACGTCTACAAGAAGAAGGTTGCGTAGTAGACATCAAGCTCTTTTCTGGCGCCGTTGCCGGGGAGGTTAGTGGTTGAAGGTATATCTTTAGATCTTGCAATCGAATCTTTTAGTTTCTTGTTTTATCACTAGTTTAGTTTATAAAAGAAAACTACAAAAAATGTAATTAAGGTTACCTCATATGCTTCATCTTGTTAATATCTTTCGTGAAAATGATAGGAAGGAAAATTGTGCTCAAGTACTAGAAGAAGAATTACATAGAATGCTTGGCATAAAATATGTGAATGATGAGCATGATTGCAATGTTGTTAGTATGAATTCTTGAATACCCATGATGCTAATGATATGCAAAGCCACAAGCTTGGGGAAGCTATGTTTGATGATATTTTTAGTCCCCCAAGTTTGGTGAGCAAATTTATTATGATGAAAGCATGCCTCCTATTTATGATGATTACATTGATGAAAGTGGATTTGGAGAGGTCATGACTTTATTTAGTGACGAATCCACGATTTCGGAAGAGGTTCCAATTGATTATGAGAACAAAGTTGCTATATATGATGATTATTGTGATGACTTGTATGCTATAAAGATTAATGATAACCATGAAACTTGTCATCATTATTTTAGTTCTCAACTGGATTATGCTTCACATGATAGTTATTTTGTTGCATTTGCTCCTCCCACTACTATGAATGAGAAGAATTTTGCTTATGATGGGAGTAGTAAAATTTCTATGCAAGTAGATCATGAAAAGAATGCTTTATGTGCTAGTTATATGGTTGAATTTATTCATGATGCTACTGAAAATTATTATGAGAGAGGATCATATGCTTGTAGGAATTGCTATAATATCAAGTTTCCTCTCTATGTTCTTAAAGTTTTGAAGCTATGCTTGTTTTTGCTTTCCTATGCTAGTTGATTATTGTTCCCATAAGTTGTTTGCTCACAAAAACCCTATGCATAGAAGTGGGTTAGTCTTAAATGTGCTATTCATATTCTTCATGATGCTCTCTTTACGTTTCAATTCTTATCTTTTATGCGAGCATCATTGAAACCATCATGCCTAGCTAGGGGTGTTAAACGATAGCGCTTGTTGGGAGGCAACCCAACGTTATTTTATTTTCTTTGCTTTTCCTTCTGTTTAGGAATAAATATTGCATCTAGCTTCTGTTTAGATGTGGTTTTGTGTTTTAATTAGTGTTTTTGCCAAGTAGAACCTTTGGGAAGACTTGTGTGAAGTTTATGCGATCATGCTGTAAAAAAATAGAAACTTTAGCGCTCACGAGATTGGCTACCATTTTTTACCGGAGAGTGTTTTTTAGTTGATTCTTTTTGCAGATGATTAATAGACAAATTCCTCAGGTCTACCAATTTATTTCGGAATTTTTAGAGTTCCAGAAGTATTCGAAAGTTACAGATTACTACAGACAGTTATGTTTTTGACAGATTATGTTTTCTATGTGTTGTTGGCTTATTTTGATGAATCTATGAGTAGTATCAGAGGGTATGAACCATCGAGAAGTTGGAATACAGTAGGTTTAACACCAATATAAACAAAGAATGAATTCATTACAGTACCTTTGAGTAGTGGTTTGTTTTCTTATACTAACGGAGCTCACGAGATTTTTGTCTAAGTTTTGTGTTGTGAAGTTTTCAAGTTTTGAGTATTGCTTTGATGGACTATGGAACAAAAAGTGGCAAGATCCTAAGCTTGGGTATTCCCAAGGCACCCGAAGGTAAAATTCAAGGACAACCAAAAGCCTAAGCTTGGGGATGCCCCGGGAAGGCATCCCCTCTTTCGTCTTCATCTATCGGTGACTATACTCGGAGCTATATTTTTATGCACCACATGATATGTGTTTTACTTGGAGCATCGTGTATAATTTGAGTATTTGCTTGTTAGTTTGCCACAATTATCCTTGATGGACACACCTATGTGAGAGAGTTAAATATGGCCTAGGAATTGACAGAACACTCTATGTGCTTCACTTATATCTTTTGAGTTGAATAGTTTTTGCTCTAGTGCTTCACTTATATCTTTTAGAGCACGGTGGTGATTATATTTTGTAGAAATTGTTTATCTCTCATGCTTCACTTATATACTTTTGAGAGTCTATTAAAACAGCATGGTAATGTGCTTTGGCTATAAAACTAGTCTTCGCAAGATAGACATCCAAGATCAATGTAATAAAAAAATCACACTAAGTGCGTTGAATATGATGAGAAGTTGGATGCTTGATATTTGTTTTGAGATATGAGGATAGTGATATTAGTGTCATGCTAGTGGAGTTACTATGAAATTGAGAAATACTTGTGTTAAGGTTAGTGATTCCCGTAGCATGCACGTATGGTGAACCGCTATGTGACGAAGTTAGAGCATGAGGTATTTATTGATTGTCATCCTTTGTGTGGAGGTCGGGATCACGCGATGGTTAACTCCTACCAACCCTTCCCCTAGGAGCATGCGTTGAATACTTTGTTTTGATAACTCGTAGATTTTTTGCGATAAGTATATGAGTTCTTTATGACTAATGTTGAGTCCATGGATTATACGCACTCTCACCCTTCCACCATTGCTAGCCTCTCTTGTACTGCGCAACTTTCGCCGGTACCATACACCCACCATATACCTTCCTCAAAACAGCCACCATACCTACCTATCATGGCATTTCCATAGCCATTCCAAGATATATTGCCATGCAACTTTCCACCGTTCCGTTCGTATGACACGCTTCATATTGTCATATTGCCATGCATGATCATGTAGTTGACATCGTATTTGTGGCAAAGCCACCATTCACAATTCATTCATACATGTCACTCTTGATTCATTGCACATCTAGGTACACCGCCAGAGGCATTCACTTAGAGTCATATTTTGTTCTAGCTTCGAGTTGTAATCTTTGAGTTGTAAGTAAATAAAAGTGTGATGATCTTCATTATTAAAGCATTGTCCCATGTCAGGAAACAAAAAAAACAAAAAAGGATAAAGGCCAAATAAAAAAAGAGATGGCCCAAAAAAATAGAGAGGGGCTAAAAAAAAGGAGGAAAGCCCCTCCAAAAGAATGAGAGAAAATAGAGAAGGGACAATGCTACTATCCTTTTCCACACTTGTGCTTCAAAGTAGCACCATAATCCTCATGATAGAGAGTCTCTTGTTTTTTCACTTTCATATACTAGTGGGAATTTTCATTATAGAACTTGGCTTGTATATTCCAATGATGGGGTTCCTCAAATGCCCTAGGTCTTCATGAGCAAGCAAGTTGGATGCACACCCACTTAGTTTCTTTTGATGAGCTTTCATACACTTATAGCTCAGTGCATCCGTTGCATGGCAATCCCTACTCACTCACATTGATATCTATTGATGGGCATCTCCATAGCTCGTTAATACGCCTAGTCGATGTGAGACTATCTCCATCCTTTTTGTCTTCTCCAGAACCACCACTCTATTCCACCCATAGTGCTATGTACATGGCTCACGCTCATGTATTGCGTGAAAGTTGAAAGGTTTGAAAGAATAGAGTATGAAAACAAGTGCTTGGCTGAAACCGGGGTTGTTCATGATATGAACATTTTGTGTGATGAAGAGGGAGCATAGCCAGACTATATGATTTTGTAGGGATAACTTTCTTTAGCCATAGTATTTTGAGAAGACATGATTGCTTTGTTAGTATGCTTGAAGTATTATTATTTCTTATGTCGATACAGACTTTTTTCTTGAATCTTTCAGATCTAAACATTCATGCCACAATAAAGAGAACTACATTGAAAATTATGTTAGGTAGCATTCCACATCAAAAAATCTGTTTTTTCATTTACCTACTCGAGGACGAGGAGGTATTAAGCTTGGGGATGCTGATATGTCTCCAATGTATCTATAATTTTTTATTGTTCCATGCTATTATTTATGATGTTTTGGATGTTTAATGGGCTTTGTTATATACTTTTATATTATTTTTAGGACTAACCTATTAACCCAGAGCCCAGTGCCAGCTTATGTTTTTCTCCCGTTTTAGGGTTTCGCAAAAAAGGAATATCAAACGGAGCCCAGTTGACCTGAAATTTAATGGAGATCGTTTTTGGACCAGAAGAAGCCCACGGAGTGCTGGAGGGGGACTAGAAGACCCACGGGCTGCCCACGAGGGTGGGGCGCGCCCCCCCTACTGGGAGCGCCCCCCTGCCTCGTGGACAGCCCGTAGACCCCCTTTGCTTGGCCCCGACTCCAATACCTCCTATATATACTGAAACCTCCGGAAAATAACCTAGATCGGGAGTTCCACCACCGAAAGCCTCTGTAGCCACCGAAAATCAATCTAGACCCTGTTCCGGCACCCTGCCGGAGGGAGAACCCTCACCGGTGGCCATCTTCATCATCCCGGCACTCTCCATGATGAGAGGGAGTAGTCCACCCTCGGGGCTGAGGGTATGTACTAGTAGCTATGTGTTTGATCTCTCTCTCTCTCTCGCGTGCTCTTGAGATGGCACGATCTTGATGTATCATGAGCTTTGCTATTATAGTTGGATCTTATGATGTCTCTCAACCTCTACTCTCTTGTAATGGATTGAGTTTTCCCATTGAGTCTTTAAGGATTTGAGAACACTTGATGTATGTCTTGCACGTGCTTATCTGTTGTGACAATGGGATATCATGTGATCCACTTGATGTATGTTTTGGTGATCAACTTGCGGGTTCCGCGACCTTGGGAATCTATGCATAGGGGTTGGCACACGTTTTCGTCTTGACTTTCTGGTAGAAACTTTGGGGCACTCTTTGAAGTACTTTGGGTTGGTTAAATAGATGAATCTGAGATTGTGTGATTCATATCGTATAATCATGCCCACGGATACTTGAGGTGACAATGGAGTATCTAGGTGACATTAGGGTTTTGGTCGATTTGTATCTTAAGGTGTTATTCTAGTATGAACTCTATGATAGATCAAACGGAAAGAATAGCTTCGTGTAATTTTACTACGGACTCTTGAATAGATTGATCAGAAAGAATAACTTTCAGGTGGTTTCGTACCCTACCATAATCTCTTCGTTTGTTCTCCTCTATTAGTTACTTTGGAGTGACTCTTTGTTGCATGTTGAGGGCTAGTAATATGATCCAATTATGTTATTAATGTCAAGAGAACTTTCACTAGAGAAAGTATGAACCCTAGGCCTTGTTTACTATCATTGCAACACCATTTATGCTCTCTTTTACCACTTGCTACCTTGCTGTTTTTATATTTCTAGTTTACAAAAACCTATATCTACCATCCATATTGCACTTGTATCACCATCTCTTCGCCGAACTAGTGCACCTATACAATTTACCATTGTATTGGGTGTGTTGGGGACACAAGATACTCTTTGTTATTTGGTTGCAAGGTTGTTTGAGAGAGACCATCTTCGTCCTATGCCTCCCACAGCTTGATAAACCTTATGTCATCCACTTGAGGGAAATTATCTACTATCCTACAAACCTCTGCACTTGGAGGCCCAACAACGTCTACAAGAAGAAGGTTGCGTAGTAGACATCAATGGGTTGTAAATTATTACTAATAATGGCAGATGGACTGTATGACGTATTCCACACATTTGAGGCTTTCCTAAAAAAAGGTTGACACACAAGCAGTGATTGTTGGATGTCCATCCAACGGCCGTCGTGCTTCTTCAATCTCTGCTCTTCCTGCTCCAGCCGCTCAAACAGGTGTCGGTGGGACTGCCTGCTCTCTCCTCCCCGTGGCTGGTTGTGCTGCCGCGCAAGCCTCACCGCCCCACCGTACTCCCATCGCTGGCCTAGCCATCCCTCTACTCACCCACACCTGTTGGTATTCTCCGGCGACGGCAGACGAACCAGTAAACCCTCGTACAGTCGTACTCCCCTCCGCATGGGAAACAACTGCCGAGTCTTCCCTGCCTCCGTGTCGTTCCCTTCCTAGGCCTCGATGTCGTCCACCACCCTGGTGCTCTCGGCGTGGCCTGGTCAACGCGGTCAACGACCGACATGCATCTGAAGTGGACGGTACGTGGAGAGGCTGATAGCTCGGTCCATGGCCGCACGCAAGGAAATGCCTCCTTATTACGCACAAAATAATGATTCCTACACCTGACATCTGGGACCCACCGAAAGGGCCTTTGTATTTCACGAAAAAAACGTTACCTTCGCTGACAGCTCGGACCCACCAGCTATATCTACGCACGCAAGGAAGTGCCTCCTTATTACACACAAAAAATGAATACTCCCCCTGTTAGCTGGGACCCAGTATAGTGGCAGGCTGACTTGTGGGCCTACTAAGTTGACGGGGACGGAGGGCTTTGTCAACTTAGTCAATATGCACGATTCTAGCTCAAGTGACCGTATGATGTCCATCCAACGGCTGTAGTGCTCCTTCAACCTCTGGTCTTCTTGCTCCATCCGCCCAAACCAGCGCCGGTCGTGCCTCGTGCTCCTGCCTCCCGTGGCCGGTTGTGCTGCCGCGGAGGCCTCACCGCCCCTACTACTCCCACCGCTGGCCAGGCCATCCCTCCTCTCACCCACACCCCATGTTATTCTACGACGATGACAGCCTCACACCACAGCCGAACCAGTGAACCCTCGTACTCCTCTCCGTGCGGGCTTCCACATTCGCGTCTTCACCGGCTCCGCGTCGTCGCCTTCCTAGGCCTCGCCGTCGTCTACCGCCCTGATGCTCTCGGCGCAGGGTGGTCAACATGGTCAAGGAATGGCTTTGCATCGGACGTGGATTGTACATGGAGAGGCTGACAATTGGGTCCACGGCCGCAGCAAAGGAAGTCCCTCCTTATTACGCGCAAAATAATTATTCCTCCACCTGACATCGGGGACCCACTGGATAGGCCACCATATTTCGTGAAAAAAACGTTTCCCCCTGACTGCTGGGACCCACCAGCTACATCTTCGGATGCAAGGAAGTGCGTCCAGGAAAAAAAACGATTCACCCCCTTGACTGCTGGGACCCACCAGCTACATCTTCGCACGCAAGGAAGTGCCTGACAGTCAGGACCCACCTAGTTGAAGCTTATGTAGCGTTGTCATTCTGGTCGCGAACGTGTACGTACATACTGGTCGATGTAGAGGCGCGCACGTGCCGTAGTAGAGGCGCGCACGTAGCATGTACACGTACATACAGCGGCCAGGGTGCAAGAAAGTAAATACGGCCACGTACGTACATACGGGAGCGGTCTCGAATGCCTACTCGCGCGTACGTACGGCCAGGGCTCGTGTACATGGTTGGGTTGGAAAGGAGAAACAGCGACGTCGTCGTGTTCATGGGGAGCCAACCGGCTGGGTCGGAACGGAATGCGTCGTCGTGTTCATCGGGAGGGCTTGGATGGAACAGCCGATGGAAGCGAGGCCTGGCGTACAGCATGACGGAGGAAACGGCCTTGTGTTCGACCGGCCACGGTCGAAACGGGATCTTGTTCATCGGGAGGGGTCTGGCGTACCGCAAAACGGAGGAAACGGACCTCCGACGGTCGAAACGGGGGTCCTATTGATCGGGAGGGGTGTGGCGTACCGCAAAACGGAAGAAACAGACTTGTGTTGGAGCGCTACGGTCGAAACGGGGGTCCTGTTCATTGGGAGGTGTGTGGCGTACCGCAAAACGGAGGAAACAGACTTGTGTTGGAGCGCTATGGTCGAAATGGTGGTCATGTTCATCGGGAGGGGTGTGGCGTACCGCAAAATGGGACTCCACGGGATACTGTTCATCACCACCGTCGACCCCCTACAGCCTCCACGGGCTACTGTTCATCCACCGTTGACCTCCTCCAGCCTCCACGTGCGACTGTTCAGCCTCCACCGCGCGCTACTCCATTGGCTACTGTTCAACCAGCTCTCTCCACGGGCTCTTGTTCAACCACCCCTCCAGGGGCTACTGTTCATCCAGCCCTCCTCCATCTACTATTCATGTAGCCCTCCATGGGGTGGCCCTGTTCATGCAGCCCTCCACGGGGTCCTGTTCATGCAGCCCCAACCGGCTCGATCGAACGGGGTCCTATTCATGCAGAGGCAACACCACGGGGTCCTGTTCAGCCACCCCCACCAGGAACTGTTCATCCAAACCCCACCAGCAACGCTCACTGTTCATGCAGAGGCAGCATCGATCGGCTTCAGTTAGCAGCAGTAGCGAAGGAATCGCTCAATCGGGTTCAGTTAACAGCTATCGATCGATCGCTCGGGTTCAGTAACGTGTAGCCTGTAGTGCAATCGCTCGGGTTCAGTTAGAGCCCAACGCCTCGCTTGGGTTCAGTTATAGCCCAACGCCTCGCACCCACGTGCGTGCGTGTACGAAAGAAACGTGCATCGCTCGGCCCCGACCACCCACCGTAACCGGGAACACCCCGATATTTTCCTCGCCCTCGCTTCTACCACGGTTTTTCCGTCATGGACGGCCCAAAGAATGTCATGCAGCTGCGTCTCCGGCCCGCCCACGACGAAAAGCCCATTTTCTGTCATGATTTTTTGTCATAGAAGTAGGACCCCACCACATCTATGATGATACCGTGTTTTTTCATAATTATTGTCATAGAAGTGTCATAAGTATGACAGAAAAAAGTTTCGTTCAGCCCAAAATGTCATGGATGTGTCTTTTTTTGTAGTGAAGTGTGGGGGAACTGACAGACATAATGCCCGCACATGCAAAGTGGGCAAGGAGGTCAGTGGCGCTGAACAGAAACAGGGCACGGTCAAGAGTTCCAAGAAATCAAAAGAAGATGATGAAGAAGAAGAGTTTGACAAGAATGATGACCAATCATACGAAGACAATGAAGATGACATTAGGGAACGAGGAAACTAAAACTGACGATGAAGCTACCAAGGCTCAACCAGGAAAGGGCGCCGGCAAGGGACAACATTCGAGGCCAGTTAGGAGGAGCTCAAGACTGAAGAATCCATAGTGGTTATGCTGCTGCATCAACTGAAAAATAAGTTTATACTCTAAGTTTCCTCGGTACACAATGAGGAAACATATCAGAAACATTGTCGTTATGTAGCGACCACGATCCGAATGGACCGAAGTCTCTGTGTTCTATGTCATCCCTGGATCGCTAATACTGACACACACAGTACTTGAAGGATTTCTAACAGAGTGGCAATCACACACTTATTACATCAAATGCCTCAAAAGAGAACTTATTACAAAAGTATATGGCATAAGGCCACCTAACAAAATAACAGCGGAAGACTTGGAAGATAAGTGAGTCCATCAACTCCAACGGCATTGCTGAGTGCATGACAAACAACCTAGCGCACCTTACTCTTCTTTTGAAAAGTCTGCAACGTAATATGTTGCAGCCCGAAACGGGTCAGCACATGGAATATGCTCGCAAGATAACAGAGTAGAGCAAGTAACAGAATAAAGGATAACACTACATGCATATTTGGCTGGTGGCGGCTCTAAGGTTAAATTCTTTGCGTAAAGCCAATTTTTCCCTACAACAAAGGAATAACTTTTATTTTAACTATCATGGTGGTTGAAACATCATTGAGAAGGTTCCTCCAACTCAATCCCAATTAAAGTAGTCATCATTAACCTAGAAAATTAGTTTTAGAGTGATGAGATCAACCAATAATTCAAGTACCAGATACTCAAGATGTCCATAATCGGGGACACGGCTAATCATGATTAGTTTGTACACTTTGCACAGGTTTGCGCACTTTTCCCCACAAGACTCGATCTCCTCCATTGGATTTCTTGCACTGCATGATGTTTGAGAAACGGATGACCGAGACACAGTCTTTCAGAAGCATTTACTCTTTACCCGGGTGGACCCGTACACCTACTTTTCCCTACATCTGCTAGTCCACCACTGACAGAGCTCACACAACTTACTCATACTATGCCAGAGCCCATAATGGCATTGTGGCTGCACACGGAAGTTTCAAGCATGAATAGTTTTATGATCCCTTTGAGCCTGGGTGTCATTCCATAGGATAATCACACGGTTTCTCTCGGATTTCCTAGGACAACACTGGATTCTCCAGGTGCCCTGCAACCAATCCACCCAGATGTGTATTCAAGTAGCCACCTTAAGTTGAACCATTAATTAACAAATCACATCTGTCATGGATACTCTCAAGCCCAAACCACGTCTACGAGCATAGCATTCAACCTAAGCATAACGTTGAAGTAACTCCCAGGGGTTTGAAAATAATGCAGGTAATAGTTTCTACCTCAATCTACTTCCCACACCCACAAGTTAAGAGATCCTACTCATGCAATGTGTGACGGTTTCGATCTAATGCATAAAAACAAGGTAATAAAAGGGTATGATCAAAGTGTTACTTGCCTTGCTAATGATTCACAAAACCTAGGGACTCGTAGTAGCACGCTCCGCACTCCGGGAATTATGTCGCAAGCAAACAATAGCATAAATAAGCAATCAAGCAAAGATGCACAAGTAAAACTCCAAATAAGTAGATCTAACCAGAAAGTTCAACTTAAGAACTCCGGTTTGCGAAAAGAATCAAATCAAACGGAGCAACGAAACTCAAACTGCGAAAGAAACAAAATCCGTTTACTAGATTGATCTAAAGTCAAATTTTACAGTAGCAAAACCTTGTTCAAGTTGCTTAAATGGAAAGAGGGCTTTGAGAGGAATATCTGGGTGCTTGAATCTCCTGATTCCGACTTAAGAGCGAAAAGAAAAACTAAAAAGAAGATCAGGGCAGAAATCGCGATCGAAAATAATCGCGAAAAAACGTGAAAAGGAAAATGGATGAACAGGCTAACGAATGAACGTTCGCTGTCTATAACTAAAAGACGAAAAGCGTTCGTTAAAATGAAGAAACGGACGAATGTCCGCTAAATAACTAAACCGACGAAAAACCGAACCGATCTAAAAAACAGATCTAGGGTTCTAAAAAAACGATCAGTTTTAAAAAAATGACGACGACGGCGACGAGATCGGCGGCGGTGGCTTCTCCGACGGCGGCGGCGCTCCAGCGGGGCGACGGGGCAAGGCGGCAGCGGCGGCGGCCTAGGCTTAGGGCGGATCGGGCGGGGCGACGGGGTGGGCTGGGGGCGACGACGGCTGGGCTTTTAAAGGGGCCGGCCGAAAGAGTCCTAGTTGGGTACGGCCCGACTAGGTCGGTTGACTTTTGTTTTTTTAAATAGTCCTGACGTGGCAAAACGAACGAAAAAAAACTAAACGGACTTGAAAAATTCCGAAATTAATTTTTACAGTAAACGTTTTAAATAAATTCCGAAATAAATTCTTAAGGTAAAGCGTTCGTTAAAATGAACGAACGGACGAATGTCCGCTAAATAACTAAACCGGCGGAAAACCGAACCGATCTAAAAAACAGATCTAGGGTTCTAAAAAACTCGATCGCCTTTTTTTATAACCGACGGCGACGGCGACGAGACCGGCGGCGACGGCGACGAGACCGGCGGCGACGGCGACGAGACCGGCGGCTGCGGCTACCTCGGCGGCGGTGGCTTCTTCGGCGACGGCGGCGCTCCGGCGGGGCGGTGGGCCAAGGCGGCGGCGGTGGAGTGCGGTGCGACGGCGGCGGCGGCGACAGCAGCGGGCGGCGAGGCGCGGCGGCGGCGGCTTTGGCGGTGGCGGCCTAGGGTTAGGGTGGATCGGGCGGGGCGACGGTGTGGGCTGGGGGCGGCGGCGGCTGGGCTTTTAAAGGGGGCGGCCGAAAGAGTTCTAGTCGGGTACGGCCCGACTAGGTCGGTTGACTTTTTTTCTAAATAGTCCCGACGCGGCAAAACGGATGGAAAAAAAAACTAAACGGACTCAAAAAATTCTGACATAAATTTTCGCCGTCTTTTAATAATATTTAGGACAAAGTGAACATTTTTCCAGGACATAAATGCAATTTTGAAATATGCGCATTTTTCCTATGCAAATAAAATCGCAAATAAATCCGAATAAAAACCAAAAGTGATTTTAATATATTTTTCCTCCAATATTTTTTTTATTTTGGAGAACTCATATTATCTCCGCTCATATATTTTATTAAGAAATATTTTTCGGAGAGAAAAATAATTAAAACCAAGGTGATCCCCGTACCGGTATTTGAGAAAACTCAAATACGAAAACGGTAAAAGCCCCAACTCTCTCCATGGGTCCTTGAGTTGCTTAAAATTTTCGAGGATCGCAACACACAAATGCAATAAAAACATGCTATGCAATATGATCTATGTATAACATTCCAAATTGAAAATTTGGGATGTTACAAACCTACCCCCCTTAGAATGAATCTCGCCCTCGAGATTCGGTTTGGCTAGAGAATAGATGTGGGTGGTCCTTGCGTAGATCATCCTCTCGTTCCCAGGTGGCTTAATCCTCGGTGTGGTGAATCCACTGAACTTTGCAAAACTTGGTAACTTTGCTGCGGGTGACTCTGCTTGCATACTCGAGGATCTAGACTGGTTTCTCCTCGTAAGTTAGATCAATATCCAACTGAATTGCTTCCAGGGGCACTGTGTCTCTTAAAGGAATATCGGCCCTCTCAGCATGGCACTTCTTAAGCTGAGAAACGTGAAACACGTCATGAACTCCTGACAATCCTTCGGGTAACTCCAACTTGTAGGCAACCTCTCCCATGCGTTCCAAAACACGGTACGGTCCCATCAAATCTCGGGGCTAACTTTCCCTTAACTCCAAAACGTTTAACTCCCTGCAAAGGCGACACTCTCAGGTACACTCTCTCTTCGATTTCGTAGACTACTTCCTTGCACTTTGAGTCTACATAACAATTCTGCCTGGACTAAGCTACCTTCAGTCTATCTTGAATCATCTTAACCTTTTCTTCTGACTCTTTGATCAGATCTGGTCCAAACAACTGACAGTCTCCGACTTCATCCCACATTAACGGTGTTCGCCACCTCCTCCCGTACAATGCTTCGAACGGTGCCATCGTCAAACTAGCCTGGTAACTGTTGTTGTACGAGAACTCCGCATAGGGCAAGTTGTCATCCCAACTAGATCCATAATCTAGCGCACAAGCTCTCAACATGTCCTCCAAAATCTAGTTGACTCTCTCGGTCTGTCCATCAGTTTGCGGGTGAAAAGTTGTACTGAATTCTGGCCTAGTTCCCAAAGTCTGGTGTAGCTGATACCAAAACTTTGAGGTGAACTGTGTTCCTCTATCTGATACGATGGTCCTCGGAACTCCGTGCAGACATACGATCCTGGTCATGTATATCTTGGCCAACTTTGCACTGGTATAAGTGGTTTTCACGGGGATAAAGTGGGCTACTTTGGTCAAGCGATCCACTACTACCCAGATTGAGTCATATCCCGATCTGGTCCTGGACAATCCGATGATAAAGTCCATGCCAAGCTTATCGCACTTCCATTCAGGTATCGGCATAGGCTATAGTAATCCTGCTGGCTTCTGATGTTCTGCCTTCACTCTCTGGCATACGTCACATACTGCTACATACTCGGCAATATCCTTCTTCATTCCCGTCCACCAGAAACGTTCCTTTAAATCCAAATACATCTTAGTGTTTCTCGGGTGTATCGAGTATGGTGAATCATGTGCTTCTTGCAGTATCAATTTCCTGATCTTGGCGTTGTTGGGCACATAGATTCGGTCTTCAAACCACAAGGTGTCGTGTTCATCATCACGAAAACCCTTGGCTTTTCCTTCACTCATCTTCTCCTTTATCTCAGAAATCACGTTGTCATCCTTCTGGGCTTCTCGTATCTTTCCCAACAATGTTGACTGAACCTCCAATGTTGCAACAAAACCTCTAGGAACTATTTCCAAACGAAGCTCCCTGAGATCTTCTGCTAAATGCATTAGCAATCCTCCCTTTACTAGGGTATTGGCATAACTCTTCCAGCTCAAAGCGTCTGCAACGACATTGGCCTTTCTGGGGTGATAGTGCAGCTTCATATCATAATCCTTTATGACCTCCAACCATCTCCTCTGTCTGAGGTTCAGCTCCTTCTAGGTGAAAATGTACTTCAAACTCTTGTGATCCGTGTACACATCACAACGATTTCCAATAAGGAAATGTCTCCAAGTTTTGAGTGCGTGCACTACTGATGCTAGCTCCAAATCATGCGTAGCATAATTTAACTCATGTGGTCGAAGTTGACGAAACGCATAAGAAACAACTCTTACATCCTGCATGAGTACTCCTCCAAGTCCTAAGCGTGAAGCGTCGCCATACACTTGGAAATCCTTGCGTATATCAGGCAAGATCAGCACTGGGGATGTCGTCAAACGTTTCTTCAACTCCTGGAAACTTTCTTCGCACTCTTCAGTCCAATGGAACTTGGTGTCCTTCTTCAACAATGTCGTCATAGGCTTTGCAATCTTGGAGAAATTCTCTATGAATCTCTAGTAATATCCCGCGAGTCCAAGAAAACTGCGAATTTCTCCAACTGAAGTGGGTGCCAACCACTCCGTGACTGCCTGTACCTTGACAGGATCCACTGCTATACCTTCTCCTGATATAACATGTCCTAAGAATCCAACTTCCTTCAACCAAAACTCACATTTGCTGAACTTGGCATATAGCTGGTGTTCTCTGAGCTTCTCGAGAACCAAACACAAATGCTCCTCGTGTTCCTCTTTGTTCTTCGAGTACACCAAGATATCATCAATGAATACCATGAAAAACTTATCCAAGAACTCCATGAACACCTTATTCATCATACTCATGAAATAGGCAGGGGCGTTAGTCAATCCAAATGACATAACCGTATACTCATATAGCCCATACCTGGTGGTGAAAGCTGTCTTAGGTATATCCTTCTCTCGGATCTTCAACTGGTGGTATCCTGATCGTAGATCGATCTTGGAGAATACTTTAGCTCCTTGAAGTTGGTCGAACAAATCATTGATCATCGGCAGCGGGTACTTATTCTTAATCATCACTTCATTGAGTGCTCGATAATCAATGACCATCCTTAAAGATCCATCCTTCTTCTCGACCAAAAGCATTGGGGCTCCCCAAGGTGATGAACTTCTTCGAATAAATCCTTTCTCCAATAACTCCTTAATCTACTTCTTGATCTCATCCAGATCATTTGCTGGCATCCGGTACGGTCTCTTCGATATTGGTCCGGTGCCAGGCAATAGCTCTATCAAAAACTCAATATCCCTATCCGGCGGCATGCCTGGTAGCTCCTCTGGAAATACATCCGGATAATCCCTTACTACGGGCACTTCCTCCTGGAGAACTCCCGTGAGAGAATGTACTTGTGTCCTCCTAGGCGAATGCCTAGATACATACTTGATCTTTTTTCCCTCCGGGGTGGTAAGCAAAATAGACTTACTAGCACAATCGATGTTCCCTCCATACATCGATAACCAATCCATACCTAATATCACATCCAATCCTTGTGACTCCTGAACTATTAGGTCTGAGGGAAAAACATGGCATCCAATGGTCAATGGCATCTGAAAACATCCTTGATTTGCCATATAATCCGCTCGTGGTGAACTTACTAACATAGGGGTCATAAGGACTTTGGTGGGCAACCTATGTCTATTCACGAATCCCCTTGAAATGTATGAATGCAATGCACCAGTATCGAAAAGAACTACTGCAGTAATGACTTAACCAAAAACTTACCGACAACTGCATTGGGTTGCTCTTCAAATTCCTCCACGGTCACGTGGTTCACTTGTCCTTTGTTGAAAGGGTTAGGCTTCTTCCCAGCGCTTCCATTGTCGTTCCCATTCTTAGCTTCAGGGCACTCCGTGGCATACTGTCCATTCTTCCCGCACTTGAAACAGGTAATGTGACCTAAATCCCTCTTGGCGGGTGTGGATGGAGTGGAGCGGTTCTGATTATTGTTTTCTCCATTCCCATTCTTGGAGCCATTGTGGTTCTGAGAACTCCCTCCATTATGGGTGTGGCTTCCATGGTTATGGGTGTATCCTCCCGAGTTAGGGGTGAAACGGGGCTTCTGTTGTGTTCCAGAATTATTCTTGCCTTGTCCATACTTCCTCCTGCGGCTTTCAATCTGCTATTGCTTCCCTTCAATCATAAGAGCCTTATCTACCAACTCCTGGTAGTTGTTGAAGGTTACCACCATCAACTGTATGCTCATCTCATCATTCAGCCCTTCCATAAACTTCTCCTGCTTTGCGGCATATGTGGCCACATCATCCGGGGCATAACGAGATAGAGTACTAAACTCATCTACGTACTGATCCACAGTACGATTTCCTTGGCGCAAGTTGAGAAACTCTCGCTTCTTCATGCTCATGGCTCCAATTGAGACATGGGCAGTGCAAAAAGTTTGCTGAAACTGATCCCAAGTGACATTGGCTACAGGTAAAGTGGTTGTGTAATTTTCCCACCAGGCGGCTCCGGGTCCAGCCAATTGATGTGCGGCAAGACGCACCTTCTCAGCATCTGTGCAATTTGCGGTGGTAAAATCCCTTCCAATCTTACGCAGCCAGTCATTAGCAACTATTGGTTCAATGCTACTAGAAAACACCGGTGGTTGCAACCTTAGGAAACGTGTCAGGTTGTCCACGGGTGGTGGTGGTGAAGGGTTGTTGTTGTTGTTATGATTGTTCTGATTGTTCTGGACAAGAAGTTGCATCAAAGTGTTCTGTTGCTGGATCAACTGAGTGAGCTCAGGGGGAAACTGAAATCTGGGCTCACGTCTTGGAGACATCTGATGGGTGTAGAGGGAAGAGATTAGAATAGAAATGAGGTCTCAGAGGAAATTCACTACCCATATGCACATGAGACAAACACAATCATATCACACCAATCTATTTCAAGCAAGGGCATACAAATCCCCTTAGGTTCTTCTTCTTCTCGTCCTCCTGGCACTGGATCTCCCATGAATACTCCTAGCTTCCTGGTCAAGTCATCATTCATCTCCACAAGTATTGTCATCTCCTCCTCGTATCCATCGCATGTAGACTTGAGTTCCTCTTCTAGCTCCAAGTTCCTGGTTAACGCCTTCTTCAATTCTATCATCCTTGCGCACATTTGGTGCTCCTGTCGACGAATGTGCTGGTTTAACTCCTGGATGAACGCTGCAATGGACCTGTCCTTCCGGGTGTTGATCATGTCCCATTGCTCATCTTGGCGTCCACATATCTGGTAGATAGTATCCGTCAACTCCTGCTTGTAGACTTCTCCAATTCTCCCCATGGTAATGTGGGCTTCCATACTCTTGCCTAGGCTCCAAGTTGGTGCATCAAAGGAAAACTCTATGGGCTCAGTGGATGGTGAGAATGTCCTCCCGGGAATTTGAACTTGAATATCCTGTCGCTCCTCTTCTGGTAGAGTGGTGGTGTAGGACCCGGTGAAGCTTGGTATTCCGATGTTCAGGTATCTAGTGACTTCCTTTAAGTGTCGTCCAAAAGGCGTGTCTTCATCCGGTTGAGTGAACTTGTTCCTTTGGTCCACCATCCTAAAGAGTACAAAATGGAGAGGTGTTAGAAATGAGTAGAGAAGAGTGACCTAGGGTTTTTCTTAGTGGTCGTGTCCTACATTTAGCGTGTGCTCTGATACCATCTTGTAGCGACCACGATCCGAATGGACCGAAGTCTCTGTGTTCTGTGTCATCCCTGGATCAGTAATGCTGACACACACAGTACTTGAAGGATTTATAACAGAGTGGCAATCACACACTTATTACATCGAATGCCTCAAAAGATAACTTATTACAAAAGTATATGGCATAAAGCCATCTAACAAAATAACAGCGGAAGACTTGGAAGATAAGTGAGTACATCAACTCCAACGGCATAGCTGAGTGCATGACAAACGACCTAACGCACCTTACTCTTCTTCTGAAATGTCTGCAATGTAATATGTTACAGCCCGAAATGGGTCAGCACATGGAATATGCTGGCAAGATAAATGGTTCCTCCAACTCAATCCCAATTAAAGTAGTCATCATTAACCCAGCAAATTAGTTTTAGAGTGATGAGATCAACCAATAATTCAAGTACCAGATACTCAAGATGTCCATAACCGGGGACACGGCTAATCATGATTAGTTTGTACACTCTGCAGAGGTTTGCGCACTTTTCCCCACAAGACTCGATCTCCTCCATCGGATTTCTCGCACTCCATGATGTTTGAGAAACAGATGACCGAGACACAGTCTTTCAGAAGCATTTACTCTTTACCCGGGTGGACCCGTACACCTACTTTCCCCTACATCTACTAGTCCACCTCTAAAAGAGCTCACAAAACTTACTCATACTGTGCCAGAGCCCATAATGGCATTGTGGATGCACACGGAAGTTTCTAGCATGAATAGTTTTATGATCCCTTTGAGCCTAGGTGGCATTCCATAGGATAATCACACGGTTCCTCCGGGATTTCCTAGGAAAACACTGGATTCTCCAGGTGCCCTACAACCAATCCACCCAGATGTGTATTCAAGTAGCCACCTTAAGTTGAACCATTAATTAACAACTCACATCTGTCATGGATACTCTCAAACCCAAACCACGTCTACGAGCATAGCATTCAACCTAAGCATAACGTAGAAGTAACTCCCAGGGGTTTGAAAATAATGCAGGTAATAGGTTCTACCTCAATCTACTTCCCAGAGCCACAAGTTAAGAGATCCTACTCATGCAATGTGTGAGGGTTTTCATCTAATGCATAAAAACTGGGTAATAAAAGGGTATGATCAAAGAGTTACTTGCCTTGCTGATGATTCGCAAAACCTAGGGACTCGTAGTAGCACGCTTCGCACTCCGGGAATTCTGTCGCAAGCAAACAATAGCCTACATAAGCAATCAAACAAAGATGCATAGGTAAAACTCCAAATAAGAAGATCTAACCAGAAAGTTCAACTTAAGAACTCTTGTTTGCGAAAAGAATCAAATCAAACGGAGCAACGAAACTCAAACTACGAAAGAAACAAGATCCGTTTACTAGATTGATTTATAGTCAAATTTTACAGTAACAAAACCTTGTTCAAGTTGTTTAAACGGAAAGAGGGCTTCGAGACGAAGATCTGGGTGCTTGAATCGCCTGATTCCGACTTACGAGCGAAAAGAAAAACGAAAAAGAAGATCAGGGCAGAAATCACGATCGAAAATAATCACGGAAAAACCCTGAAAAGGAAAACGGACGAACATGCTATCGAACGAACGTTCGCTGTCTTTAAATAAAAGACGAAAAGTGTTCGTTAAAACGAACGAACGGACGAATGTCCGCTAAATAACTAAACCGCTGGAAAACCGAACCGATCTAAAAAAACATATCTAGGGTTCTAAAAAACCGATCGCTTTTTTAAATCGACGGCGACAGCGGCTACCTCGGCGGCGGTGGCTTCTCCGGTGGCAGCAGCATTCCGGCGGGGCGACGGGGCAAGGCGGCGGCGGCGCAGCAGCGGGCGGCGGCACGGCGGCGGCTTTGGCGGCAGCGGCCTAGGGTTAGGGCGGATCGGGCGAGGTGACGGGGTGGGCTGGGGGCAGCGGCGGCTGGTCTTTTAAAGGGGCCGGCCGAAAGAGTCCTAGTCGGGTACGGCCCGACTAGGTCGGTTGACTTTTGTTTTGCTAAATAGTCCTCACGCGACAAAACGAACGTTAAAAAACTAAACGGACTCGAAAAATTCCGAAATAAATTTTTGCCATGCTCTAATAATATTTAGGACAAAGTGAACATTTTTCCTAGACCTAAATGCAATTTTGAAAAACGTGCGTTTTTCCTATGCAAATAAAATCACAAATAAATCGAATAAAAACCAAAAGTGATTTTAATATGTTTCCTCCAATATTTCTTTTATTTTGGAGAAGTCATATTATCTCCTCTCATATATTTTATTAAGAAATATTTTTCGGAGAGAAAAATAATTAAAACCAAGGTGATCCCCGTACCGGTATTTGAGAAAACTCAAATACAGAAACGGTAAAATCTCCAACGCTTTCTGTGGGTTCTTGAGTTGCTTAGAATTTTCGAGGATCGCAACACACAAATGAAATAAAAACATGCTATGCAATATGATCTATGTATAACATTCCAAATTGAAAATTTGGGATGTTACACGTTACCAAAACTTATTTAGCTTTATCATCGATTTCTCGATCAGTACTATAGTTAAGATATAATTTGTCATTTGTACCCGCTGGACAAGTGAGCTTATTATGTAAACCATTTGATAATCCTTTTGAATGCAGTCACAAATATATTTGAAAAAACTTATCTGGATTTATGTGACGCCAACACTATTGTCGACTAGTAATAAGCAAAAATATGTTAAAGAAAATTTAAACTCTTATAGTACATCAGTACTGATAATTCTCACTCGTCAGTACAAGGTAGGGTAACAAAACACACCTGTGAACACCTTAAAAAACATAGTTTCAATAAAAAAAGCTATGTCAAAACAAGCTATGTCTGTTTCTGCTAGTCCTAGTTCTGAAAGTCCATCCGTACATAAAAATAATTACCTCAAGCAAACAGAAAAAATTGATCGTTGTGCAAATATAGTACACATGTACTGATGAAAAACTAATTTATCTGTAAAAAACCTTTCAAAGATTATGTTGATATAAACAATTCTTTCAAAAAACAAAATTGTTTTAAAAAAGATTAGCATGACACACCCAGTCTGACTCGTATTTGGCAAGTTCAGATACACTTCAATCACCAGTCCAAGTACCCACAGTAGAGGAGTACAAACCTCCATCATCACCAACCTGACATGTGCAAGTAAGATAAGCAGCTGATAAGTACATCTTGAAAAGACTTCTCAGTGCGACAGTAAAATGCAATCATCATCGACCGTGAGACAAGCAAGTGGGACAAGCACCGATAAGTACAACTTGACGATTGGTTATTCCTGGCCACCGCCCGCACCACCCACTAGGTGGTTGCCACAAGGAACTTCAAACGACGACCCCACGACCACTACACCCACGTCCCCGACGAACGGCCTCCCACAAATCCCCGTCCACGCACTGAAATAACACATTGTCTTCCAACTCTGCCTCATTCCGAGAACCACCATCGCCGCTTCCATCTCCACTGCAGGCAAACCAGAAACTTCTCTCTCCCAAGCCCAAAGTCGCCGGATGAGGGCAATGGCGGAGGAACCGTCCGCCAAGCGTCATCATGGCGAGACGTCCGACCAGAGCAGCAACCTCGCCGACGTTCATGCCCCCGGCGAGAAGCGCGAGTACACCAAAATCCTCAAAGGGGTTGAGCTCCACGGCAAGGAGATGCTGGAGATTGTCTGCACCAGTGACCACACAAGGTCGACGAGATGATCAGCATGCTCTGGATGAAGGCTGGCGGCTTGTATCCTAGGATCGTCGGCGTTGGTGTGCACTACAACAGGGAAGACGAACATCCCCAGATGGCAGCATTCCTACAGTTGTGCATGGAGGAACTCTGCCTGGTGTACCACAACACAGCGGCCACAAAATGGTGACCCATCCTACTCATTGGCCATGTTTTGTTCATCTATTTAATTAGTATTGTATCCTAAAAATTTCATCAAACTTGTTTCCCAACTAGATGTACTAGCATGGTTTGTGAAAGTGGATGCACTACTGCATTTTCTCAAGTAGATCCACTATAAATGTATTTTTGAACCTAATGCACTGGATTACTATTTGAAAATCTTGCAGAAGATTAATTTCTGAAGTTGATGTACTAGTGTAGTTTCTGATCTTGATCCGATAGTGTAGTTTCTGTACTCGATGTATTAAAAAGATGTTTCTCAAATTGATGTAGTGAAGTAGTTTCTGAATTTGATCTAATGTTATTTTCATAAGCAAAAAAAACTAACAACTTGGTGAAGCACTGGTATGTGTTGTCCTATTCAACAAAAGTAAACTAAACTAGTACTAAAGCAGCATATACAACATTGACTCAAACTATGTATAATCCAAAAGGAAAAATAACATGGTATATTTGAATTTAACTCCAGAACTTTGTTTACTAGTTTCTAAAGTCCATTCATCCATTAATTATGCTATATAAGCATCTACTTCATGGATTCATAACTTGTAAACAAAACAAAAATGAAGAATTCAAACATCCAAGTAATGCTAATCTTCAAAATGTCTCTCCCCTTCCAGGCCCAAGCGCCTCAATGAGATGCTGAAGCATGAGAGGTTGTTCACATTTTCCAGTTTCAGCATTGAAAGCGACAAAGAGAAGCTGAAGATGTCTGGTTTGGAGATCAACCCCAACAAGTTCATCGACATTCAACGCATCTCGAGAGTTCCGTACATCGGAAAGGAGTACGACTCCTTAACTGATGTTGCAGCCAGCGTCATCCACCCATTCTAGGAAGGCATGAAGAATAACATCAACATGCAGGAAGACCACAAACTGTGGGGGATCAGCCCGCTGCAAGACAACCTCAGCGAGTGCGCAGGAGTACATGCGTACGCCACGTACAAGTTATGGAACATGATTGACAACATCACAAATGGTTGGGAGATTTCAAAAGCACAGGAGGCTGACCCCCACTAAGATTGCCCCTTCTAGGGATGAAGATACATCAAAGCATGCCTTCGTTTTGCTTAAGCTTATCCTTGCCTTTTATATTGTTGTTTCAAAATCGTAGTTTGCTCTTGTTGGGTTGAACCAGTATGATTATGCCATGCTTGCCTTTTATCTTGTTATTCCAAAATCGTAGTTTTCTCTTGTTGGGTTGAACCAGTTTCATTATGACGTGCTTGTCATGGTTGAACAAGTTTACTTATGTCAACAAGTACATTGTTTTGCTTATCTCATTATATAAGTTTGGTAGCTTCGTGATGTCTACTACGCAACCATCTTCTTGTAGACGTTGTTGGGCCTCCAAGTGCAGAGGTTTGTAGGACAATAGAAAATTTCTCTCAAGTGGATGACCTAAGGTTTATCAATCTGTGGGAGGCGTAGGGTGAAGATGGTCTCTCTCAAACAACCCTGCAACCAAATAACAAACAGTCTCGTGTGTCCCCAACACACCCAATACAATGGTAAATTGTATAGGTGTACTAATTCGGCGAAGAGATGGTGATACAAGTGCAATATGGATAGTAGATATAGGTTTTTGTAATATGAAAATATAAAACAACAAGGTAACTAATGATAAAAGTGAGCACAAATGGTATTGCAATGCTTTGAAACAAGGCCTAGGGTTCATACTTTCACTAGTGCAAGTTCTCTCAACAATAATAACATAACTGGATCATTAACTATCCCTCAACATGCAACAAAGAATCACCCCAAAGTCACTAATAGTAGAGAACAAACGAAGAGATTATTGTAGGGTACGAAACCACCTCAAAGTTATTCTTTCTGGTCGATCTATTCAAGAGTCCGTAGTAAAATAACACAAAGCTATTCTTTCGGTTCGATATATCCTAGAGTTCGTACTAGAATAACACCTTAAGACACACATCAACCAAAACCCTAATGTCATCTAGATACTCCATTGTCACCTCAAGTATCCGTGGGCATGATTATACGATATGCATCACACAATCGTACATTCATCTATTCAACCAACACAAAGAACTTCAAAGAGTGCCCCAAAGTTTCTACCGGAGAGTCAAGACGAAAATGTGAGCCAACCCCATTGCATAGATTCCCAAGGTCACGAAACCCGCTAGTTGATCACCAAAACATACATCAAGTGAATCAATAGAATACCCCATTGTCACCACGGGTATCCAACACAAGACATACATCAAGTGTTCTCAAATCCTTAAATACTCAATCCGATAAGATAACTCCAAAGGGAAAACTCAATTCATTACAAGAAGATAGAGGGGGAGAAGCGTCATAAGATCCAACTATAATAGCAAAGCTCGTGATACATCAAGATCGTGCCATCTCAAGAACACGAGAGAGAGAGAGAGAGAGAGAGAGAGAGAGAGAGATCAAACACATAGCTACTTGTACATACCCTCGGCCGCGAGGGTGAACTACTCCCTCCTCGTCATGGAGAGCGCCGGGATGATGAAGATGGCCACCAGAGAGGGATTCCCCCCTTCGGCAAGGTGCCGGAACAGGGCCCCGATTGGTTTTTGGTGGCTACAGAGGCTTGCGGCGGTGGAACTCCCGATCTAGGTTATGTTCTGGAAGTTTGGATATATATAAGAGGTGTTGGAGTTGGGAACAAGTCAGGGCGGTCCCCAAGGCGGACACGAGATAGGGGGCGCGCCCAGGGGGGTAGGGCGCGCCCCCCCACCGTCGTGATGGCCTTGGGACTCTTCTGGTCCATCTCTGGTACTCCGTGGGCTTCTTCTGGTCCAAAAACAATCTTTGTGAAATTTAAGGTCAATTGGACTCCGTTTGGTATTCCTTTTCCGCGATACTCAAAAACAAGGATAAAACAGAAACTGGCACTAGGCTCTAGATTAATAGGTTAGTCCCAAAAATCATATAAAATAGCTTATTAAAGCCCATTAAACATCCAAAACAGATAATATAATAGCATGGAACAATCAAAAATTATAGATACGTTGGAGACATATCAAGCATCCCCAAGCTTAGTTCCTGCTCGTCCTCGAGTAGGTAAATGATAAAAACAGAATTTTTGATGTGGAATGCTACCTAACATAATTTTCATTGTAATTTCTTTATTGTGGCATGAATGTTCAGATCCGAAAGATTCAAGACAAAAGTTTAAAATTAACATAAGAATAATAATACTTCAAGCATACTAACAAAGTAATTATGTCTTCTAAAAATAACATGGCCAAAGAAAGTCCATCTCTACAAAATCATATAGTTTGGCTATGCTCCATCTTCGTCACACAAAATACCCAAATCATGCACAACCCTGGTTTTAGCCAAGCAACTGTATCATACTTCAATTTTTTCAAACTTTTTCAACTTTCACGCAATACATGAGCGTGAGCCATGGATATAGCACTATAGGTGGAATAGAGTGGTGGTTCTGGAGAAGACAAAAAGAGGAAGATAGTCTCACATCAAGTAGGCATATCAATGGGCTATGGAGATGCCCATCAATAGATGTCAATGTGAGTGAGTAGGGATTGCCATGCAACGGATGCACTAGAGCTATAAATGTATGAAAGCTCAACAAAAGAAACTAAGTGGGTGTGCATCCAACTTGCTTGCTCACGAAGACCTAGGGCATTTGAGGAAGCCCATCGTTGGAATATACAAGACAAGTTCTATAATGAAAATTCCCACTAGTATATGAAAGTGACAAAACAAGAGACTCTCTATCATCAAGATCATGGTGCTACTTTGAAGCACACGTGTGGAAAAAAGATAGTAGCATTGTCCCATCCCTTTTTTTGGGCCTTCCTTTTTTTTATTTGGCCTTCCCTTTTTTGGCCTTTCTTTTTTTGGGACAATGCTCCAATAATGATGATCACCACACTTCTATTTATTTACAACTCAAAGATTAGAACTCGATAATAGAAAAAAATATGACTCTATATGGATGCCTCCGGCGGTGTACCGGATGGGCAATGAATCAAGAGTGACATGTATGAAAAATTATGCATGTTGGCCTTGCCACAAATATGATGTCAACTTCATGATCATGCAAGGCAATATGACAATGATGAAGCGTGTCATAATAAACGGAACAGTGGAAATTTGCATGGCAATATATCTCGAAATGGCTATGGAAATGCCATAATAGGTAGGTATGGTGGCTATTTTGAGGAAGGTATATGGTGGGTGTATGGTACCGGCGAAAGTTGTGCGGTACTAGAGAGGCTAGAAATGGTGGAAGGGTGAAAGTGCGTATAATCCATGGACTCAACATTTGTCATAAAGAACTCACATACTTACTGCAAAAATCAACAAGTCATCAAAACCAAGCACTACACACATGCTCCTAGGGGAAGGGTTGGCAGGAGTTAACCACCGCGCGATCCCGACCTCCACACAAAGGAAGACAATCAACGAAATACCTCATGCTTCAAAATTGTTACACAAGGTTACCGTACGTGCATGCTACGGGACTTGCAAACCTCAACACAAGTATTTCTCAGATTCGCAATTACTCTACTAGCATGACTCTAATATCACCATCCTCATATCTCAAAACGATTATCAGTCATCAAACTTATCATAGTATTCAATGCACTTTATATGAAGGTTTTTATTATACCCATCTTGGATGCCTATCATATTAGGACTAAATTCATAACCAAAGCAAATTACCATGTTGTTTAAGACTCTCAAAATAATATAAGTGAAGCACTAGAGCAAATGACAAGCTACTCCAAAAGATATAAGTGAGGATCAATGAGTAGTTGAATAAATATATAACTATGTGAAGATTCTCTAACATTAAAATAAAATTCAGATCTTGATATTTTGTTCAAACAGCGAGCAAAGAAAAATAAAATGACATTACAAGAATAGCACACATCATGTGAAGAAGTAAAAACTTAGGCTCAACCGTTACTAACCGATAATTGTCGACGAAGAAAGTTGGATGCCTACCGGGGCATCCCCAAGCTTAGATGCTTGAGACTTCTTGAAATATTATTTTGGGATGCCTTGGGCATCCCCAAGCTTGAGTTTTTGTGTCGCCTTAATTCCTCTCATATCATAGTTTCTGGAATATTAAAAACTTCATGCACACAGAACTCAACAAGAACTCGTGAGATAAGTTAGTATAAATCAAAATCAAAACCTTAACATTCTCTACTGTAGAAAATCACTAAAATTATGATTTAACATTGCATACTAAATGCCTCTAGATATTTAATATTCCTATCCTCAAATAGAATCATTAAACATACAAACATATGCAAACAATGCAAACATAACAGCAATCTATCTAAACAGGACAGTCTGTAAAGAGTTGAATTGTTCTCATACTTCCCTAACTCAAACAATTCTAAAAAAATACCACGTCACAGAAAACTTATTCATGCTCACCGTGTTAAAATTTCAAGATTTTATCACGTTCTGACTATCTAGGAGAATTCAGACAATGATAGAAAACTTTCTTGTAGCGACCAGACCTCAAACAGTCTGATCTCTGTGCATCGGTGTCATCCCTGGATCAGTAATGCTGACACGCATAGTACTTGAAGGATTTATAACAGAGTAGCAATCACACACTTATTACCTCGATAGTCCAACGATGAATTTATTACAAATAATATGGCTGAAGGCCATCTAACACGATAATAGCGGAAGGCTTGGAAGATAAGTGAGTCCATCAACTCCAACGGCATCACTGAGTATAGAACCACGACCTAAAAGGGCATCTTACTCGTCATCTGAAAAGTCTGCAACATGAAACGTTGCAGCCCGAAAACGGGTCAGCACATGGAATATGCTGGCAAGGTAACACAAGAGAATGCAATGAAAGTAACGTTATACTATATGCATATTTGGCTGGTGGAAAGCTCTATGGTTAAGTTTTTGCGTAAAGCCAATTTTTCCCTACTACAAAGGAATGCATTTTAATTAACTATCATGGTAGTTGAAACATCGTTGAGAAGATAGACATCCTCTCAACCCCAATTAAAGTTCATCATTAACCCAACAATATTAATTAAAGTAACATGATGAGATGCACATGAAAATCCAAGTACTAGATACTTAAGACGTCCATAACCGGGGACACGGCTAATCATGATCAGTTTGTACACTCTGCAGAGGTTTGTGCACTTTTCCCACAAGACTCGATCGCCTCCGTTTGGTTTCTCGCACTGCATGGTGTTTGAGAAACGGATGACCGAGACATAGTCTTTCAGAAGCGCTAGCACCTTACGATCGGGTGGACCGTACCAACCTACATCCCCTACATCTGCTAGTCCACCACTGTAAGAGTTCACTCAACTTACTCATACTATGCTAGAGCCCATAATAGCATTGTGGCTGCACACGGAAGTTTCTAGTATGAATAATCTCATGATCCCTTTGAGCCTGGGTGGCGGTCCAAAAGAAAAACAGGCAATCACTGGAATACCTAGATGCCTCAATCCACCCAGATGTGTATTAATGTTGCCACCTTAAGTTGAACCATTAATTAACAAACTCACATCTGTCATGGATTTCACTCACCCAATCCACGTCTACGAGCATAGCATGTCCTAACAGCTAACGTAGAAGTAACTCCCAAAGGTTTGAATGTAATGCAGGTAATAGGTACTACCTCAATCTACTTCCCAATCCCACAAGTTAATTGATCCTATTCATGCAATGTGTGAGGGTTGAACTAATGCAATGAAAACTGGGTAATTGGAAAGTATGATCAAAGTGTTACTTGCCTTGCTGATGATCCGCAAAACCTAGAGACTCAAAGTATCAAGCGGCGCACTCCGGGTACTCTATCGCAATCAAACAAGCATACAATAAGTACTTAACTAATGCACGGGTAAAACTCAAATAAGAGGTCTAACCAGAAAGTTCAACTTAAGAACTCCGGTTTGCAAAAGAATCAACTCGAAAGAAGCAACGAAACTCAAACTGCAAAAGAAACGAGCTTCGGTTTACTAGTTGGCCTAAAGTCAAATTTTACAATAGCCAAAACTTTGTTCCAGTTGTTCTAACGTAAAGAGGGCTTCGAGACGAAGATCTGGGATTTTGAATCACCTGATTCCGACTCTCGAGCGAAAAGAAAAACGAAAAACGAGATCAAGGCAGAAATCGCGATCGGAATAACCGCGGATAAATACCCCGAAAAAGAAAAAGGACGAACAAGCTAACGAACGAACGTTCGCTGTATGCGATTAACTAACAAAAACCGTTCGTTAAAACGAACGTACGGACGAATGTCCGCTAAAAAACTGAACCGAAAAACCGAACCGATCTAATCTGAAAATAAAAACAAATCTACGGTTTTATTATTAAACCGATCGGTTTTAAAAAAAAACCAATACCTCGACGACGAACTCCGGCGACGGCGGTGCTCTGGCGAGGCGAGGCGGCGGCGCGAGGCGGCAGGCGGCGCGGCGCGGGGCGGCGGCGGCGAGCGGCGACGACGGCGGGCTCGGGCGGCGCGGCGCTAGGGTTTGGGGCAGAGGCGGCTGCGGGCTGGGGCGATGGGGCGATGGGCCGGGGCGCTGCGTTTATAAAGCCCAGGAGTCCTGGGCCTTCACGACTCCTAGTCGGTTTCCTATTTTTTTCTTTCTAAAAGAGTCCCGGTGCAGAAACTAACGAAAGAAATACCAAACGGACTCCAAAATTCCCGAAATAAATTTTCACCGTCCTCTAATAATATTTAGGACAAAGTGAACATTTTTCCCGGACCTAAATGCAATTTTGAAAAATGCGTATTTTTCCTATGAAAATAAATCCGCGAATAAATCCAAAAAAATACCAAAAGTGATTTTAACATTTTTCCTCCAATATTTCTGTTTTTTTGGAGAAGTCATATTATCTCCGCTCATATTTGATAATTAGAAATATTTTTAGGAGAGAAAAATAATTAGAATCACACTGTCCTCGTACCGGTATTCGAGCGAACTCAAATACGAAAACGGTAACATTCCCAACTCTCTCCGTAGGTCCTTGAGTTGCGTAGAATTTCGAGGAACTCCACGAACAAAAATGCAAAAACATGAAATGCAATTATGATCTATGTATAACATTCCAAATTGAAAATTTGGGATGTTACAAACCTACCCCCCTTAGAATGAATCTCGCCCTCGAGATTCGACTTGGCTAGAGAACTGGTGTGGTGGTCCTTGCGTAGATCATCTTCTCGTTCCCAGGTGGCTTCTTCCTCGGTGTGGTGACTCCACTGAACTTTACAAAACTTGATAACCATACTGCGAGTAACTCTGCTCGAAAATTCGAGAATCTTAACGGGCTTCTCCTCCTAGGTCAGATCACTGTCCAACTGAATCGCTTCCAGGGGTACTGTGTCTCTAAGCGGTATATCGGCCATCTCCGCATGGCACTTCTTAAGCTGCGAAACGTGAAACACGTTGTGCACTCCTGACAATCCTTCGGGCAATTCCAACTTGTAGGCAACCTCTCCCATGCGTTCCAAAACACGGTAAGGTCCCACAAATCTCGGGGCTAACTTCCCTTTAACTCCGAAACGTTTAACTCCTCGCGGAGGCGATACTCTCAAGTACCCTCAGTCTCCGATCTCATAGGTTATCTCCTTGCGCTTCGAGTCTGCATAACTCTTCTGCCTGGACTGAGCTACCTTCAGTCTATCTCGAATCAACTTAACCTTCTCCTCAGACTCTTTGATTAAGTCTGGTCCAAACAACTGTCGGTCTCCAACTTCGTCCCACGACAACGGTGTTCGGCATCTCCTTCCATACAATGCCTCGAAAGGGGCCATCTTCAAACTGGCCTGGTAACTGTTGTTGTATGAGAACTCCGCGTAGGGCAAGTTGTCATCCCAACTAGATCCATAATCTAATGCACAGGCTCTTATTATATTCTCCAAAATCTGATTGACTCTCTCCGTCTGTCCATCTGTCTGCTGGTGAAATGTTGTGCTAAACTCTAGCCTGGTTCCCAAAGTTTCATGTAACTGATTCCAGAACTTTGAGGTAAACTGGGTTCCTCTATCTGATACGATGCTCCTCGGAACTCCATGCAGACATACAATTCTGGTCATGTATATCTTTGCCAACTTTGCACTGGTATATGTGGTTTTCACAGGAATAAAGTGTGCTATCTTCGTCAATTGGTCTACTACTACCCAGATTGAATCATATCCTGCCTTGGTCCTGGGCAATCCGGTGATAAAATCCATGCCAAGCTTCTCCCACTTCCATTCGGGTATTGGCATAGGTTGTAACAATCCTGCTAGCTTCTGATGTTCTGCCTTTACTCTCTGGCATACATCACAAACTGCTACATACTCCGCAATATCCTTCTTCATACCGGTCCACCAGAAAATATCCTTCAAATCCAAATACATCTTAGTATTTCCTGGGTGAATCGAGTATGGTAAATCATGGGCCTCCTGTAAAATCAACTTCCTGATCTCCGGGTCACTAGGCACATAGATTCGGTCCTCAAACCATAGGGTGTCGTGTTCATCCTCACAAATCCTTTAGCTCTTCCTTCGCTCATCCTCTCCTTTATAGCGACAACCTCCTTGTCAGCTTTCTGAGCTTCTCTGATTTTATCCATCAGGGTAGACTGGATTTCTAGTGTTGCTACATAGCCTCTCAGAACTATCTCCACACGTAGTTCTCGTAGGTCCTCGGCTAACTCCTTTGGAAATTCTTCCATCATTAGGGTATTGACATGGCTCTTACGGCTTAGCGCATCAGCTACCACGTTAGCCTTTCCGGGATGATAATGCAATCTCATGTCATAATCCTTAATGAGTTCCAGCCATCTCCTTTGCCTAAGATTCAGCTCCTTCTGAGTGAATATATACTTCAAACTCTTGTGATTCGTGTATACTTCACAATGGTTCCCAATGAGAAAATGTCTCCACGTCTTCAACGCATGCACTACGGCTGCTAACTCCAAATTGTGGGTGGCATAGTTCATCTCATGAGGTTTTAGTTGTCGTGAAGCATACGAAACAACTCTTCCTTCCTGCATAAGAACTGCTCCAAGTCCTCGACATGAAGCGTCGCAGTACACCTCATAATCTTTATGTTGATCTGGCAGAATCAACACAGGGGATGAGACCAACCTTTTCTTCAACTCCTGGAAACTAGTCTCACATTCTTCGGTCCAACTGAACTTGGTGTCCTTCTTCAACAACTCTGTCATTGGCTTTGCAATCTTCGAGAAATTCTCGATAAATCTCCGGTAGTATCCTGCGAGTCCGAGAAAACTCCGGATCTCTCCAACTGTCGCCGGTGCTTCCCAATTGGTCGCAGTGTCCACTTTAGCGGGATCTACTGCTATTCCTTCTCCGGATATAACATGTCTGAGGAATCCGACTTCCTTCAACCAAAACTCGCACTTGCTAAACTTGGCATATAATTGATGTTCTCTGAGCTTCTCCAATACCAAACGCAAATGCTCTTCACGCTCCTCTTCATCCTTCGAGAAGATCAATATATCATCTATGAACACTACGATGAACTTATCCAAATACTCCATAAATACTTTGTTCATCAGGTTCATAAAGTATGCCGGTGCGTTTGTCAGACCAAATGACATAACCGTATACTCGTACAACCCATACCTAGTGGTAAAGGCCGTCTTAGGTATATCTTGCTCTCGGATCTTCAATTGATGGTACCCTGATCGTAGATCGATCTTGGAAAATAACTTAGCTCCTTGCAATCTATCGAACACATCATTGATCATCGGTAATGGGTACTTGTTCTTGATCGTTACTTCATTCAATCCACGGTAATCGACAACCATTCTTAACGATCCATCCTTCTTCTCCACTAGAAGTACTGGCGAACCCCAAGGTGAAGAACTTGGGCGTATGAATCCTTTATCCAGTAACTCCTTAATCTGCTTCTTTATTTCCTCCAAATCCTTTGCGGGCATCCTATATGGTCTCTTAGAAATTGGTCCGGTGCCTGGCAAAAGTTCAATCAAAAACTCTATATCTCTATCCGGTGGCATGCCAGGTAACTACTCTGGAAACACATCCGGATAATCCTTCACTACTGGCACTTCCTCCTGAACAACTCCTGACAGGGAATATAACCTACTCCTCTTTGACTCATGGCGGGATACATACTTGATCCTTCTTCCTTCCGGCGTAGTAAGCAAAATGGTCTTACTGGCACATTCAATAATCCCTTCATACTTAGATAACCAATCCATGCCTAATATCACATCCAGTCCTTGAGATTCCAATACTATTAGGTCCGAAGGGAATATGTAATTACCAATCCTTAAGGGCAACTGATCACACCATGACTTAGCCATATACTCTGCTCCTGGTGAGGTTACTAACATGGGCGATCTAAGGGCTTGGGTCGGCAGCTTATACTTATCCACGAATCCCCTTGAAATATATGAATGCGATGCACCTGTGTCGAAAAGAACGAGGGTAGTAAAGGACTTAACTAAGAACTTACCTATGACTGCATCTGGTTGCTCCTCTACTTCCTCCACAGTCACGTGGTTCACTTGTCCTTTGTTGAACGGGTTGGGCTTCTTCCCGGCGCTTCCATTTCCGTTCACATTCTTAACTCTTGGGCATTCATTGGCATAATGGCCAGTCTTCCCGCACTTGTAACAAGTGACATGTCTAAAATCCCTCTTGGTGCGTGTGGATGGTGTAGGGCGGTTCTGGTTTCCATTGGCTCCATTCCCATTCCCATTGCCATTCTTGGTGCCATTGTGATTGTGCGAGCTACCTCCTCCATGGGTATGTTGAAACTATCCTACCGCTTTAGGGGTAAAGCGGGGCTTCTGCTGAGCTCCAGAATTATACTTTCCTTGCCCATACTTCCTCTTGCGACTCTCAATCTGTTGATGCTTCCTTTCAATCATTAGGGCGTGGTCAACCAACTCCTGGTAGTTATTGAAAGTTGCCACCATCAACTTTACACTCATCTCATCATTCAGCCCTTCCATGAATCTCTCCTGCTTCTTGGCATCTGTGACCACATCATCTGGGGCATAACGAGATAGGGTACTAAACTCATCCACGTACTGAGCCACAGTACGATTTCCTTGGCGCAAATTGCGAAACTCCTGCTTCTTCATGCTCATGGCTCCAGTTGAGACATGGGCGGTACGAAAAGCTTGCTGAAACTGATCCCAAGTCACATTGGCTACGGGGTAAGTGGTTGTGTAATTCTCCCACCATGTTGCGGCTGGTCCAGACAACTGGTGTGCGGCAAATCGCACCTTCTCAGCATCCGAGCAATTGGCGGTGGTCAAATCCCTTCCAATCTTACGTAGCCAGTCATCAGCCACAATTGCTTCGATGCTGCTAGCAAACACGAGTGGTTGCAACCTTAAGAAACGTGTCAGGTTGTCCACGGGTGGTGGTGGTGGAGGGTTGTTGTTGTTGTTGTCCTGGTTGTTCTGAGTGTTCTGGACAAGAAGTTGCATCAGGGTGTTCTGCTGCTGGATCAACTGGGTGAGCTCAGGGGGAAACTCGAATTCACGTCTTGGAGGCATCTGATGGGTGTAGAGGGAAGAGATTAGAATAGAAAAGAGGTCTAAGGGAAATCACTACCCATATGCACATGAGACAAACACACAATCATATCACACCAATCAATTTCAAACAAGGTCTTACAAATCTAACGATCGTTACAAAGGTGCTCTATATCTAATATATGGAGGTAAACTACTAGTCACAGGGTGGTCATCTAAAATATTGATCGGCAAGGGATTCCATAATATCTGCTCCGGCTTCATCTTCATAGTCTTCATCCTTGCTATTCTCAGCTTTAGAATCCGTGTCATCTATGATGATATAGTCTTCCGGTGGAATCTCTTTGGGTTCTTCTTCCTCGTCTTCTTCTCCCATGAGTATTCCTAACTTCCGGGTCAAGTCCTCATTCTTCTCCACAAGTATCTTCATCTCCTCCTCATATCCGTCGCGTGTAGACTTGAGTTCTTCTTCTAGCTCCAAATTCCTATTTAGGGCCTTCTTCAAATCTATCATCCCTGCACACATCTAGTGCTCCTGGCGACGAATGTGGTGGTTCAAGTCCTGGATGAATGCTGCAATGGATATACCCATCCGGGTGCTGATCATATCCCAATTCTCATCTCGGCGTCCACAAATCTGGTAGATAGTGTCCTTTAGCTCTTGGTTGTAGACTTCTCCAATCCTTCCCATAGCAATGTGGGCTGCCATAGTCCTTCCTAGGCTCCATGTAGGTGCATTAAAGGAAAATGCTATGAGTGAGGTGACTGGTGCAAACGTCCTTCCTGGAACTTGAGCTTGAATCGACCAACGCTCCTCCTCAGGTAGAGTGGCATTGTAGGTTCCAGTGAAACTTGGTAATCCAATGTTTAGATATCTTGTGACTTCCTTCAGATGTCGTCCAAAGGGTGTATCATCATCCGGTTGCATGAACTTGTGCTTTGCTTCCACCATCCTAAAGAGTAGGAAAGATGAGGAGTCAGAAAAGAGAAGAGTGAATAGTGTTCTAGGGCTTGTCTTAGTGGTCGTGTCCTACAGTCAGCGTGTGCTCTGATACCATCTTTGTAGCGACCAGACCTCAAACAGTCTGATCTCTGTGCATCACTGTCACCCCTGGATCAGTAATGCTGACACACACAGTACTTGAAGGATTTATAACAAAGTAGCAATCACACACTTATTACCTCGATAATCCAACGATGAAATTATTACAAATAATATGGCTGAAGGCCATCTAACACGATAACAGCGGAAGGCTTGGAAGATAAGTGAGTCCATCAACTCCAACGGCATCACTGAGTATAGAACCACGACCTAAATGGGCATCTTGCTCGTCGTCTGAAAAGTCTGCAACATGAAACGCTGCAGCCCGAAAACGGGTCAGCACATGGAATATACTGGTAAGGTAACACAAGAGAATGCAATGAAAGTAACGCTATACTATATGCATATTTGGCTGGTGGAAAGCTCTATGGTTAAGTTTTTGCGTAAAGCCAATTTTTCCCTACTACAAAGGAATGCATTTTAATTAACTATCATGGTAGTTGAAACATCGTTGAGAAGATAGACATCCTCTCAACCCCAAATAAAGTTCATCATTAACCCAACAATATTAATTAAAGTAACATGATGAGATGCACATGAAAATCCAAGTACTAGATACTCAAGACGTCCATAACCGGGGACACGGCTAATCATGATCAGTTTGTACACTCTGCAGAGGTTTGTGCACTTTTCCCACAAGACTCGATCGCCTCCGTTTGGTTTCTCGCACTGCATGGTGTTTGAGAAACGGATGACCGAGACATAGTCTTTCAGAAGCGCTAGCACCTTACGATCGGGCGGACCGTACCAACCTACATCCCCTACATCTACTAGTCCACCACTGTAAGAGTTCGCTCAACTTACTCATACTATGCTAGAGCCCATAATAGCATTGTGGCTGCACACGGAAGTTTCTAGTATGAATAATCTCATGATCCCTTTGAGCCTGGGTGGCGGTCCAAAAGAAAAACATGCAATCACTGGAATACCCAGATGCCTCAATCCACCCAGATGTGTATTAATGTTGCCACCTTAAGTTGAACCATTAATTAACAAACTCACATCTGTCATGGATTTCACTCACCCAATCCACGTCTACGAGCATAGCATGTCCTAACAGCAAACGTAGAAGTAACTCCCAAAGGTTTGAATGTAATGCAGGTAATAGGTACTACCTCAATCTACTTCCCAATCCCATAAGTTAATTGATCCTATACATGCAATGTGTGAGGGTTGAACTAATGCAATGAAAACTGGGTAATTGGAAAGTATGATCAAAGTGTTACTTGCCTTGCTGATGATCCGCAAAACCTAGAGACTCAAAGTAGCAAGTGGCGCACTCCGGGTACTCTATCGCAATCAAACAAGCATACAATAAGTACTTAACTAATGCACGGGTAAAACTCAAATAAGAGGTCTAACCAGAAAGTTCAACTTAAGAACTCCAGTTTGCAAAAGAATCAACTTGAAAGAAGCAACGAAACTCAAACTGCAAAAGAAACGAGCTCCAGTTTACTAGTTGGCCTAAAGTCAAATTTTACAGTAGCCAAAACTTTGTTCCAGTTGTTCTAACGTAAAGAGGGCTTCGAGACGAAGATCTGGGATTTTGAATCACCTGATTCCGACTCTCGAGCGAAAAGAAAAACGAAAAACGAGATCAGGGTAGAAATCGCGATCGGAATAACCGCGGATAAATACCCCGAAAAAGAAAAACGACGAACAGGCTAACGAACGAACGTTCACTATCTATGATTAACTAACGAAAACCGTTCGTTAAAACGAACGTACAGACGAACGTTCGCTAAATAACTGAACCGAAAAACCGAACTGATCTAATCTGAAAAAAAAAACGAATCTACGGTTTTATTACTAAACCGATACCTCGACGGCGAACTCCGGCGACGGCGGTGCTCCGGCGAGGCGAGGCGGCGGCGCGGCGGCGATGCGGGGCGGCGGGCGGCGGCGCGAGGCGGCAGGCGGCGGCGGCGCGGCGCGGGGAGGCGGCGGCGGCGCTAGGGTTTGGGGCAGAGGTGGCTGCGAGCTGGGGCAACGGGGCGACGGGCCGGGGCGCTGCGTTTATAAAGCCCAGGAGTCCTGGGCCTTCACGACTCCTAGTCGGTTTCCTATTTATTTTTTCTAAAAGAGTCCTAGTGCAGAAAAACTAACGAAAGAAATACCAAACGGACTCCAAAATTCCAGAAATAAATTTTCAGCATCCTCTAATAATATTTAGGACAAAGTGAACATTTTTCCCGGACCTAAATGCAATTATGAAAAACGCGTATTTTTCCTATGCAAATAAATCCGCGAATAAATCCAAAAATAAATACCAAAAGTGATTTTAACATTTTTCCTCCAATATTTCTGTTATTTTGGAGAAGTCATATAATCTCCGCTCATATTTGATAATTAGAAATAATTTTAGGAGAGAAAAATAATTAGAATCACACTGTCCTCGTACCGGTATTCGAGCGAACTCAAATACGAAAACGGTAACATTCCCAACTCTCTCCGTAGGTCCTTGAGTTGCGTAGAATTTCGAGGAACTCCACGAACAAAAATGCAAAAATATGAAATGCAATTATGATCTATGTATAACATTCCAAATTGAAAATTTGGGATGTTACATTTCTGTTTTCAAACAGCAACACAGAGACTTGCAAAATAAGCATGGAAAGACTAGACTTGACATTTTATTGAAACAAAATATATAAAAAATGCCTCTGAATAACAGCTAGGAAATATAAACAAAAGAAAATGACGCTCCAAGCAAAACTCATAACATGTGGTGAATAAAAATATAGCCTCAAGTAAAGTTACTGATAGACGAAGACGAAAGAGGGGATGCCTTCCCGGGGCATCCCCAAACTTAGTCTTTTGGTTGTCCTTGAATTTTACCTTGGGGTGCCTTGGGCATCCCCAAGCTTAGGCTCTTGCCACTCCTTATTCCATAGTCCATCGAATCTTTACCCAAAACTTGAAAACTTCACAAGACGAAACTTTAATGGAACCTAGTGAGATGCGTTAGTAAAACAAATCCAATCCTTACTTGTAGGTACTGTCATGAACTCATTCTTGTTTCATATTGATGTAATATCTACTGTATTCCAACTTTTCCATGGTTCATACCCCATGATACTACCCATAGATGCATCAAAATAAGCAAACAACACAAGAAAACAGAATGTGTCTTAAACAGGGTACTTTGTAAAGATGCGTATTGATGTAAAACCTCTGCATCTCTAAAAATTCTGAAAATTTAGGAAAATGTGGGCAATTTGTAGTTCAGAGTTATGTAAAAAATTCAAGAATTTATCACGTTCCAGTAATCAGAAATATTTCAAACACTGGGCACAAAAGTTTTTGTTTTTCAGCAAAACCAATCTACTATCTTCCAAATCATCCCAAAGGTCTTACTTGGCACTTTACTGAAACAAGAGCTATAAAACATGATTACTGCAGTAGCTTAATCATGTGAACACACAAAAACAGTAGGGGTAAATATTGGGTTGTCTCCCAACAAGCGATTTTCTCTAATGCCTTATTTCAATGATGCTCACATGAAAGTAAGGAATTGAAACACAAAGGGAGCATCAAGAATCGCATGACAATCACATTTAAGTCTAAGCCAATTCCTATGCATAGGAATTTTGTAAGAAAACAATTTATGGGAACAAGAATCAACTAGCATAGGAAGGCAAAACAAGCATGACTTCAAGATTTTCAACACATAGAGAGGAAACTTGATATTATTGCAATTCCTACAAGCATATGTTCCTCCATCATAATAATTTTCAGTAGCATCATGAATGAATTCAACAATATAACCACCACATAAAGTATTCTTTTTATGATCCATAAGCATAAAAAAATTATTACTGTCCACATAAGCAAATTTCTTCTCATGAATAGTGGTGGGAGTAAACTCAACAAAATAACTATCATGGAGGCATAATCCAATTGAAAATTAAAATCATGATGACAAGTTTCATGGTTATCATTATTATTAATAGCATACAAGTCATCACAATAATCATCATAGATAGGAGGCTTCCTACCATTATAACAAATTTGGACATCAAAACTTGGGGGACTAAAAATATCATCTTCATCAAACATAACATCCCGAAGCTTGGGACTTTTCATATCATAAGCATAATCACACTCATCATTCAAAGATTTAGTGCCAAACATTTTAATGCATTCTTCTTCTAGCACTTCGGCACAATTTTCCTTTCCATCATTTTCTCGGAAGATATTAAAAAGATGAAGCATATAAGGCACCCTCAATTCCACTTTTTTGTATTTTTTCTTTTATAAACTAAACTGGTGATAAAACAAGAGACTAAAAGATTCGACTGCAAGATCTAAAGATATACCTTCAAGCACTAACCTCCCCAGCAACGGTGCCAGAAATTGCTTGATGTTAGTACGCAACCTTCTTCTTGTAGACGTTCTTGGGCCTCCAAGTGCAGAGGTTTGTAGGACAGTAGCAAATTTCCCTCAAGTGGATGACCTAAGGTTTATCAATCCGTGGGAGGCGTAGGATGAAGATGGTCTCTCTCAAACAACCCTGCAACCAAATAACAAAGAATCTCTTGTGTCCCGAACACACCCAATACAATGGTAAATTTTATAGGTGCACTAGTTCGGCGAAGATATGGTGATACAAGTGCAATATGGATAGTAGATATAGGTTTTTGTAATATGAAAATATAAAAACAGAAAGGTAACTAATGATAAAAGTGAGCACAAACAGTATTGCAATGCTTTGAAACAAGGCCTAGGGTTCATACTTTCACTAGTGCAAGTTCTCTCAACAATAATAACATAACTGGATCATATAGCTACCCCTCAACATGCAACAAAGAGTCACTCCAAAGTCACTAATATCGGAGAACAAACGAAGAGATTATTGTAGGGTACGAAACCACCTCAATGTTATTCTTTCTGATCGATCTATTCAAGAGTCTGTAGTAAAATAACACAAAGTTATTCTTTCCGTTCGATCTATCCTAGAGTTCGTACTAGAATAACACCTTAAGACACACATCGACCAAAATCCTAATGTCACATAGATACTCCATTTTCACCTCAAGTATCCGTGGGCATGATTATACGATATGCATCACACAATCTCAGATTCATCTATTCAACCAACACAAAGAACTTCAAAGAGTGCCCCAAAGTTTCTACCAAAGAGTCAAGACGAAAACGTGTGCCAACCCCTATGCATAGATTCCCAAGGTCACGGAACCCTTCAAGTTGATCACCAAAACATACATCAAGTGAATCAATAGAATACCCCATTGTCACCACAGGTATCCCACGCAAGACATACATCAAGTGTTCTCAAATCCTTAAAGACTCAATCCGATAAGATAACTCCAAAGGGAAAACTAAATTCATTACAAGAAGATAGAGGGGGAGAAGCATGATAATATCCAACTATAATAGCAAAGCTCGTGATACATCAAGATCGTGCCATCTCAAGAACACGAGAGAGAGAGAGATCAAACACATAGCTACTTGTACATACCCTCAGCCCCGAGGGTGAACTACTCCCTCCTCGTCATGGAGAGCGCCGGGATGATGAAGATGGCCACCGGAGAGGGATTTCCCCCTCCGGTAGGGTGCCGAAATAGGGTCCCGATTGGTTTTTGGTGGCTACAAAGGCTTGCGGCGGCGGAACTCTTGATCTTGGTTATGTTCTAGAAATTAGGGTATATATAAGAGGTGTGGGAGTCGGGAACAAGTCAGGGGGGGTCCCCGAGGCGGCCATGAGATAGGGGGCGGGCCCAGGGGGTAGGGCACGCCCCCCACCCTCGTGGTGGCCTCGGGACTCTTTTGGTCCATCTCCGGTACTCCATGAGCTTCTTCTGGTCCAAAAACAATCTCCGTGAAATTTCAGGTCAATTGGACTCCGTTTGGTATTCCTTTTCTGCGATACTCAAAAACAAGGAAAAAAACAGAAACTGGCACTAGGCTCTAGGTTAATAGGTTAGTCCCAAAAATCATATAAAATAGCATATTAAAGCCCATTAAACATCCAAAACAGATAATATAATAGCATGGAACAATCAAAAATTATAGATACGTTGGAGACGTATCACTTCGTATTTTGTTAATCCATCATTTCAAATTCAAAGTAGCTTCTGAATGGAACTTTGTGGCTGCTCTTCAGTACTAGGTATGAAGCAATTAATCACACTACGATGTTCCATGTGTAGTTTCGATTCAGTATTGTATAGAAAACATAACGTTGAAAACAATTAGTACAATTTGATTTGCTTAACAACGCTTCAAAAGTTGAAGCAGAAATTCTTAGTACTTCATGTACTGTTCTAGCTTCATATGTAGCTGCTAGAAAACTAACAAGTACTACAACAGAAAAAGTTAAGAAGCATCAGCACACAGTTATGTTGGTCACTTGCAGACTAAGAATGACAATACTAGTACACTTGATCGGACAGTACATACTCACTACAATAAAAGTACAAAGAAGCATAAGTTCGTAATCCCCCCCCCCAATGTCAGACTAAGAACATACTCCCTCCATTTGTATATACAAGGCCACAAATTCAGATTACGGGTACCAAGGTAAATTTTAATGCATACTTTATAACTCATCTTTTCTTTTCATTTACTCGGATCATTAATACGCAACATGCATGCAAGGAAACTGAGTGGAGGAAGTAACTAGTGTTTTTATGACTGCATGCATGCAAGTATTAAATAGGTTACTAGTACGAGAAAATAACATTAATTATTTCCTCGATTATTGTTGGTGGCCTTGTATTGATGCAAAACGTATATTTCATAGTGGCCTTGTATATAAAAATGGAGGGAGTAAGTGCTACTATGAATGGACTATCAGTACAACTTAGTCTACACGCAAGTACCATAGTGCTGAAATTGATACCAGAAGACCCTTGAGAATAATCACAAAAACAAACACAAAAAGAAGGCAAAAACTCAAATGAAGAAAATAGCACTTCTACAAAACTCACAAGAAACAGAACAAAAAGTATCAGTCCAAGCTACTGGTGGAGTCAAGTACTAGATTCAAACCAAAAATAGAAAAAATTAACCACCCAAGGACAGGCAGGCCCTGACGCTGCTAGATACTTGAACTCGAGCCCATGGCAGAGCCTTTGGCGAATCCCTAGTAACACGCACAACGCAGGACCAGCCGACCAGGGCCCACAGGTCATGAGAGAGAGCGAGCGCCGTGTATAAGTGCTCAGGTAAGTATTCAGAGGAGTTCGACCAGTAGGACTCGCCCGCGCTTATAAACAGGTCGAGAGCCTCCTCCCTTAGCGAGGTGCGACTAAACCCAGAGCACACGCACATCCAGCGGTCCCCAAATTGCTCACGCGGGCCATTTGTGCCGGAAAACGGCCCAATAGCCTCCATCGTCTACAAACACCCCACCAATAAGGCTAGTTAAACAAAGCAGAGCGCGGGGGAAATAAAATATAAACTACAAAAAAATGTCGAAAATTGAAAATATAAAAGTTCAAATACTAGTTCTCAAGCAATAATTTTAAATACAAAAAATAAAAATAATTTTAGCTCTGCACCACGGATGATAAAAAAAGGAAAAAAATATGATACAAAAACAACGAAACTCTAAAAAGCAGAGAACTTAATAGCATATCTGTTAAGTGTACATAATTTAAAACACCGAATTAAATATACTTTCAAGTTCAACTACTAAAATGCAAGAAGTTCAAATAGATATTGTTTGTCAATTCTACTAAATTTCCTATTTATATAAAATCAGACAAGTTCAACTACTAAAATGCAAGTTCAAATAGATATTTTTTGTCAATTCTGCTAAATTTCCTATTTATATAAAATCTGTCCACACCTCAACGAACGATTTCGTCGTAAGAAATCTCAATCCCCCCCCCCCATAAAAAACTCAGTTGAAACATACATATGACATCAGTACTAAAAAGCAGGAACAGTCAGGCCACTCACACCACTGTGACACCAAATTTTAAAACCGTATGATGTATGAAATTACAATTCAGTTCACACAGCACTAAACCATAAGCGCACTAAAAAGAGAATACAAAAACTATAAAGGCCTAACTTAGGTTGGGACAGATGAAAATAAAATAAGTCCCAGTTTTGAGCAACAGCTCCCAGGGCACTGAAAAATGTTTTGAGATCAACTAGTGTATAAGACTTCACTGGAAAAAAGGCGTAACCTCCACACGGAAAAACATCACAAAGCATACGTCACTTAAACAGTGCAAAATGCCATCATCACCACCCATGAGACGTGCAAGTGGGATAAGCAGATGATAAGTACAGCTTGACAAGACGGATCAGTGTGACGGTAAAAACCCTTGAATTGGACGGTTGGTTTCTCCAGGCTACCAGTCGCGCCACCCACTGGGCGGTTGCCATAAGGGATTGCAAACAGCGACCCCACGACCACTACACTCATGTCCCCGATGAACCACCTCCCACACATCCCCATCCGTGCAGTGGAAAATCCATTGTCTTCCATCTCTGCATCATTCCCAGAACCACCATTGTCGCTTCCATCTCCACAGCAGGAAAACCAGAAACTTCTCTCACCCAAGCCCACAGTTGCCGGAGGAGGGTGATGGTGGATGAACCGTCTGCCAAGCGTCATCATGGAGAGACGTCCGACAAGAGCAGCAACCTCGACGACGTTTGCGTCCCCGGCGAGAAGCGCGAGTGCACCAAAACACTCAAAGGGGTTGAGCTCCACGGGAAGGATACACTGGAGATCGTCTGCACCAGCAAACCAGACAAGGCCGACGAGGTGATGAGCAGGCTCAGGATGAAGGGCGCCGGCTTGTATCCTAGCTTCATCGGAGTTGATGTGGAGTACACCAACGAAGATGAACCTCCCCAGATGGTAGAAGTCCTGCAGTTGTGCGTGGAGGAACTCTGCTTGGTGTACCACATCGCAGTGGCCACAAAATGGTAACCCATACTACTATTCATTCATATGTTCTACAAATACTACTCCCTGAAAATTTCATTAAACTTGTTTCCAACTAGATGAACTACTATAGTTTGTGAAGTGGATGCAGAGTACATGTTTCTCAGGTTACATGCATCTCTCAAATTGTGAAGTGGATTGTTTCACCAGATTAGCATCTGAAACTGATGCACTGGATTAGCATCTGAAAATTGTTTCACCAAATTAATTTCTGAACTTGATGTACTAGCATAGATTCTGATCTTGATGCACTAGTATAGTTTATAGGATTTATGTATTAAAAGATGTTTTTAAACTTGATGTACACAAGTAGTTTCTGAACCAAGTCTGATGTAATTTTCAGTAGCAGAAATGAAGTAAGAACTTGGTGAAGCACTGGTATAGGTCTTTTATTCAACACAAAGAAAACTTAACTTGAAGTAAGCAGGACATAGATCATTTACTCTGGTTATAGGTTCTTGAACTTGGTGAACCATTTGGTGAAGCACTTAAAATACCAAAAAAGAAAAATGACATGGTGTAGTTGAATTTAATTTCAGAACTTTGTGTACTAGTTTCTGAACTACATTCATCCATGACTTATACTATATAAGCATCTACCTCATGGATTATCACTTGTAAACCAGAAAACAAAAGAATTAAATCTTCAAAAAAGAACACTAATATTCAATATGTGTTTCCCCCTTGCAGGCCCAAGCGCCTCAACAAGTTCCTGGAGGAGGAGAAATTGTACACATTTGCCGGTGTCAGCATTGAAGGTGACAAGCGGATGCTGCACAGGTATGGTTTGGAGATCAACCCCAACAACTTCATCGACATGCAGCATAAGTGGAAAGTTCCAACCACCAGGAAAAAGTACGACTCCTTGGCCGATGTTGCAGCCAGTGTCATCCATCCATTCTACAAAGGCATGAAGAATAAGATCGACACGGAGCAAGACCACAAACTGTACGGGGTCAGCCCGCTGCTAGACAAGCTCATCGACTACACTGGAATAGATGCATACGCCACGTACAAGTCATGGAAGATAATTGACAACATCACAATAGGTTGGGAAATTTCAAAAGAGTAGGGGGATGACCCCTACTACCACTGCCACTTCACGGGATGAAGAGACATGAAAGTCTGCCTTCGTGTTGCTCGTGCTTCTGCTTGTCCTTAATCTTGTTGTTTCAGATTTGTAGTTTGCTTTCGTTAAGTTGAACCAGCTTCCTTATGTTATGTGTGTTAGGGTTTAAACAAGTTTGCCTATGTCTATCAAGTACATCGTTTGCTTATGTCGTTCGACAAGTTTGCTAGCTTCCTATTTTGTTTATCCATCATTTGAAGTTGAAGTAGGTTGTGAATGAAACTTGATGGCTGCTATACAGCACTATTCATGGAGCAACAAATCACACATGGATATTTTCACAAAAAAACAGTGGTAGACTAACTAAGGACAATAGCATATAGTAGCCTTGGACACTCAGTACAGCTTAGTCGTGTACAGTAGTACTATCACACTAAAAAAATTCTATTTTTAGTTTCAGAAGAACAGTAAAAAGACTAAGTTTTAGCCGAGGACAACATTCAGTACTAACAGCATCATGCTAATAGTAGTTAGAAAATTACTAAGTACTGCAACAGGAAAAGCAAAGAACCATCAGTACGTATTCCCTAGTCACTAGCATGCTTGGATTGAAAGTACTAATACACTTGAACACACAGTACATTCATTCTACAAAAATAAAAAGGAACGGGAAGCTTTAGTTCGCATTCCCTAAAATAGTGACACACTAAGAATAACAGTAATTGTGCAATTGAAATCTCAGTACAGCTTAGTCTATACAGCAAGTATTATGATGATACCAAATATTGCCTTGAGAAGAAACACAGCCTAGAAAAAGAACGCCAAAACTAAATCAAAATGATATCAGTTCGACCAAGGAGAAAAATCACAAGAAAGACAACAGAAGCATCAGCCCACATTGACCAGTGAGGTACTAGTTTCAAACAACACAAAAAAATAAAAATGATCAAAGTACTAGCACAATTGAAATCTCAGTACAACTTAATTTATTCGGTAAGTGCTATGATGATACCAATTAATGCCTTGAGAAAGAAGGCCAAGACTCAACCAAATAGATTATAGTTCAACCAAGGACAAAAGTTCACAAAAACAAACAACCGAAGCATCAGTCCACATTGATTAATCAAGTAATTATGAACTTAATAGGGCTATCTGTTAAATGTAGCTAATTAACTCCAATGCCAGTGCTTTAACTTTTACTATGAAGTTCAACTACTAAAATTCAAGAAGATCAAACAAAAATTTGGCTCTCAAATTTTGCTAAATTTCTTATACTTAAATAAAATCTAGCTAGAGATCACGTAGCAACTTCGTCATAAATAATTTCAATCCCAAACAAAAAAAACTTCAGTTCTAATACATTATATGACATCAGTTCTACATAACAATGAAGCGTCACCCACTCATGCTAGATCGACACGTGCTATTGTGACACCAAATTTTAAAAGGATTACGCCAAATGAGATTTCAATTCAGTACTCACAGAACTATACAATAAGTACTAGAAAAGAGCGTACATAAACTATAAGGGTCCAAGTTAGGTAGGGACAGATGAAAATAAAATAAATCTCACTTTTTCAGGAACAACTCGTAATGCACTTGAAAAAAGGTGTTTTCAGTTCAACTAGTGTATAAGACTTCAGTACAACAAATAAAACTTACCCAAAACAAATTCCCGATGAAACATACACAAGTGAAACAACTATTCAACAACACTATCATCATGGAAAAAATTGTTAAACATTGTGCCAAACTTACACACATCACAAAATATACCAGTTATTACATAGTAGTTGACAAGACATCCAAACACTACAAACAAAACCAACAATGCTTTCAAGAGATATATCACACAACTATCCCATTCACTACGTAAATGATGACCATTTCTTCTATGCATCAGGAGCCAAAGCCTGAACCTCCTTGGGAAGCTCCGTTACCAGAAGCTGGTTATTCTGGTTGAACACAACTTTATACAGATCCTCATCATTCCAATCAACAATACGAGGCTGCAAAACAATAAAACAAATTATCAAAAATCATGACACATAAGAAAAGAATACACAATAAGCCAAACAAAGAAAGTGGAAAGCTCAACTAGAACCCACGTCATTATTTTGAATGTTCTCAGCGATCTTTTCACCATCATAGGTCCCTGCAAACTTCAGAGTGTAATGGCCACATTCATTCGGCCCTTAAAGTGGAACCTTGACAAACGTTGGTTTCTTTGCAAAAACCTCCCATTTGGGCTGCTTGCTCGCATTGTACTGAGCATCACAATACACAGCCTTCATTAATTGGACCAATCTAGATATCTGTAAATAAAGAAAAGAAACCACACATTTCCAGGTCTCGGAAAAGAAGAAACAAAGATGCAGAAAAATTAATCGAGTACAAACAATAAATGTCACTCACAATCTTCTCGCGGTCTTTATGATAGGTGTTCTTTTAAGGACGATGGTTCTTCTTATAAGGTAAAGAGTCAAGGATGCCGACACTACTTCGGTACCGATTCATGACATATAAGGAAAAGTGGTTCACTTTCCTATCCTTTGATAAAACCATAGGTTTGAATAGAGGCATCATGATCTAAAAACAAATGACAAAAAAAGATATTAAATATTTAAAATAAAAACCAGCATCACAACAAAAAAGAAAAACAAAAAATCAGCTAGTAGATCTCACAAGGTCGGCAGTGAGCAAGTCTTCCTCATCTTTAACATAGCTCTTGAAATCTCTCGCTGCACTCTCCACATTAAACTCTCTATCTTCATCACCGTAAAACATACAGTCAAGCACAACCTGCAAGAACTCGAAAAGAAATAGACAGGGGAAAGGATCAACAAGCAAAGTATTACTAAAGCTCGTAAAACAATAGGTAGTCTTGTTTAACAGAAACAAACAATCTGATTAATTACTATGATGAAATATGGACTCAACAATACCCTTTTCCCAGATGCAAAATCAGCATTTCTCTCGGGATCTTGCTTCCAATCATCAATGAGGAAGTCCATTATATCACCCTCCATCATTTGCCCAGATGCAAAAACTTCCCAGATGCATTTCCCGGTGAAGCTAGTTACGTTATCATCTGGCTGAGGTATCACTGAGAAAGCATTACTGCAGCACACACAAGAACAAAAAGAAGGGGAAGCAATATAAGGCATTCATAGCAGTTCAAGCTGTATAAAAGGAACAGTTCAGGTCATATTTTTATCTAGTAGTTAGAAACAACAGAAGAAAATAAGAGGAAACATAATGAGAGATACTCACTCGACATACTTCTCAAGTACTTCATCACTAAGCAATAGATTATACAACTTGCAAGCCTTGTCTGGGTGAGGGAATTTATGAGGGTGAAGCTGCTGCATAGGGGAGCAAACTTTATAGGAGCTATGGGTGCACGCTTTGTGCTTGTAACATTGCCAGAATCCAAAGCAGGATCCTTCCTAGCAACACCAGCTCTACGGGACACTATTCCAGCAAGGGGGATAAACCCTTGGCAGCAGCGCTCCTGGTGACTCTTCCCATGCCAGCAATCTTGTCAAACGCATCATCATCACTGTCTATCAATTCCACAATGGGATTCTTGGGTGTAGAGGGGCTCTCTGCACAAGCAGCCGTAGAACCTTTCAGAGCTCCCAACCACCCCTTCATAACACCAGATCTTGTCTTTTGGGGGGAACGCACCTAGCTAAAATCAATAGCTACACGCTCGAGCTCCGAGAACTGGCTGCCAAAGATCATGTAGTCATGCTCACCAAGATCCAACCACTCACCTGCAAAATAAAAAAGAAGGAGCGCATCAAGCGTAAGTTCAATTACATAATTAATGATAGTACTAATCAAGAAGTATAGGGTTTGATGCATAAAGGTCATGCATACGTACAGGTTTTGATGCCAAACAAACCCCGGAAGTCAACATTAGACACATCGCTAGTTGCGCAGGTATACAACAAAGTCTTTATAATGTCAAGAATGTCTTCGCGGCTGTAATCCAACATTTCAATAACACCATCCTCCTAGCAGTGATAGGTTTTGCAGTTTTGTAGCATAAAGAAGCCACAATCATGCATGTTAACAAAAGAAAAAAGAAAAGGGTACATCACAAATTCGAAAATATAGGAACACCATCCTCCCAGCAACAAAAACAACTAATAAAAATCTTTAAAAACGGATACTCACATGTTTTTCTGCTGCGGCACTCGCACAAACTCGCAAGATAAACCATCAATATGCGTCGGCGAGAATGGTTTGGCCCTGTCTACGCTGGACTCCCTCCAAAGCTTCTTTATGTTATCTTTCATAGTCCTTAAGAATCTAACTGCGTCACTCCAGGTTTCATTGCGGAGTGAATCAAGACACTCGAAACGACGGAACCTCAAATTCAGAACAATCAAGCACCAATGCCCAGATTCTTCAGTAGGCTTCATGGCAGCCGCAAATGATGGCGGATCAAAAGTAGGGAAAAGAAGATGACAAAAAACATAGAGGAAAAATGAATTTAACAATTCATAATGAAACAAAAAATTCAGCCTCCAAACAATAAAATAAAAGAGGGAAACTGAAATTCAGAAGTACAAACAAATCAGATAATCATGAGTTCTAATTGAGTAAAAAACCTACTACAAAAAATAAATGCTACTCAAGTTTATATCCACAGCCCAAACTTGCAACAAACATATCAGTTCAATTTCCTCGCAACAATAAGTGCAACTTTAAAAAAAGAAGCACACATCATTCATAAGTACAAGCGTTAAAAAGCAGGCTACTCAAGTTCATTCCCACCTCCCAAATTTGCAAGAAAACATGACAGTTCTAGTTTATGAGTACAATAAGTTCAAGTTCACCTACTTGGTCAAAACCATCAGCCCTTGATCTTGTGAACAACTATAGCACATTGGCATCAATATTTCCATCACAAATCTTGGTCTGTTGTACAAAAAGAACAACAACAGTTAGAAAATTGCCAAAATAACTTATCATCCTATTTACAAAGCAAAATACTAACCGTCACCCATCTGGGAACTATCAACTTGTCAGTGTCTCGATACTTCTGACATAGAGAATATAAAACAGCGTCAGCACTGTCTGAGTTGAGCATGCCAGTGGGGACAAACGCTTTAGCAATAGAACCAACACTGGCATCACATTCGCTATTTTGAAACATCGGCTTGTCACTAGGAAAACACAAAAGATGACATGAATTAAAACTACTCCAATAACAATAATAGTCATATGAGAGAAAGTAAAAGAGACGAAAATGGTACTGGCAAAATCCCAAACTAACAATTTCCCATGGTTTGTGCGCAACCTCGTAACAACGAAGAAAAACAAATCAACCTTAACAACATTAGCACCTTCTGCTTGCAGAAAAAGAAGAAAAATAATAAGTTCAAGCACTACAAGTGAACATGTCCAAAATGCCATAAATGAGAATTACGCCCCATTTACAAGTCCTTACATGCACTATCGGCGTTTGACGAGGGGAGTTCCTGTGATGACAGCAATATGCCTCCAATTTCAGGGTTTGACGACGGGAGATCTTGTGAGGACAACAATATGGCTGCACTTTCGGGGTCTGAAGAAAGAAAATCTTGGGATGACAGGAGCGCCTCCTGCGTCAACGGGCCAGAAGAAATCGAAAGAAGTAAATCATCATCCACAGATGGCACCTCCTCCACGCTAGAGGCATCTTGCAATGCATCACCGTAATCAAGCCCTCCAGGCGGCAAATTTTCTGGCTGCAAATTTTCACAATCAGAAAGATTTTCATTCCCAGCAATATCAACACCAGATGATTTGGCATCAAGTATGCTAGCAGCACCAACATCCTCATCGGCAACTTTGCTACCAACATCGAGCCCACTGCTCAATGGAACACCACAAGCATCATCTCCAACACTAACGGCAGCCTCACACTCGACATCAGTCATCTGAAAAAATAAAAATTTAGAAAGTGAATAATATGAGCAAAACTAACAATAAAAAAAGCTAGCAAGAGGTGCACAGGCTAACTGTTACAGCTACAAAGAAACAGCAGAGAAAACTGCATATAAAATTAATTAATGCAAGCATAGAAAAACAAACCTTAACAACATTCACAACAACATCACCGATCTTGCTGCTACTACCATTCAAAGGAACATCACCAATGGTCGAACAAGGCTCGTCGCCAACAATAGGACCCTAATTCATAGTAATGAAGCAAAAAAACAATGATATTATTAGCAACAATAAACACAAGGAATTAAACCACACTAACAAAAAGGTAGGTATCACCTACAAACTCTTAACGGTGTGGGATAGAAAAATGTGCACATTGGAGCGCATCAAATTTCAATAATATATATAAACACCATAAAAATAAAAATAACCTTGCACTTATCAGTAGATGGGTCATTAACTCCATAGTCAACAGCAGCCTCAACATTATGACTGGTCTCCTGCATGAAAGAAAAATTAATAAACAGGTGAAGATGAGAAAGTTCAACTACAATACTGACAGCAGAACAACATAGTAAAAGTCAACAATAGGGGGCTCCAAGCCAACATCATGCGTATGGTGATCAGAAACATTAGCCTTAGTACCATCACCAACCCTGTTGTCGGTGGCAGCAGCCTCATCCTGCTCAATCTGCCTGATAACAACAATAACACTTTCTTCATATGGCTTGCAGCGACAGTCTTGCATAGTTTTGAAACACTTCATATTGTTCAATGGACGAACCGAGCTCTGAATTAGTTGAGCAGCACCAACACGCATATCACTAATTAAAATTCTCTCCATCTCAATATAGTTCACTGCTTCCTCAGCATTAAATTGATGACCTTCAGGAAGGATACCATTAATAGAGCTCAGACGCTCAACTGTAGTTGGGACCTTTTGCAGCTCAGAACAAACATTACTAAAAATATGCTTAGCGTGCTCCAACGCAGAAACATCTACATCAATACCAAAACCCTGCCTCTATGAAGTACTAGCACTACTAGGGCCAGTGGGACATAACCAGCACCCTCAACACCACGGCCATCTCTCAACTCACCGTGCAGAGATAAAATCTCGGGAACCTGAGACGACGACATCTCCAGGACTGGTAGTTTATGCACTCGGAAAAAGACAACCTCCTCTTGAGTTTTCCACTACAAACAAGGGGAAAAGAGTTAATTAATCAATGCAACACATAGGGAAAAATAAAACATTATATTATAATATTTAAATCAACAGCACTAACCATCTTTTACTATCAGTGCCAATTTGTTAGTATTTACAAACAGGTCAGTTGAACAAGAGATTCAGTTCAACCACACATGACACAACAGTACTAAAAATCATGCCTAAACCTCACAAAGCTTAAGAAACGACAAAATCTACACATGTAACTCTGCAGTACACATGTTCACTCCAGCAAAAATAGCTATACCTAAATAAAAAGGCCCGCAAGACACGACGGAAATAAAACTCACCGGAAGCTTCCCAAACACCCAAGTCTTTGGATCTGTGTTGCCTTTTTTTTATCAAAAATGCATCAGCCAGACTAGAAAGCTTGTCAGGATCCATGAAACATATGCGGGGGACTCGCATGTCAGGTTTTGAAGTCTTGCCACGGATAAGGCAGTGAAGGTAAATTAGTACAGGCCCTATGGCATAGCATGTGATTGCCTTCCCAAGGGTGACACCATCTTGGTACCTGACAACATCCCTTCTAAGCTCATCAACCATCAGCTGGAATTAATCCATATCAGCCATGTCCTCAATGACAAGATCCTCAAACATTGTTGCCTCCCTGGGAACACGAGGGGCGGCACCAGGCAACACAACCTTCATAAACACAATAATGAAGAACACTTTGAGAGCAATATCATCTTTGCTAGGATCCTTGACAAGCACCTTGAGCATGTCCCTCAAATCCTTTGTCTTGATATCACTGTTCCTTCTAATATCAAGCTCTGATCTTAACTTCATCAAAGCGTCGTCATGTCCGTCCTCTGACGGCCTTGGTGCAGAACGATCACCACGAGGGAACCCAAATAGTTGTTGTATACCATCGCTAGTGATGCGAAGCTTCTTATTATCCTCACCCATGTCAAGAGTCATCATATGAGGATCTATCTTCAGGTACATAACTCCCATTAGAGGGCGGGAAATGTTAGACTTCACCTTCCACTTCAAGATAGAACCAAAACCAGCTACATGAACCCTAGCCACATGGCGACTCTCAAGCAATTTAGCACAAGCACCAATCTATCCCAACGAACATCGCACAGTTAAATTCAATTGATGTAGGTCACCTTCATCCAAAGAAACTTTTCTCGCATTGCCTCTCACCAGCTTAGCCGGACCCATAACGCTAACAGGCTGTAAAAATGAAAATAAAGAAGGCACAACTTAATTAAATGAATATAAAAACAAAACAAACATATGAAGGCAAGAAGAAAAAATAAAGATTGCACAAGTTCAACTCTTAAAACAACATCAGTACCACCTCCCAACTGATGCAAATAATGACTAGCCCTAACCTGGCCAGCTTACCAAACCCAGACACAAAGAAATCATTGCAAGTACGACTAGTAAGTCACATACAGTATAAACACGTACCACTGCATGTTCATCTTCAGAATCAACTTCGATATCATCTTCTTTAGATACATGATCTTCAGCTTCGACACGAGCACGCTTCTTCACACCTTTGTTCACCTTCGCAGGAGGAACTTTACGCTTCTTATTTTCCTTCAACAAATAGCGCTCTAGAAGAGGAGACGAAGAAGGCTTCTTATTTGTCAAAACTCATGGACTCCAACGAACAGGAGAGCCACCAAGTGTGCTTGGACCAATCTTCATAGCAACACTATCTCCATCAGCTTTGCTATTACCAGGTTGGGAACCAGCTTTCACACGTGGGCTACGCTCTGTGTGGCATCAGCATTTGGATCTGACATCTTCCTCTTCAAAACAGCTTTCTTCTCCTTAATTGCATCACAAGTAAACACTTGTGTCAAACGAGTCTGCAATAGGTTTGGCTTCACAGGCATGTCAGTTCCATGAGATCCAGCATCAACAGTTGAGAAGTCCGCGTCACCACCTTCATCACATACACCTTTAGGAGCTTGAGCAACATCCTCATTGCTTCATTGCACGCAAGCATCCTTTTGACGCCGTTCCAACTCCTTTCTCCTCTGAAAACCACGCTTCTTATTTCTTATCCTTTCATCCTCGAGCTGTAACTGCATAGGAACATCCTCAGCCTGAGTAACAGGCTCAGTGCCATCAACACTCTATGATTGAGTAACAGACAGCTGCAAGCTCCCATCACCATCATCAAAGTTAAGAGAATACATTCCATCATTAATATCTTTGACAACATCACCAATGTCCTCAGCAGCAGCATGGCTGTGATTAACTGCATAAACACAATTAGCATTCAAGAGACAAGATAGATAAGGCGCATAACATCAGACACAAACAAAAGGAACAACTTATGTAACTAAACATATTTATATATTCAAGGCTGTTAAAAAAGAGCAAATATAAGGGAAACACCAGCAACACCCACAAGTTCTTCTAGAGGATTATCTAAAAAATAACATTCACAAGATCTTAAAAGCGTTCTGATTTGTTAGAATCAGGAGGCATCGACACTCCAACATCTGCAACAACATCATAATCAGCAAAAAAAGGTTAAAAAAAGTACATCAACAAGCAATCAGTTCAAGTATATGAACACTACAAGTGCACCCAATAAAACAATATCACCCCACAACTGGCACACGAAACTTCAAAATGACAACTCTTTCAACATCATAGTAGTTCTTCTCAGACTCCTACAAACTATTCAAATGCCAGGACAACAGTTCAAACTACACATGGTGATCAGTACTGCTACCTGTCTGTAGTTCACGGCAACCTAAAAACTAGACATACCACACATTCCAGGGCAAAAAATAACAACAATCAAAATCCATACAACTTGTAAAGTCCATACGACAACACATATACAACTAAAAACCTATTAAGCACCAGATCTGACAAAAAATCATCCGAATTGCAGGAAAAATTACCCGTATTCAACTTGTCTGGACTGGATGATGTACCCATTGAGATCTACAGACATAAAATCTGCCAAACCAGATCTGCAAGACACATGAACAAAAATTGGAGCTCTTACCTATGTCGGAAACGAAGCACGAAAGCAAAACTCTTACCGGCAAACACAAAATCCACCACCGAATCCAGTATCACTGACGAGAACTGCTCGTTCAAGAGCAAAGGAACCCTTGCGAATCCAACCTGAGACAGCACGAGAGCAATAACTTAGAAATACAGGGAAAATATATACATAAGGGGACACAAGGGGAGTCGATGGCAGAGCAAAAGGAGCAAACAGAGCACCGAGACCTCCACCCCTGAAGTTCAACCCGTCGGCCGATGCTCCCACGGCAAAACAGGAGAAGCAGCTTCTATGCGAGAAGATGAGAGGAGGGGAATGAAAAGGAATCGATTTGTGGAGGGGAGGAGAGCGGAACAGGGAAGCACGGAGGTTGAAAGATGAGTGGGGGGAAACCGACGGCTAAAGCCCACAATCGTGGCAAAGCCCACTATCTCTGGGCAGTTACTAAAGATAATACCAAAATTAAATACAATAAAAAATAATTCAAAAGGAGAAAACATACGGCTAAAGTACAAATAATAACTCACAACAATGCAATAAAAATTATCGAAAAAGTACAGTTGAAATAATCAATGTTCAAGAAATCGTTAACTCGTAGCTGCTCGCTCGGTTTAGGAGTAGCGATTAATCGGTGGATCGGCCTATTAACTGGGTTAATTGGTCGGCCATTAATCGGCAGACTAAATAGGAACTTGTCAAAATATATCTACATATTTTTATGTATTATACCATAATATCATGCTCCCAGCCATATAGTATACCTAAACATGTTGCCATACATGTATGAAAAGCATAGAGAGGAGGTAAAATTATTAATCATAGCTATAAAGGAGAGGCATGGGGTTGGAAGGGGTCACAGGCTAAAAATTGGGGCCTTGTTTGCCCATCTGTTAATGGCCCAACAAGGATTAATCGGCATGACAACGTATTAATCGGTCTAACTGGCTAATTAATCGGTCTGATAAGTTAACGAGGCGAATAGGTGTTATTCCATTCGGCCACGCTATGAGTAGCAATTAACTGGACCGTTAACTGATTAGTCAGGTGAATCTTGAACAGTGGAAAAAATACTTCATAAGGGTGTTGGTTTTTCCCCTAAAAAAGCCCCTAAAAAGATAAGATGATGGGGGCAAGTCATGTTACGGACTCGCAAACGCATGCGACGCCGCGGCACGCCGCGTAGCCGCCTACTACAGCTCGTTCCTGGCTCGGCCTCGCTGGAATGGAGGAGCGGGGGTCCCGACACCCCTCCCCCCCGGCTCGGCCTCGCGCTAACGCGGCAGTGCGCTCGTTTGACATGCGCAATGCGGTTATTCTGTCCCCCCCCCCACATGCACCCACACACCCTAAGATTGATAATGGAGGCAAGTCCATAGAAGGAAGTTGTGTCAGTAAAACTATGCCCCTCGGTGCGGTGCTGGTTTTTCCCCTAAAAAGAATCCCCTAAAAAAGATAAGATAATGGGGCAAGTCCATACAAGGAAGATGTGCCAGTACAACTATGCCCCTCGGTGCGGTGCTGGTTTTTCCACTAAAAAGGCCCCTAAAAAGATAAGACAATGGGGGCAAGTCATGTTACGGACTTGCCTCCGCATGCGGCGCCGCGGCACGCCGCGTCATCACCTGCTACGGCTCGTTCCTGGCTCGGCCTCGCCGGGATGGGGGAGGGGGTCCCGACCCCACTCCCCCCGGCTCGGCCTTGCGCTAACGTGGCAGTGCGCTCGTTTGACAGGCGCAGTGCGGTTAT
>LR738715.1:437384231-437395205 GCA_902687465.1 Secale cereale
CCCCCCCCCACATGCACCCACACACCCTAAGATAAGATAATGGGGCAAGTCCATACAAGGAAGATGTGTCGGTACAACTATGCCCCTCGGTGCGGTGCTAGTTTTTCCCCTAAAAAGATAAGATATTGGGGAAAAGTCCATACAAATAAGATGTGTCAGTACAACTATGCCCCTCGGTGCAGTGATGGTTTTCCCCTAAAAAAGCCCCTAAAAAGGTAAGATAATGGGGCATGTCCATACAAGGAAGATGTGTCAGTACAACTATGCCCCTCGGTGCGGTGCTGGTTTTTCCCCTAAAAAAGCCCCTAAAAAGGATAAGATAATGGGGGCAAGTCCATACAAGGAAGATGTGTCAGTAGAACTACGCCCCTCGGTGCGGTGCTTGTTTTTCCCCTAAAATGATAAGATAATGGGGGCAAGTCATGTTACAGACTCGCCTCCGCATGCGACGTTGCGGCATGCCGCATCGTCGCCTACTACGGCTCGTTCCTGGCTCGGCCTTGCCGGGATGGGGGAGGGGGGTCCCGACTCGGTGCGGTCCCTATATATCTTACCCAGATATTCATTAAAAAATCCAAAAAAAATGTCAAAAAAGAATGACTACAAAGAGAAAGTGAGGGAAACACACTATAAAAGATATGTCAGTTCAAGTAGGGGACAGACATTCAGTACTAAAAAAATTCTTATGTTAGGCAAATAATCATAAAAACTAGAAGGAACAAATGCTAAGAATCAAAAATATTGACTGCCAGAAGGGACCAGCCGGCCCAACGCAGGTGGTTACTAGGACTCAAGCCAATAGAGAACCCACCGGTGAATCCATTGTAAACCAGACTACACGGGCCAACCAACCAGGGCCCACAGGTCATGACAGAGAGAGAGCGTCGTGTATAAGCGCTCAGGTAAGTATTCAGAGGAGTTCGACCAGTTAACCTCGGCAACGCTTATAAACTGGTCAAGAGCGCCCCCGACTAGTGAGGTGGGACTAAACATATAGCGCACGCGCACGCCGCACTGCACAGCCGCGCGGACAAGCTATGTGTGCTGAAAACAATGACTCCGCTGATGGCCCAATACAGTAGTTCACCCCATTACAAAATTCCAACCGATAACGCATGAACAAATAAAAGAAACAAATGCAGATAATTTTAAAAAACCTCATAACAAATCAGTTCGAAACAAATAATGTAAAAAGTTCAAACACATGTTAATTGTAAGAACTAAAAAAATTAAAAAATACCTTTTTTGAAAATTAAATGAAGAAGATTGTAATAAAAAATTCAGAAACAAATTTATAAAAAGTTCAACTTCTAAAATTCATAAGGTTTAAGTAAAAAATATTAGAACCATCAATATTCAACTAAAAAATAAAAATTATGCTCTAAAATTCATGTAAAAAGTAAGAAAAATGCTCTACAACAAACGAATGTGATTGGCCATTGGCATCCTAAATAGTTCAGTACTATCATTAACAGCCCGTAAGTTCAGCAAACCCAAAACCCCAAAAGTGGTCCTACAACCATCATCAGCTCAACTTCAGATAAAACTGCAGTTCAAAAGTGCACATAACAAACATATGCAGATAAAACAATTCATTTAGTCATTCAACCATCTGCTCCCTCACAACACAATCTTCATAACATAAAAGTTAAGTACTTCAGTCGTAACGATCAAAGAAATGACGCCATTTGGCCCTAGTGGAAGGATGTGGAGCCGTGGCTGCTCTCGCCCTAGCCCAACTCATGATCTGAATATGGTTCCTTCCCCTGCCCTCTAGGAAAACTAGCTCTAGTTCATTGGAGCTGCAAGTATCCATCACCTCGCGTGCAAGGCGTGTGTTGAACTCTGCCTCCACTTCCTCCTCGGTAGCACGTCGTGCTCTCTGCCTGCGCCTCCTTCTCCTCCTCTGCTCCGCTACTGCAGCCCTCACATCGACGGCATCCCCCTCCTCCTCTATGACCTCTCCCAGTTCAGGATCCATATGGCTTTCTTTGGTCGCAGCTGATGGAATGAAAGTGACAGAGGGCTCGGGATTTATACTCAAAGGCAGAGGTGTGGGTAGGTAGCCAAAAGAAAATACTTCGATGTCAACGCACAGTAAAACAACTTTGACACGAAGCAGTCCAACTACACATACGACAACAATTCAAACAACACTGAAAAACATGCAACTTAATTTACACAGTTTGACCAGATTACAAGAAAATCGCAGGCTATAGTCAGCCACCATACACCACCTCCGCCAATGACCAAATAACATTGGAATCCGGTGTAGAAACAACTCAAAGAAGCAAAATTGACAACACAAATCTTTTCATACAAACCTCATCTCTCTCCCTACAACGCTAATTCGAAAATAAAATATCGGAAAAAGAAGAACACATTGCATGGCGGATGTGGAAAACGACCAAGAACACCAAAACTTGTAATAAAAAATTACAGATGAAACAAATCTCCAAAAACTCTAACACACCGATAATTCTCACATCCAAAACAACACATAAAACAACAAACCGGACGTAAAACTAACGGCTACGAACACCACAGTAAACACCAACACCCAAAACACGTCTGCCGCCAAATGCCCACGCCGTCACCTCCGGTGACTTGAGATCGCAAAACACGACCAGGTGAGCGCGTGCATGTGCGGAACCCCATACACGTCTCCTCTGGCAACAAATGACCCGCAGCACCGCGCTGAAGAACCCCTGGAAGCTCCCCGTTGCATCCCCTATTTCCGTCCGCCGTCAGTTCAAAGAAGAAAACCACGTCAATCCAATCTATAAAACTACGTCAGTTCAAGTGGGGTAATAGAATATTATTCTGTTATGCGAAACAGAATAGCCCAGATGTATATAGGGTGGGTCTATTCTAATAACACCCTTAAGAGTCTTATTCTAATAACAATTTTCTTATTCTGCTAACACCCACCGGACCACAAAACACAAACGAACGAACCGCACGCAGGTAACAAAAAAACTCCCCGCGCACCCCACAGTACCTTCTTCCCCCTCCCACCCCCGCCCACCCCGGCTTTCTTCCAGGTAGTTTCCATGGGTGACCGCTTCCGAGCACCTTCTTCACGGAAGCCCCTCCCCCTACCCACCATCTATCGCGGAGCGGCCATGTGGGTTCCTCCCCAATCGCCACCCCCAAGCCTCGGTGCTCACCTCCCCCTTCCCACCTCTTCGCTGATCTGCCCCACCATCGCGCCATGGCTGCCTCCCAGCTTCCTCATGTGGTGGTGCTCTGCCCGACCGACCAGCGCCTCCCACAAGCTATCACGCGCCATCGCTACCCTGCCTTCCTCCCAGTGCACGGACCTGCCTCTCCCCATCCCCAACCCCGCATCTGCGACCGGAGACCACACCTACGCCAAAGTCCCAGGCGTCGCTTCCTCAATGTTCCTCTCGCCATCGACATGCCTCTCCCCATCGCTTTATCCTCGGATCCAGCCACTCTATCAACGGATCCGGCCGCCACGGGATTCGTCGCACCTGGATCCGACAGCTCTGGTGGTGGCGCACTGCCGGACGGCCAGGCTTCTCCCCTCAGCAGCCCTGCTGGATTCTAGCGAGTTCTCCCACATGAGCACATATGAGTGGACTCGTCCACTAACTACAGTCGACGGCACGACAGTCCCCCTCCGCCGAATTGGTGGTCGACCTCCTGCAGTACACTATTTTTACATTTTGTCTTCATATTTTGGCTATGTGCAGTCCACAGTCGTCAGTGGTTTGCGGTTCATTTGTTCCACGGGGTTAGGGCCGACATCACCCCCTCGAATCCCCCTGGCAACCATCCCTGTAGTCCGGCGACATCAGCTCTCCTGCTGATGTTTTCGCATCTCTCAAAGGCCTTTGTTGCAGTCCGCCGGAGCATCACACATGAGACGTCTGCGTGTGTGCTCCCAAGTACAAGCTGCTCATGACGCAGGTCGGCTGGGTCGTCGGTAGATGTCGGCTGTGGTGCGGCAGCAGCAAGGATGGGCGCACTCCCGCAACAGCAAAACAGCAGGTCCAGGTCCGGCTTCGGTTGTGCTGATTTTCTTTTGATATCGCCAGTGCTGATTTCTCTCTGTATATTTTTCCGTGTCTGTGTAAACAAATGGATGGATGTATTGTGTCTATGAGAATCATGAGCGGCCATAGACAATGCAGTTTTGTTAGCTCGATTGTGCAGTACTTTGTTTTAGTTTTGTGCGGTTAATTTCTTTGTTCAATTATTCAAGGAATGTTGGTGGGAGATAACATTCTTTTGATGCAATGTATTTTTTAATGCAGTTTACTTGCCTCATCCATGCAGCTCACAAACATTGATCATGTAGTCGAGATGAGTTTACAAAAGAAGTTAAACAGAAACCAAAACATCTCAAAAGAAGCTCACTTCTTATTAGATATAGTTCAGTCGCTCGGTCCATGTGGTCCACTTCCTTGGTCCACGCGCGTAAAAAAATAAGTATGAAAAAAGTTAGGGAAAACTCATGCGGTTCGCTTTTGGTAGTCTCAAGGTTCACTTTCCATAGTATTGCGGTTCACTAACGCTCGACATGAAGTGCACTCCATATCGTTTGGGAAAATTTATATCCCACAAAAAAAATCATGCAGTGCACTTGTCCATCTGATGAAGTGCGGTTTTAGTCTTAAGTAGTGCGGTTTTCTGTCTAATGCAATACATACGATGATTTTGGGTCACGAAAAAATAGTGTCTAGATTTCGTTAAAATCAAAATTGCTCTTAAATCGCAAGGAATTAGACAAAGTGGTCTACATGAAAAAGTTGCGCCTCATCGATATCTTTCCAACGGTGTATCGCTTGGATCATTCCGAAGCGCGGTTTGAAAAAAAATACAAAAAATGGCCGTTGCCATTCGTCATCTGCCGCACGATTTCCAAAATTAACTTAAAACCATAAGGAATCTCAAAAATATTTCAACATACGAAAGTTGCGCTCATCCATAGCTTTACAACGGTATATTACATGCCTCGTTTCGACAAATGGTTCAAAAATTGAAACGAAAACAGTACCGAAAAATTGTTTATCGTGTGCGCTGACCAACTACGCATGAGCCACCGCCCATCGCGCTCTAGCCTAAACCAAACAAAGTACGGGCTGGGCAATCACCCCACGCCAGGTTAGAAACTGGACATAATTTAGGATGCTCACAATGGTAATGAAAGAAAACAAGATTACGACTCTTCAGTCCATCCAAGATTATCGTAGAATATTATATCTATACGGTAAAAACATTACAATACCTATATGCCCGTGCATCACTCGATTTCTCTAGAAAAAAGACTCTACTCCAATGATAATCCTTTTTACTATCATAAGATAACATGTTTACTACTTCAATTGCACGAACTAGAAACCGATATGCTAGTACAACTAAACATGCTAATCCTAATAAGCTATATATCATTACTATAAAATCTTCACACTTGACCGTTATGATAGTTGGTTCAGAACTACATTTATATTTACTACATTTGAATACCAAAGTTATTGTTAACTGACCCCGCACACGCAATGTTGTACATAAAGTAATTCTGCCACTTTACTAGTACTACTATTCACTAGACCTACAACCTATTTCTCCTGCTAGGCATCATTACTAAGTACTCCCTCCATTCCCTTAGGGCCTCCCCAATGCTTCACCTTGTGCAGGTGCTAAGGCTGCCATGTAGGCAAAAAGTCTGATATGGCAAGGTAATAAAGAGGAGAGATGTGAGTTTGGTGACCACAAAAAGAACCAATACCAAACACGTGAACCTAGGCAAAAGCAATTAAATGAAAGAAATCTACCAATGCATGTAATAATTTAGTTGCTAAAACATTAAATGAAGGGAGCTTAGCACCAACAAGTGAAGCACCTATGCATTGTGGACATTAGTTGCTAAAAATTTTAATATGTTTAGCACCTTATCTGAGCACCTATGCATTGGAAGTGGCCTTATACTACAGGTACCAAGGAAAAAATTAATGACATCTTTGCAAGCCATTTTTTCTTTTCTTTAATCGGGATCATTAATATGCCCACATGCATGTAAGAAAGAAAATAACATAGTGTCATTATGACTACATGCATGCAAGTATTAAATAAGTTGGTAGTACGAGAAACATCATTAGTTTTTGCTTCGATTACTGTTAGTGGTCTTGTATAGATGCAAAACGTATTTATTATAATGGTCTTGTATAAAGGAATGGAGAGAGTAAATACATATTATTATTACATTTGAAGAAGCTTGTTACTATCATATAAGGAATTGTGAGCTTGGCTAATTCAAAGCTAAGCTTGTCCCTGTCACACCAAATCTGTAACTACCATGTACTCCCTCCGTCCGGTGAAAAGTGTACATCTAGCTCTAAAATTTGTCCATAAAAGAGTGTACTTCTATCTTCCCAATGCACTTTAAAGTGGGGAAAAATATTTCTCTCTCATCACACGGTAATCAAGACCAATAGCAATCTACACATGGTCTTCTTAATTTCTACATGCACTTAGCTCATTGGGGGTTGGGTAATTAAAGAGGAGAGAGATGGTGGCTTGCACCTTTCCAATGTATTTTTTAATCAACTTCATAATTTATCCTAAAATTTCTAGATGTACACTCTTCACCAGATGGAGGGAGTACGTACACTGGTACACAAAGAAGCAGCTAATAGCAATAGGCTTCGTGTCGGACCGTAATTGGATTACCATCAAGTAGTATTAGCACTGCCATGTCTCAAATTAGGACCGGGTTGGTTTTTACTATGTCCGGAAAAAAATAGGACCAGTGGGACAGAGGTGGCCACGGGATCCGGTAAAGTTTTGGTAAAGTTTTAATCTCGTTACCATATAATCCTAGCTTGTTTACCCTTGACCTGAAGTGTGGATCGAATATTACTACCTTAGTCATGTTTATATAGTAAATGGCTGCCCAATAAGTCAGTCATATGCAATACATTCGCACCTACAGAAATTTCATGATTCCCATCAAGAAAATGAAAGAAAAAATTAAATCATCGGCATTTTTATCGATTTGAATAACCCTGAATTTTAGCCCCTTCAATCAACCACAAAGATGGTGTCCAAGTTACCAAACCACTCGCCCATGAGGGTACCATGGCGCCACCCATGTTTCAAGAGAGTACAACACCACCACATTGTACCGCATACATTCCCCAAGAGCATAGCCCCACCATATTGCGTTGCCGCTGTCAGTGCATGGTCTCGGTCCTCCACTACCATGGTGATGTCCCGATGAATGGCCGCATCTGCATGCCCTTCATCGTCTACAGTTTCTCTAGCAAACAGATCAACACGCTGAATCTATCCTGCACCACAACAGTGCCCTGCTGCCTGGCTTGCGTCGCCATGCATGTCCCAGAACTACTCGCTAGCACTCGAGTACACTGATATGCGACCGGTGGAAGAGCCAAGTGCTACTACTGCTAGCTCTCAGCACACTAGCAAAGCACACACTCACTGCTCATACAGACACACGCACATGGAAGAGAGGACCTCTCGAACATACTAGTTGCTGTGAAGCTCAAATGGATTGAAGTGGAATGAATTTTACAACCGGGATGCAGCTCCTTTTATAGGTAATTGAGCCGACTAACTATACGTATGAGCTTATGTCAAGATCCTAGATTACATCACTACTGACGACTTGCTCGGCTTTTACCATACTAAATTACTAGTAGTATTAGTTTCCTTAACTACTAAGGCATGTAGCTCGCTGCTGCTTTTCTAGCCGACATGCACTTGCATGCTATTGCTGCCGTTGTGTGCAAGCCGCCATGCATGCATGGGAGACAAGGTTGGGCCCACAATCTCCCCCTCGACCATGTCGGAGGGTCTTGATTTCGATGATCCCGATCTTGTCATGCAGTTTTGTTATCATCCTGCAGGCTCGCCGAGAATGTCCCCCTAGGCGTCGGAACCTGTGTGGAGTGCCAACGTTGTGGTTGGCATCGAACAGGTCCGACCGTGCTGTTGGCGGGGACACGAACTGCGCGGGAACCACCTCGCTTGTGGGCGTCAATGTTCCTGAGGTCGTAGTTCCCGATGTCACAATGACAGGGAACTCCCTTCCCACGGTTGTCGTGTCGCATGTCACGCTACCCGGGAACTCCCTTCCCGAGGATGACTTGTCAGACATCGCACTACCAAGGAACTCCCTTCCTGGGGTCGTTGTGTCGGACGCCGCACTGCCCGGGAACTCCCTTCCCGGAGTCGTTGTGTCGGACGCCACACTAACCGGAGTGGCTCCTCTCAGGGTAGCGGAGTCCTTGGTGCTCTTCCCATCGGACTTGCTTGTCGGGTCTCCCCCGACAATCATGAGGCGTGCCTCCCGCACGGACTCGATGGGCCCCGAGCGCGTCGGGCATGCGGTGTGGCCGACCATAGAGCACCATGCCTCCTGCACGGTCTCGGTGGTCGCCACCAGCGTAGTCGGGCCGTGCCCGACTAGACAGTCCCGTGCGTCCCACACGGACTTGATGGACCCCGAGCGCGTCGGTGTCGCGGCATAGCTGACCAGAGAGTGTTGTGCCTCCTGCCCGGACTCGATGGTCGCCATAGTCACGGTCGAGGCATTGCCGGCCCATGACCGTCTCTTCATCACCTCCCAGCTATTGAGGCATGTCGAAGAGTGACATGTTGCCCACACGGGCTTACAGAACCCCGATAACCTGGTTTTCGGGGTGTGGCTGGCCTGAGACTCCCGTGCCTCTTGCACGGGCTCACAGGTCGACAGCATCATGATCGGGGCATGGCCCACCAGATGCGTCGTTGTTGTACTGTTGGGGAACGTAGTATTTCAAAATTTTCCTACGATCACGTAAGATCTATCAACTAAATGCATAGCAATGAGAGGGGAGCATGTGGCTACGAACCCTCATAGACCAAAAACGCAAGCGTCTAGTGACGCGGTTGATGTAGTCGAACATCTTCGTGATCCAACCGATAAAGCACCGAACGTATGGCAACTCCGCGTTCAGCACATGTTCAGCTTGATGACGTCCCACGAGCTCTTGATCCAGCTGAGCTTCACGAGAGAGTTTCGTCAGCACGACGGCCTGGTGACGGAGATGATGAAGCTACCGGCGCAGGGCTGCGCCTAAGCACTGCAACAGTATGACCGATGTGTGTTTCTGTGGAGGGGGGCACCGCACACGGCTATAACAATGTTTCTTGTGTATCTTTGGGTGCCCCCTGCCCCACTATATAAAGGAGCAAGGGGGGAGATGCGGCTGGCCAAGTATGGCGCGCCAGGAGTAGGATTCCTACTACTAGTAGGAATAGGAACCCCTTTTGCTATTCCTACTAGGAGTAGGAAAGGAAGGAAGGGGGAGAGAAGAAGGAAAGGAGAGGGGCGCCTCCCCCCTTTTCCTAGTCCAACTAGGAACTCTAGGGGGTGCGACCAGCCCTAAGGACTGCTCCTCTCTTTCCATCATTGGCCCACTATGGCCCATACTCCCTCGGGGGGTTTCCGGTAACCCCCTCCGGCACTCCGGTTTCACCCGATAACACCCGGAACACTTCCGGTGTCCGAATATAGTCGTCCGATATATTAATCTTTATGCCTTGAACATTCTGAGACTCCTCGTCATGTCCGTGATCTTCCGGGACTCCGAACTACTTTCGGTACATCAAAACTCATAAATGCATAATACCGATCATCATCAAACGTTAAGCGTGTGGACCCTATGGGTTCGAGAACTATGTAGACATGATCGAGCCTCATCTCCAGTCAATAACCAATAGCGAAACTTGGATGCTCATATTGTCTCCTACATATTCTATGAAGATCTTTATCGGTCAAACCGCATAACAACATATGGTGCTCCCTTTGTCACCGATATGTTACTTTCCCGAGATTCGATCGTCGGTATCTCAATACCTAGTTCAATATCGTTACCGGCAAGTTTCTTTACTCGTTCCGTAATACATCATCTCGTGACTAACTCATTAGTCATTTGCTTGCAAGGCTTATTATGATGTGTATTACCGAGAGGACCTAGAGATACCTCTCCGACACTCGGAGTGACAAATCATATTCTTGATCTATGCCAATACCACGAACTCTTTCGGATACACCTGTCGAGCATCTTTATGATCACCCATTTACGTTCTGACGTTTGATAGCGCACAAGGTGTACCTCCGGTATTCGGGAGTTGCATAATCTCATAGTCATAGGAACATGTATAAGTCATGAAGAAAGCAATAGCAGTAAAACTAAACGATCATAGTGGTAAGCTAACGGATGGGTCTTGTCCATCACATCATTCTCCTAATGATGTGATCCCGTTGATCAAATGACAACTCATGTCTATGGCTAGGAAACATAACCATCTTTGATCAATGAGCTAGTCTAGTAGAGGCATACTAGGGCACATTGTTTTGTCTATGTATTCACACATGTACTAAGTTTCCGGTTAATACAATTCTAGCATGAATAATAAACATTTACAATGATCTAAGGAAATATAAATAACAACTTTATTATTGCCTCTAGGGCATATTTCCTTCAGTATCCCACTTGCACTAGAGTCAATAATCTAGTTCACATCGCCATGTGATTTAATATCGATAATTCACATCGTTATGTGAATAACATCCACAGTTCACATCGCCATGTGACCAACACCCAAAGGGTTTACTAGAGTCAATAAGCTAGTTCACATCGCCATGTGATCAACACCCAAAGAGTACTAAGGCGTGATCATGTTCTTCTTTGTGAGAGAAGTTTAGTCAGCGGGTCTATTACATTCAGATCCGTAAGTATTTCATAGATTTCTATGTCTACAATGCTCTGCACGGAGCTACACTAGCTAAGTGCTCCCACTTTCAATATGTATCTAGATCGAGACTCAGAGTCATCCAGATCGGTGTCAAAGCTTGCATCGACGTAACTCTTTACGACGAACTATTTATCACCTCCATAACCGAGAAATATTTCCTTAGTCCTCTAAGGATAATTT
>LR738715.1:437395215-437412715 GCA_902687465.1 Secale cereale
ATCGTTATGTGAATAACATCCACAGTTCACATCGCCATGTGACCAACACCCAAAGGGTTTACTAGAGTCAATAAGCTAGTTCACATCGCCATGTGATCAACACCCAAAGAGTACTAAGGCGTGATCATGTTCTTCTTTGTGAGAGAAGTTTAGTCAGCGGGTCTATTACATTCAGATCCGTAAGTATTTCACAGATTTCTATGTCTACAATGCTCTGCACGGAGCTACACTAGCTAAGTGCTCCCACTTTCAATATGTATCTAGATCGAGACTCAGAGTCATCCAGATCGGTGTCAAAGCTTGCATCGACGTAACTCTTTACGACGAACTATTTATCACCTCCATAACCGAGAAATATTTCCTTAGTCCTCTAAGGATAATTTTGACAGTTGTCCAGTGATCTACTCCTAGATCAAAATTGTACTCCCTTGCCAAACTCAGGGCAGGGCATACAGTAGGTCTGGTATACAGCATGGCATACTTTTATAGAACCTATGGCTGAGGCATAGGGAATGACTTTCATTCTCTCTCTATCTTTTTGTTGTGGTCGGGCTTCGAGTCTTACTCAACTTCACACCCTGCAACACAGGCAAGAACTCTTTCTTTGACTGTTCCATTTTGAACTACTTCAAAAACTTGTCAAGGTATGTACTCACTGAAAAAACTTATCAATCGTCTTGATCTATCTCTATAGATCTTGATGCTCAATATGTAAGCAGCTTCACCGAGGTCTTTCTTTCAAAAACTCCATTTCAAACACATGCTTTCCAAAAAATTCTACATCATTTCCGATCGACAATATGTCATTCACATATACTTATCAGAAAGGATGTAGTGCTCCCACTCACTTTCTTGTAAATATAGGCTTCACCTCAAGTCTGTATAAACCTATATGCTTTTATCAACATATCAAAGCGTATATTCCAACTCCGAGATGGTTGCACCAGTCCATAAATGGATCGCTGGAGCTTGCACATTTTGTTAGCACCTTTAGGATTGACAAAACCTTCTGATTGCATCATATACAACTCTTCTTTAATAAATCTATTAAGGAATGCAGTTTTGTTATCCATTTGCCAGATTACATAAAATGCGGCAATTGCTAACATGATTCGGACAGACTTAAGCATCGCTACGGGTGAGGAAGTCTCATCGTAGTCAACTCCTTGAACTTGTCGAAAACCTTTCGCAACAAGTCGAGCTTTGTAAACAGTAACATTACCATCAGCGTCGGTCTTCCTCTTGAAGATCCATTTATTTTCGATGGCTTGCCGATCATCGGGCAAGTCAACCAAAGTCCACACTTTGTTCTCATACATGGATCCCATCTCAGATTTCATGGCCTCAAGCCATTTTGCGGAATCTGGGCTCATCATCGCTTCCTCATAGTTCGTAGGTTCAACATGGTCTAGTAACATGACTTACAGAACCGGGTTGCCGTACCACTCTGGCGCGGAACATACTCTGGTTGATCTACGAAGTTCAGCAGTAACTTGATCCGAAGTTTCATGATCATCATCATTAGCTTCCTCACTAATTGGTGTAGGAATCACTGGAACTAGTTTCTGTGATGTACTACTTTCCAATTCGGGAGAAGGTACAATTACCTCATCAAGATCTACTTTCCTCCCACTGATTTCTTTCGAGAGAAACTCCTTCTCTAGAAAGGACCCATTCTTAGCAACGAATACCTTGCCTTCGGATATGTGATAGAAGGTGTACCCAATGGTCTCCTTTGGGTATCCTATGAAGACACATTTCTCCGACTTGGGCTCGAGCTTATCAGGTTGAAGCTTTTTCACATAAGCATCGCAGCCCCAAACTTTAAGAAACGACAACTTTGGTTTCTTGCCAAACCACAGTTCATAAGGCATCGTCTCAATGGATTTAGATGGTGCCCTATTCAACGTGAATGCAGCTGTCTCTAAAGCATAACCCCAAAACGATAGTGGTAAATCGGTAAGAGACATCATAGACCGCACCATATCTAATAAAGTACGGTTTATGATGTTCAGACACACCATTATTCTGTGGTGTTGCGGGTGGCATGAGCTGTGAAACTATTCCACATTGTTTCAAATGAAGACCAAACTCGTAACTTAAATATTTGCCTCCGCGATCAGATCGTAGAAAATTTATTTTCTTGCTATGATGATTCTCTACTTCACTCTGAAATGTCTATGAACTTTTCAAATGTTTCAGACTTGTTCTTCATCAAGTTGATATACCCATATCTGCTCAAATCATCTGTGAAGGTCAGAAAATAACGATACCCGCTGCGAGCATCAACACTCATTGGTCCGCATACATCAGTATGTATGATTTCCAACAAGTCGGTTGTTCGCTCCATTGTTCTGGAGAACGGAGTTTTAGTCATCTTGCCCATCGGGCATGGTTCGCAAGCACCAAGTGATTCATAATCAAGTGATTCCAAAAGCCCATTAGCATGGAGTTTCTTCTTGCGCTTTACACCAATATGACCTAAACAGCAGTGCCTCAAATAAGTTGCACCATCATTATCAACTTTGCATCTTTTGGGTTCAATATTATGAATATGTGTATTACTACGATCGAGATCCAACAAACTATTTTCATTGGGTGTATGACCACCGAAGGTTTTATTCATGTAAACAGAACAACAATTATTCTATGACGTTAAATGAATAACCGTATTGCAACAAACATGATCATATCATATTCATGCTCAACGCAAATGCCAAATAACTATTATTTAGGTTTTACACTAATCCCGAAAGTATAGGAAGTGTGCGATAATGATCATATCAATCTTGGAACCACTTCCAACACACATCGTCACTTCACCTTCAACTAGTCTCTGTTCATTCTGCAACTCTCGTTTCGAGTTACTAATTTTAGCAACTGAACCGGTATCAAATACCCACGGGTTGCTATGAACACTAGTAAAGTACACATCAATAATCTGTATATCAAATATACCTTTGTTCACTTTGCCATCCTTCTTATCCGCCAAATATCTAGGGCAGTTCCACTTCCAGTGACCATTTCCTTTGCAGTAGAAGCACTTAGTTTTAGGCTCGAGTTTAGCTTTGGGTTTCTTCACGGGAGTGACAACTTGCTTGTCATTCTTCTTGAAGTTCCCCTTCTTTCCCTTTGCCCTTTACTTGAAACAACTGGTCTTGTTAACCATCAACACTTGATGCTCTTTCTTGATTTCTACCTTCGCTGATTTCAGCATCGCGAAGATCTCGGAATTACTTTCGTCATCCCTTGCATACTATAGTTCATCACAAAGTTCTACTAACTTGGTGATAGTAACTAGGGAACTTTGTCAATTACTATCTTATCTGGAAGAATAACTCCCACTTGATTCAAGCAATTGTAGTACCCAGACAATCTGAGCACATGCTCACTGGTTGATCTATTCTCCTCCATCTTGTAGGCAAAGTACTGTCAGAGGTCTCATACCTCTCGACACGGGCATGAGTATGAAATACCAATTTAAACTCTTAGGGACATCTTATATGTTCCATGGCATTCACAACATTTTTGAAATCCCGGTTCTAAGCCGTAAAGCATGGTGCACTAAACTATCAACTAGTCATCATACCGAGTTTTTGTCAAAACGTTCATAACAACTACATCTGCTCCTGCAATAGGTTTGTCACTGATACGTCCAAAACGTATCTATAATTTCTGCTTGCTCCATGCCTCTTCTGTGTGATATTGCTATGATATTTATACACTTCCATACACTTTTGATCATATTTGGACTAACCTATTAACTCAGTGCACCCCAGTGCTAGTTTCTGTTTTCTGCTGTTTTTGTTTTTCAGGTTTTCCCATTACGTAAACTGCCAGAAAAATTCCGGAAAAATTATATAAAAAATCAGCGTTCCGGAAGCTTCCTTGCGGCCAAAGTAGGGCCGGAGGGGGGCCACCAGGGCTCCAGGTGCCCTGGCCACGCGGCCCCCCTCCAGGTCGCGCCGGGGGGGGCGCCTGGGCCCCCCTTAGCTCCCCTGGCGACCCCCTTTGGCATATATTTAACACCCATCGAGGAAACCCTGATTCCAGACCCCTTTTCTCCAGACGCGATTCTGATCTCCGCCGCCATCGCCATCAAGCTTCGGGGGACCAGAATTACTGTGCCGGCACCCTGCCGGGACGGAGAAGTGCCCCCGGATTCATCTCCATCGACGTTGCTTCCTCCCTCCATGATGCAGGAGTAGTTCCTCCTCGGGGCTGAGGTTTCTACCAGTAGCTATGTGGTCAATTCTCTCTCCCATGATGTGATCTTCGTTGTGATCATAGGCTATGTTAATCTAGGGTGATCCCATGATATTTCCCCTTCATCTATGTATTGGATTGATGTACTCACTTGTCTTTATCTAGTATAATCCCCGAGACCAAGGTGACAGCGGTCTATTGGACATGGATTAGAAAAATATTTTCATGAGTGATTTCCTCTCTTGTGTGTTGATTGAAGATTGAGAGTCTCTTGGTGCTTGTCTTTGACTATCCTTTAGATATGTTGTGGTGATTGTGGGACTCTCTTTGGATGGCCGCGGTGACATTGAGAAATCCTTAGATTGAGAACTACGAACTTTGAGGTGTGCTTTTGTAGCCCTACATAATTCTCGTCCTCTCTTGACCACGAAGGAATGACCTCCGGGTGCGTCTCCATTGCATGTTTTATGGGAAATATCATGTGATTCGATTATGTTAATGTTGTTGGGAGTTGCCACTAGTGAAAGTATGAAGCCTAGGCCTTGTTTCCACCATTGCAATACCATTTGTGCTCACGTTTACCACTTGTTTGCTTGCTGCACTTTTTATTACAGATTTATATTACTTTGCTTTGCCACTCCTATCATCCATATTTTACCATCTCTTCGCCGAACTAGTGCACCTATACAACTCCTAGTTGTATTAGGTGTGTTGGGGACACAAAAGACTTCTTGTATCTTAGTTGCAGGGTTGCTTGAGAGAGACCATCTTCAACCTCTACTTCCCTGAGTTCGATAAACCTAGGTCATCCACTTGAGGGAAATTGCTGCTGTCCTACAAACCTCTGCGCTTGGAGGCCCAACATAGTCTACAATAGTAGAAGCGTGTGTAGACATCAAGCTATTTCTAGCGCCGTTGCCGGGGAAGTGAGTGCTTGAAGGTATATCTTTAGATCTTGCAATTAAATCTTTTTGTTTCTTGTTTTTATTTCACTAGTTATGCTTATGGACAACCTTGCTATTGGATCGTTGCTTGTGGGAAGACGCCCCACACCTGTGGTGGTTGCTCCTCCCCCTACTGAAATTGTGCCCTATAAAATACCAGCTGGTATTATTGATTATGTTTTGGCTAATCGTTATGCAGGAGACAGACATCCCGGTGAACACTTGCTATATCTGTCACAACTATGTTCATTATTTAAGCTTGCAGGTGTATCAAGGGAGTTTGTCATGAGGAAATTGTTCGCCGTATCACTTATAGATAAAGCTTCAGATTGGTATAAGCTTCTCGATAACGCGTATTTGCTTGATTGGCAAGAGCTTATGTCTCTCTTTTATACTAAGTTTTATCCTCTTTATGAAATTCATCGAGACAGGAACTATATCTATAACTTTAGGTCTCGTGACGGAGAGAGCGTAGCTCAAGCTTGGGGGAAACTGAAAACGTTAATGCTAAAAAGTCCTAACCATGGGCTCCCCAAAGATGCTTATGTGGAGAGTAAGAGTACCTTTTTGCATGTGGATCATGGTAACAATGCTTTATGTGATGCTTATATTGTTGAGTTTATCCGTGATCCCACTAAAAATTATTATGAGAAGGGAACATATGCTTATAGATATTTCAATAATATCAAGTTCCCTCTCTTTATGTTGAAGGTTTTAAAGCTGCACTTGTTTTGTCTTCCTATGCTTATTGCTTTGTGCTTCAATGAATTATTCTATTGCAATATTCCTATGCATAGGAAGCATGTTAGGCTTAAATGTGTTTGGTATTTGCTTATTGATGCTCTCTTTTGTTCTTCAACTCTTATTCCTACGAGAGCATCATTAAAGTCTTATGCCTAGCTTAAAGGCATAAAAGAAAGCGCTTTTGGGAGGCAGCCCACAATGAATAAAATTTTATTTTGCTTTTGTTGTGTCTTGATGTTGTTACTACAGTAGCATCATCATTGTATCTTTACTTTTCAGCTTTGTGCCAAGTGTAGCCTCTGATTGCAAGAAAGTTCAAAAGTTGTGACGTGTTGTCCAGGAAACAGATTCTGTCCTTGGACAGAAAAATTCGTATAAAATCACCAGATCATCTTTTTGGTCTGAATTTTTACGACAGCGTGCTCTATACAATTGTCTTTCGGGCATCTGTTCTGAGTTTTTTGATTTGAGTTGTAGAAGTGCCCCGAAAAAATCATTTACTACCTGCTGGTCTGTTTTTCACAGATTATGTCCTGTTTTGCCTTTCCTTCATTTTGCAAACCTTGAGCTTGCTTTTTCTTTGCAAAAACCTTTTGGCAATCTTGAGAAACAGTAGACCTTCAAGAATATCCTTATTTCCAGCAAGGAAAAATTATTTTATTAAGGGTACTAACCTCGCTAATCAGATTATGATGAGTTATGTATGAAGGGAGTTTTCAAGGGTGCGAGGGAAGATGATAAAAAGATTCAGGAGTGTCAAACGCTCAAGCTTGGGGATGCCCCCGTGCACCCCCAAGAAATATTCAAGAAGACTCAAGCGTCTAAGCTTGGGGATGCCCCCGTGCATCCCCTTCTCCATCAACAATTATCAGTTCGTCTTTCGTTCCACTATATTTTTATCACTCCATGTGTTATGTGCTATGCTTGGAGCGTCTTGCTTTTAGTTTCCTTTTTAGTTTTCTTTAGCTTTGCTTGCTTTTCATAATGAGTCGGAACTCAGCTTTCTTTGTGTGGGAGAGAAACACGCTCCACTTCAACCTAGAACATAACATAGAATTTTCATGCCTATCCTTGTTGTGTGTGTTCTTTGTCTTTCAATAGCTACTATCATGTTCAGCTCTTAGTTTTCATGCTTATCTTTTTAAAGAGCTTTTGTTTAGTTGGTCGCTGGAACTCTCTTTATTTATCATGCTTATCTTGTTAAGAGAGTTGGCCTCTGTTGCACTGGTCGATATGTCTATGATAAAAACGCTATGTGCATAATGGTGCTTAGTAGTTCATGTTTTCTTATGGTTAGTCTCAAATAGCTGGGGGGTTCTCAATGTGTTATTGGAGTACCAACATGATTTGTTTGCCTATGATGTGGTATGGTTTAGTGATATCTTCCTCCAGGAATTTATTTGATTGACTTGGCGTATGCTCACGCATATTTAAGACTGTAAAGAAAGTCTATCAAGCCTTGATGATCTTTAATTTCTGAGTAGCGATATAACTTCCATGCCCGATTCAATGTTGCTTTGTCGCTCTGCATGATTATGACCGTCATTGCTCTTTTAGTTGGTCGCTCCCAGTCTTTTGCTAACCTTCGCCTATACTAAGCGCACTGACTGCTTGTGCATCCAAAATCCTTTAAACCAGTTATGCCATATGAGTCCACCATACCTTCCTATACATGGTATTTACCTGCCATTCCTAACGAAGACTTTCATGTACCATCTCGAAATTATTCAAAAAAGCATTTCTCTTTTGTGCCTCTGTTTTAGCTCATGAGGAAGTAGTAGTTAATTCATGATCTTTTTAAGTTGGACAAGCTTCACCCCGGGATTGCATGTCTAATGTGCAAACCCATAATACGAGAAGGAACTGGCATAGAGTGCACCCGGCTCATTAAAAATTATACAACAAACAAACCCTCCTTCACGCTTTGTTCATGAGAAATCAGAAAACTTTGGCAGTGATAAACAAAGGAGACTAAGAGGATGTGATCGTCCTCATTCGGGAGCCGTTCCTCGAAACTTGTCCAGCTCGAGAAGTAATTGAGTTATCTGCTAGCATTCGTTGACGAAATATGCATATTCCAAAAAAAAATATTACCTCTGTTTTTAAAACCAAGAGCTCTGGTACATGTTTAGTTTTTGTTTCCGACCACGGATTTTCAACCTTGCCATCAAAAGCCACGGTTCGAGAGTCTCCACCTTCTTTCTTTAAAGCACCAACTATTGAGAGCATGATTGTCATTCTGAGTGTAATGTGCATTGTCCCAAAGTACCATTGTCTTTTGCATGATTATGATATCGTTTATTCTGAAATCATTGTATCTAGTCGTCACTTAAACTTTGGAGGTTCCCCTGCATTTATGTTTTGCTTCACTAAAGGGGGCAAGCAAGATATCACTTTGTCATATTTGCACACCATGCTCATTGCAAATCTATTGAGTATTTCAGTATCATATTGTAAAACTTTCAGTTCTATGTGATTTTCTCATGAGGCAACTTAATTACTACAGACTCATTGTCTCAGTAAGCACTTGTCATGTGACTGTAAAAAGTCCTTATATGGTTAATAGCATGTCACCATAGAAATTATGCTTGTTATCATTTACCTACTCGAGGACGAGCAAGAATTAAGCTTGGGGATGTTGATACGTCCAAAACGTATCTATAATTTCTGCTTGCTCCATGCCTCTTTTGTGTGATATTGCTATGATATTTATACACTTCCATACACTTTTGATCATATTTGGACTAACCTATGAACTCAGTGCACCCCAGTGCCAGTTTCTGTTTTCTGCTGTTTTTGTATTTCAGGTTTTCCCATTACGTAAACTGCCAGAAAAATTCCGGAAAAATTATATAAAAAATCAGCGTTCCGGAAGCTTCCTTGCGGCCAAAGTAGGGCCGGAGGGGGGCCACCAGGGCTCCAGGCGCCCTGGCCACGCGGCCCCCCTCCAAGCCGCGCCGGGGGGGCGCCTGGGCCCCCCTTAGCTCCCCTGGCGACCCCCTTTGGCATATATTTAACACCCGTCGAGGAAACCCTGATTCCAGACCCCTTTTCTCCAGACGCGATTCCGATCTCCGCCGACATCGCCATCAAGCTTCGGGGGACCAGAATTCCTGTGCCGGCACCCTGCCGGGACGGGGAAGTGCCCCCGGATTCATCTCCATCGACGTTGCTTCCTCCCTCCATGATGCAGGAGTAGTTCCTCCTCGGGGCTGAGGTTTCCACCTGTAGCTATGTGGTCAATTCTCTCTCCCATGATGTGATCTTCATTGTGATCATAGGCTATGTTAATCTAGGGTGATCCCATGATATTTCCCCTTCATCTATGTATTGGATTGATGTACTCACTTGTCTTTATCTAGTATAATCCCCGAGACCAAGGTGACAGCGGTCTATTGGACATGTATTAGAAAAATATTTTCATGAGTGATTTCCTCTCTTGTGTGTTGATTGAAGATTGAGAGTCTCTTGGTGCTTGTCTTTGACTATCCTTTAGATATGTTGTGGTGATTGTGGGACTCTCTTTGGATGGCCGCGGTGACATTGGGAAATCCTTAGATTGAGAACTACGAACTTTGAGGTGTGCTTTTGTAGCCCTACATAATTCTCGTCCTCTCTTGACCACGAAGGAATGACCTCCGGGTGCGTCTCCATTGCATGTTTTATGGGAAATATCATGTGATTCGATTATGTTAATGTTTTTGGGAGTTGCCACTAGTGAAAGTATGAAGCCTAGGCCTTGTTTCCACCATTGCAATACCATTTGTGCTCACGTTTACCACTTGTTTGCTTGCTGCACTTTTTATTACGGATTTATATTACTTTGCTTTGCCACTCCTATCATCCATATTTTACCATCTCTTCGCCGAACTAGTGCACCTATACAACTCCTAGTTGTATTAGGTGTGTTGGGGACACAAGAGACTTCTTGTATCTTAGTTGCAGGGTTGCTTGAGAGAGACCATCTTCAACCTCTACTTCCCTGAGTTCGATAAACCTTAGGTCATCCACTTGAGGGAAATTACTGCTGTCCTACAAACCTCTGCGCTTGGAGGCCCAACATAGTCTACAAGAGTAGAAGCGTGTGTAGACATCAGTCACCTAGCGGTTCATCAAGGACATAATTCTTCTGTGCAGCAATGAGGAAAATCCTCATATCACAGAACAAGTCCGCATCATTGCTACTATTATCTTTCAACTTATATTTCTCTAGGAACATATCTAAATAAAAGGGGAGCTACATCGCGAGCTATTCATCTACAACATAGATATGCTAATACTACCGGGACTAAGTTCATGATAAATTAAAGTTCAATTAATCATATTACTTAAGAACTCCCACTTAGATAGACATCCCTCTAGTCATCTAAATGATCACGTGATCCAAATCAAATAAACCATGCCCGATCATCACGTGAGATGGAGTAGTTTTCAATGGTGAACATCTTATGTTGATCATATCTACTATATGATTCACGCTCGACCTTTCAGTCTCCAGTGTTCCGAGGCCATGTCTGTACATGCTAGGCTCGTCAAGTTTAACCCGAATATTCTGCATGTGCAAAACTGTCTTACACCCGTTGTATTTGAACATAGAGCTTATCACACCCGATCATCACGTGGTGTCTCGGCACGACGGACTTTCGCAACGGTGCATACTCAGGGAGAACACTTGTACCTTGAAATTTTGTAAGGGATCATCTTATAATGCTACCGCCGTACTAAGCAAAATAAGAAGCATAATAAGATAAACATCACATGCAATCAAAATATGTGACATGATATGGCCATCATCATCTTGTGCTGTTGATCTCCATCTCCAAGGCATCGTCATGATCACCATCGTCACCGGCGCGACACCTTGATCTCCATCGTAGCATCGTTGTCGTCTCGCCAACAATTGCTTCCACGACTATCGCTACTGCTTAGTGATAAAGTAAAGCAATTACATGGCGATTGTATTTCATACAATAAAGCGACCACCATATGGCTCCTACCAGTTGCTGATAACTTTACAAAACATGATCATCTCATACAATAACGTATAACTCATCACGTCTTGACCATATCACATGACAACATGCCCTGCAAAAACAAGTTAGACGTCCTCTACTTTGTTGTTGCAAGTTTTACGTGGCTGCTACGGGCTTAGCAAGAACCGTTCTTACCTACGCATACAAAACCACAATGATTATTCATCAAGTATGCGATGTTTTAACCTTCACAAGGACCGGGCGTAGCCATACTCGATTCAACTAAAGTGAGAGAGACAGACACCCGCCAGTCACCTTGAAGGAACGAGTGCTCGTAACGGTGAAACCAGTGTCGCGTAAGCGTACGCGTAATGTCGGTCCGGGCCGCTTCATCTCACAATACCGCCGAATTAAAGTATGACATGTTGGTAAGCAGTATGACTATTATCGCCCACAACTCATTATGTTCTACTCGTGCATAACATCTACGCATAGACCTGGCTCTTGATGCCACTATTGGGGAACGTAGTATTTCAAAATTTTCCTACGATCAAGCAAGATCTATCTACTAGATGCATAGCAACGAGAGGGGAGAGTGTGTCTACGTACCCTCGTAGATGGAAAGCGGAAGCGTCTAGTGACACGGTTGTTGTAGTCGAACATCTTCGCGATCCAACCGATCAAGCACCGAACGTACGGCACCTCCGCGTTCAGCACACGTTCAGCTTGATGACGTCCCACGAGCTAGAGCTCCAGCTGAGCTTCACGGGAGAGTTTTGTCAGCACGACGGCGTGGTGACGAAGATGATGAAGCTACCAGCGCAGGGCTTCGCCTAAGCACTGCAATGGTATGACCGAGGTGTGTTTCTGTGGGGGGAGGGGCACCACACACGGCTAGAACAATGTTTCTTATGTATATTTCGGTGCCCCCTGCCCCCGTATATAAAGGAGTAAGGGGGGAGATGCGGCTGGCCAAGTATGGCGCGCCAGGAGTAGGATTCCTACTCCTAGTAGGAATAGGAACGCCCTTTTCCTATTCCTAACTGGAGTAGGAAAGGAAGGAAGGGGGAAAGGAGAAGGAAAGGAGAGGGGGGCGCCTCCCCCTTTTCTTAGTCCAACTAGGAACTCTAGGGGGGGACAGCCCTATGGGCTGCTCCTCTCTTTCCCTCATTGGCCCACTATGGCCCATACTCCCTCGGGGGGTTTCCGGTAACCCCCTCCGGCACTCCGGTTTTACCCGATAACATCCGGTACACTTCTGGTGTCCGAATATAGTCATCCAATATATTAACCTTTATGTCTTGGACATTCTGAGACTCCTCGTCATGTCCGTGATCTCATCCGGGACTCCGAACTACCATCGATACATCAAAACTCATAAACTCATAATACCGATCGTCATGAAACGTTAAGCGTGCGGAACCTACGGGTTTGAGAACTATGTAGACATATCCGAGACTCATCTCCAGTCAATGACCAATAGCGGAACCTCGATGCTCATATTGGCTCTTACATATTCTACGAAGATCTTTATCGCTCAAACCGCATAACAACATACGTTGTTCCCTTTGTCATCGGTATGTTACTTGCCCGAGATTCGATCGTCGGTATCTCAATACCTAGTTCAATATCGTTACCGGCAAGTCTCTTTACTCGTTCCGTAATACATCATCTCGTGACTAACTCATTAGTCATTTGCTTGCAAGGCTTATTTTGATGTGTATTACCGAGAGGGCCCAGAGATACCTCTCCGACACTCGAAGTGACAAATCCTATTCTTGATCTACGCCAATACCACGAACACTTTCGGAGACACCTGTCGAGCATCTTTATGATCACCCAGTTACGTTGTGACGTTTGATAGCACACAAGGTGTTCCTCCGGTATTCGGGAGTTGCATAATCTCATAGTCATAGGAACATGTATAAGTCATGAAGAAAGCAATAGCAGTAAAACTAAACGATCATAGTGGTAAGCTAACAGATGGGTCTTGTCCATCACATCATTCTCCTAATGATGTGACCCCGTTGACCAAATGACAACTCATGTCTATGGCTAGGAAACATAACCATCTTTGATCAATGAGCTAGTCTAGTAGAGGCATACTAGGGACACGCTGTGTGACGCCCCAAGACCGACGTTCTGGAGGACTTCCATATATTCTGTTTACCGTCGTGTTTTTTATTTTGTTTGTTGCTTTTCATCATTGCATCATCCGCATTGCATCCACATGTTTTCATAAAACTCATAGTCGCTCGTAGTTGCCGCCTCCCTCTTTGTCGCCATGTCATGTTGTCCGACCGCTTGTCTTCTTTGACCATTCTCAGCCCAACCACAAACTTGACCATGTCCTCCTAACGCCTCTTTGTGTAGTGCATCGACCCCTCGTGTGCGTCCGAAACTTCCCCAAACCCGAACCGGGATGTTGTTACCGATGGATCCGGATCATCCCCAAACATACCTAAAAATATCTCTGTTTTCTTATTTGGACTCCTCTAGCCTTTTTTCTTGGACCGTCCGATTACGATCAGATGGGCCTAATTGCCCCTAAACCTAGCCAGAGTACACATCCCTATTTATGAAGCCCGCAAAAACCAGCCCAAATACCCACCTAATCTAGCCCAAAACCTAGTCCAAATAGTCTTGCTATAAATGGACATGCACCCCCCTCCAATTTTGGCAACCCTAGCCTCTAGGTAGACCACCTCCCTCGTTTTGCGCTGCCACCCAGCCGCGCTTCTCCACTTGTCGCGCCACCACAGCACAGCCAACCAACCAGTGCATCCATCACGATTCAGCCGTCCAACGTGAGCCTGGCCATCGGATTGAGATCCAGCGACCAGGAGGCCTCCACGTGCGCAGCCCTGAGCCTCCCGCAACCTCCCGCAGTGCTTGATCCGATCTGGATCGAGGCACCCGTCTTCGCTCGCGCTACCAAGTTCCTCGACGGGCCCTGGCTGGAGCTCGCCTCCGCCGTTCACCGTGACCGTGGAGCTCGTCGACATCGTCCACGCGTCATCCCCGATCACCTCGTCGCCGCGCCCAACCACCCGAGCCGCCTTGAGCTCCCCTCGCCTCCACCTTTCGCTACCTCGCATCCCCGTCTGTCCGGCGACCTGCTGGAGCACCACCAACGACCATCGCCGACACTAGGATAGTCGCCCTCCTATCCCCGTTTCTCCCTTCGTCCCCCTGCATCCCTCTCTCTCACTCAGTGCCCTCTCCCTCTATGCTCCGTACCAGGAGACTCCATGGCCGCCAGATTCTCAAGCCACCATCGTGAACCGCTGCTCCGCCTCGGATCCTCCTAGACCGGGATAGTACCGGCCTTCCCCGCACCTCCTGACGACAAGCGCCGCCGCCTCCGGACGCCCATGCGGCGTCGACCTGCTGGCCCGGCGCCCTGCATCCTTTGCTTCGTCCAGGATGACGCGCCTATGACTCCACATCGAACGAGGCCGACGACCGCGCCCATTAAGCTCCGCCCGAGCCGCTCGCCCCCGCGTTGACCCGCATCGCCAGCATGAGGCCCAGTTGCGCCTCCTCCACAGCCCAGCTCCGCCCCTCTCCCCAAGCCGGCCCAAGGCCCGATGTGAGCATCTCCCCCAGCGCACTGTGCTCTAATTCAGACCGCATATGTTTTTTCCCTGACCTGCGATTTTATCTTTTATCCAGAGAACGTCGATTTTTCAGAAAACCCCCTAAGTTTCATGCGTATAATTACTTAATAACCATGCATCAGATTAAAACAAGATATGTATGAAAATTGCTTAGAATTCCATGTAGATTAATAATATACCACTTTCATCCATGTTTAAAATGTTTAAACTTGTTGTTTGAATTAATTTGTACAAATAACATGCTAAATGGTTTTTTTCATAACTAAATAACCGTAGCTCCAAATTTAACAAACTTTATATGCATTTGGGGTAGAAAAATGAGTAGATTAAAATGGTGCGCTTTAGTTTGCTATTTAATAACAATAAATATTATTTCAGGAAGAACAGTACCAAATTCATAATATGCACATGGGGATTTTCCGGAATTGTTGTTTGATGTTTCTGGCCTCATTTAAAATGCCTAGATAGGTAGTTTCTTTATGCTTCACCTCTTGCCATGTTAAAAAAACATTTAAACTTGCCGTCTATATAAAACAAGAGTCACCTAAATAATCTAACGTGTTGTTTTGTCAATAAGTACCTCGTTGCATATTGAGCTCCACTTAATTTGTAGTGTTGTTTGTGCACTTTGCCATGCCATGCATATTTAAACCGGACATGCATCATATGCATTGTTTATGCTTGCATGTTTACCGTGTTGTTTGCTTCTTTTCGGTTTGGTTCTCTCGTTAGCTTCGGTTTTGTTCCGGAGTTGTGAGGATTTGTTCGACTACTTCTTGGACTCGCTCTTCTTCCTTGCGGGATCGCAGGCAAGATGACTGTTCCCCGATATCACCTCTATCTTTGCCTTGCTAGTTGTCTCGCTCTATAGTTATGCCTCGATGCCTATTCTTGTCTTGTCATCCTCCTATGTTGCCATGAAACACCCTAACCGCCTTTCTAGCAAACCGTTGATTGGCTAAGTACGCTTTTGCTCAGCCCCTCTTATAGCATTGTTAGTTACAGGTGAAGTTTGAAGATTGCTCCATGTTTGGACTTCTTTATTGGGATAACACAATATATATCTTAATTAAATTAATGCACCTATATATTGGCAATGGGTGGAAGGCTTGGCCTTCTGCTGGATGTTTTGTTCGACTCATGCCACCTTAGGACTCGATAAACCAGTGTTATGTTCCTTGATTTTGCGTTCCTAACACGGTTGGGGTTTATGGGCCCCCTCGATAATTTGCGCTGCTTAAAGCTTTTCCAGCCAGGACCAACTTTGGTACTACATTTGCCTAACAACTAAAACGTGCCGAGTGAGTAATTAACCCGAGGATTTATTAATCAACCCCCGGGCCGGTGCTCGTTTTGAGTGTTGGTCCAACCCAGAGTCGTGTGCGGTACCCCCCTTGGCAACTTGGGTCTTTGGTCACTATACGCTGTGCTCATCCGATCGTGGCCTGAGACGAGATACGCGCGGCTACTATCAGGGTGTCGGCACGCTGGGAGGTCTTGCTGGATTAGTTTTACTTTTGTCAAAATATCTTGAGCACGGGATTTCGAGAATACACGGGTCTTCCCAACATGGAGTTGCGACTCCGCAGATCGTGAGCTTGTGATGGGCTAAGTTGGGACACCCCTGCAGGGTTATGAACTTCCGAAAGTCGTGCCCGTGGTTATGTGGCAGATGGGAATTTGTTAATATCAGTTGTAGATAGCTTGACACCATATCCTTAAGAATACACTACCTGTGTGAGTAACCGTGACGGTCTCTTCCCGAAGGGGTTCTCGGAAAGTGAACACGATGGGGTTATGTATGAACGTGAGTAGCTAGGATCACTTCTTGATCAACTTGGCGGCCGTTGGCACATATTCTCATCTCGCTCTGAACTCGTAAGCTAGTTGCTTACTGCTTGATGCAAACACTTTATTACCTCTCCACACCTAAAGGCTTTGTTAGTTTTGATACCCGGGAATGGGATTGCCGAGTCCTTGTGACTCACAGATTACAACACACACCAGATGCAGGTACAACTGAGTACTACGCGGGAGATGGACAAGAACTTCACTGGGAGTTCGATGAATAACGTGGTCGCATGTATGTGCCGTATTCCGACGATCAGTAGTGGTTCCTACTAGGGGCGATCAGGACTTGTTGTTGTGGTGTCTTTTCTCGTTTGGATTTCGTCCATAGTCGGACCCTCTGTTATTTGGATGAATGTATGTTATTGTATTCATTGTGTGACGTGGCGAGTGTAAGCCAACTATTTTACTCTTTCATCCCTGTTCTTTTACATGAGTTGTGCAAAGATACCATGCTTGCGATCATTCCAGAATGCGCTTATATCTCTAAGTCGTGCCTCGACACGTAGGAGATATAGTCGCATCCTGGGCATTATAAGTTGGTATCAAAGCCGACCCTCGCGGTTACACGGATGTTTCCTGACAGGTGCTCGGTCATGTTGTTCATGACGTTTGTGACCCATCGTGGCACATGGTATGGCACATGTATCGGACTGGATGCACATACGTTTGTGCCAAGAGGGAACGTTCTTGTGGCCCGACGAGGACGTGGTTCCTCTGAGTGGGGGTGTATGTGATAGCTTGGCTTATTAGGGATGATAGACTACCCATATCAATAAGGAATTCCTTCTTTTCTGGAAGCCCATTCGGATAGAACTCCAAAGTTAAGCGTGCTCAGCTTGGAGTAATTTCAGACCGGGAAGTTGCTCTCGGGTGCGCACGAGTGAGGACAAAGTGCGCAGAAAAGACTAGTATTGATATGTGGGGACAGTCTAGATCCCGCCAGGAGTAACGACCACCGGCAGGTGTGTCCAGGACATTACAAGTTGGTATTCAAATCCTTCTCTGACCTAGGAGCCCCCTGATTGATCGAACCGCTGACGGTTGAGTCTAGGCACACACACACAAAAATGTTTTGAGTCCTATATATATCGGAGAGTAGGATTTCTTTTTACTCCTCATCCCCTTCGTCGCTCTGGTGAGGACTCCTGACGTTGTTTTAACT
>LR738715.1:437412725-437508147 GCA_902687465.1 Secale cereale
ATTCCTTCTTTTCTGGAAGCCCATTCGGATAGAACTCCAAAGTTAAGCGTGCTCAGCTTGGAGTAATTTCAGACCGGGAAGTTGCTCTCGGGTGCGCACGAGTGAGGACAAAGTGCGCAGAAAAGACTAGTATTGATATGTGGGGACAGTCTAGATCCCGCCAGGAGTAACGACCACCGGCAGGTGTGTCCGGGACATTACAAGTTGGTATTCAAATCCTTCTCTGACCTAGGAGCCCCCTGATTGATCGAACCGCTGACGGTTGAGTCTAGGCACACACACACAAAAATGTTTTGAGTCCTATATATATCGGAGAGTAGGATTTCTTTTTACTCCTCATCCCCTTCGTCGCTCTGGTGAGGACTCCTGACGTTGTTTTAACTTCTCTATTCTCAAAATTTCACCAATTTGTTTAGGATCACGCGGGTATTGTTTGGATTGTTTTGATATTTTTGTGACGAGAACATTGTTCTTGGTGCCTCCTGTCATTTAGGGGTTGTTGCAGTGTCCCGGGGAGTTGAGCTCCGAGGTGTTGTCGTCACAAATGTATCGTTGCTCTTCTAGAATACCAGAGGCGGCCGACATCGAAAACTCTTCTATGCATGTCTGGTGGTGAGATAACCCCGACGTCACCCAGTACTGGGGGGGATAGTTCATGAGTATTTCCACAGCTAGTATAGCGGATGCGTTTCGAAGGTCCGAGGTAAACAGTTTCCGAAGATGACTGGTTATGTGTTGACGGATGGATACAGCTGGATGTAGGTTTAGAGTTGAGTGCGCGGTGCTTCCCCTGTATCCCCAACACCAGATTGCATAACCGAAAAGCTTCGGGAATTAATAGGTGGGTTTCAAGTAGATCTTAGGTCATCTTCCAACGGGTGCATGATACGAGGTTGGGGTTCAACATCTTGTGGAGAGGTTATCATGGGCTCTGTTACACTAGGGGGTTGCATCTTAAAGGATCCTTGGCTATGCTGATCCGGGGATTGCAAGGCCCGTTGTAGCACGTGCCATGGGGCATCAGCATGAACATGTGGGATGAAACCTCTATTATGTATTTGTTCCATCTGTTACCTTGTTGTTTTATTCTATCATTTTGTTCTCCCAAGTGGCCTCTCGACAAGTTGATGTACCATTAAGCTTAAGGAATTCATTCGTTCAACTCTCTGTTCGAATGATATTGTGAAGATTATGTTGCAACATATCTATCCTTTGTTTTTGTTTTGTTTGTGGTATTCGAGTTGCTTCGATGTCAAGTGTTGATTCCATACCTTTCCTAATCGGTGTTCTCATATTTCTATGGGAGTGCTAGTCCTTCTTAATTATCGAGATTGTCATGTTAAATTCTTTTTCAACAAGTGTGTTTCTCTTCAAGTTAACCCGATCCTTTTAATATGTGCAACACCAAGTCTTGGTTTTCTCAACGGTGTCTATTTCATTCATCCCAAGTTGTCTTTGTTTTCCCCACCCTCCCACCCTTTTCTTTATGGAGTCAGAGTCCTTAATCAAGTGTCCTTATATTCTTGTGATGCCTCTTCATCAATCTTCTTTAATGTTTCATTTGGTGGTTCTCAGGAAGATGCTCAGGAACTTCAAGTTTATCATTCTCTGTTCTTGTTTCTTTTCCGGTGGATTTAATTCAAGCTTCGGTGTTGATTATATCCTTCCTCTTGTTTCACATGTTTTCACATGTTGAAAATTCTTATCCAAATTCTCTCTTGTTTATGTTGCAACATCTCTCTATTTCGTTTCAGAGTGTTGAACATATATCAGAAGATTCATATTTCCATTCTTAATCCGTTCAAGCTATTTCGAGGTTGTTATCTCGTTCAAGTCATTTAATTCAACTGGTGCAATCTCTCTTCCAAGTAATCATTTCAACGGTGTTTCTTTTGAGTGGGCCCTAACCCACATGTCTTTTTCCAATATCTTACCTGACTCTTCTAATTCTTCCGGAGTTATTCTCAAATTCTTTTCAAGTTTGACGTAAGAAGGGATCTCTCATCGGTCAAATGCATCCTCCAAGATCGCTTTCAAATTCTTTTCATCATTGGTTCAACCTTTTAATTCTTCATTCTGGAGTGTTTCAACAATTCATGGTGTTGTTTCTCGTCGTTTTTCTCAACATTTGAAGATCGGAGAAGCGTTTCTCTTAAATCTTGGCCCGTTCTCTTGAAGATTCAGGGTTCTAGCTTCATGCCATCCTCATTATTGTTTCGATTGTGAGGAAATATTTTTATACCCATCCGAAGCATTTCATGAATTCTTTCCATTGTGATCCTCCGAAGGCCATCATTTCAGAAGATTTCTTCGTTCTCAGTTTGCAACTTCGTCCTCCAACTATTCTTAATTAATGCCTCGTCGTTCGTCTCCATATTCTTATGGTGGTTCATTCAAGATTACTCTTCTGTTCTTATCGTATTAATTCATTTGTTCTTTTCATAATCCTACCGGTGAGTCGTTCAAGATTTTTCTCAAGTTTGGCTATATCTCTCTCCAATTCTTTGCAACAAGAATAAGTAGTATGCCAAATCCATTGGTTGTCATCAATTTAAATTGGTGAAGGATAAGCATAACATAATTCTTATTCTTGTTTCTTCCAAGTGATTAATCCCTTCCTTCGGAGTTTGTTCAGGAGGAAGAAATTTCGGATTCAAGTTGTTCATCTTCCTTTATGGAGTTCAAGTTTTTCTCGCTATCTTGTCATGAAGTTCCATGTAATCATTGCAAAGGCTTCAATCTTACTATTTTCATCTTTCACTTCTCATCCTTTTATCACTGGAGTTCTTCATGGTCGTTTATCGTGATTTAATTCATCCTTGAAGTCTTCATCAAGATTCTTGTTGGAGCTCAAGTATTCTTCTTCTTGCATTACGAAGTGCAATTCTTGCTCCCTTATCTTTTAATGTGGTGTTACGTCATTCTTGACATTTCCCTTCGTGTTTCATGATTCACAAGTTGTCAGGAATGACATATTTAAACCCATCATTTTCTTTGTTCGGAAGATATTTTCCAACCCTTCAATTATTCGTTGAAGTAATCTTGGGTTGTATCTCACCTAAAAGCTTTCCCTAAGGATTGTTACTATTTATGGTGCTTCTAAATGACCCAAGTTCTTCATTTATCCTCCCGGTAAAATAAGTTTTTCGTCTCCTTTTTTATCCCAATCCAATCAAATGTTTTCGTTAGTGGTCGGTTGTCACCTCATAATTTTGAGATGTTTTCCATAAGCCCACTACAAGCTTATTTTTGTTGTTGTTGAATTTCCAACAACTCCGTTCAACCCTTCTTCGTAAGGATGATTTTCTAATTCAATTGTGGTAGAAGTTGTCATTTTCTTCTACTTTCTTTCTTCCTAACAATCTAGCTTCTATTCTTTTGTTCCGGAGATATTGTAATATTGATATCTTCGTTCCATCATCTCATTTTTGTCAAGATCATGTTCTTTCCTTTGCTTATCCATTCAACCGGAGTGTCGTGTCCTCCATTAAAGTTCTCTCATATTTTCATGTTTTAACTCTCTTCTAACCGGAGCGCTGTCTGAAATCTTTCTTACCCCTTGTGACATTCTTTTAATTTTTCCGAAGGCAGTCTATTGTTATTTCATCAAGTATCATCCCAACTTGGCAAGTTCATGTTCAATTCCTTCCATTCACAGTCGGAGTGTTGTCCAAAATTTGTCATTCTTATTCCTTGGCTATACCGTTGCGGTTTCATATTCTTTTGGTTCGTAAGCTCTTGTTTCATGTCTTTCAACCTACAAGGTTCTCGTAATGTTCCTTATTCCTCTTTTCTAACGGAGTGTTTCCATCTTCGTTCATCTCCATTGTATTCTTTCTTCAACTTGTTTAACCTCTCAGGTTCGTGGTTTCACTCGTTTGTCGAAGAAGCAACTTTGTTTACCTCTTCATTTTCCTCTTCTATCTGGTGCCTTCTCCAGGATCTCGGGTCAAGATCCTCTATTAGTATGGGAGAGTTGTGATGCCCCAAGACCGACGCTCCGGAGGACTTCCATATATTCTGTTACCGTCGTGTGTTTTATTTTGTTTGTTGCTTTTCATCATCGCATCATCCGCATTGCATCCACATGTTTTCATAAAACTCGTAGTCGCTTGTAGTTGCCGCCTCCATCTTTGTCGACGTGTCATGCTGTCCGACCGCTTGTCTTCGTTGACCATTTTCAGCCCAACCACAAACTTGACCGTGTCCTCCTAACGCCTCTTTGTGTAGTGCATCGACCCCTCGTGTGCGTCCGAAACTTCCCCAAACCCGAACAGAGATGTTGTTACCGATGGGTCCAGATCATCCCCAAACATCCCTAAAAATATCTCCGTTTTCTTATTTGGACTCCTCTAGCCTTTTTTTCTCGGACCGTCCGATTACGATCAGAGGGGACTAATTGCCCCTAAACCTAGCCAGAGTACACATCCCTATTTTTGCAGCCCGCAAAAACCAGCCCAAATACCCACCTAATCTAGCCCAAAACCTAGTCCAAATAGTCTTGCTATGAATGGACATTCATCCCCCTCCAATTTTGGAAACCCTCTAGGCAGACCACCTCCCTCGTTTTGCGCCGCCACCCAGCCATGCTTCTCCACTTGTCACTCCACCACAACACAGCCAACCAACCAGTGCATCCATCCCGATCCAGCCGTCCAACATGAGCATGGCCATCGGATTGAGATCCAGCGACCAGGAGGCCTCCACGTGTGCAGCCCCGAGCCTCCCGCAACCTCCCGCAGTGCTCGATCCGATCTGGATCGAGGCACCCGTCTCCGCTCGCGCTGCCAAGTTCCTCGACGGGCCCTGGCTGGAGCTCGCCTCCGCCGTTCGCCGTGGTCGTGGAGCTCTTCGCATCATCCACGTGTCATCCCCGAGCACCTAGTCGCCGCGCCCAACCACCCGAGCCGCCTTGAGCTCCCCTCGCCTCCACCTTTCGCTGCCTTGCATCCCCGTCCGTCCGGCGACCCGCTGGAACACCACCGACGACCATCGTCGACACCAGGACAGCCGCCCTCCTTTCCTCGTTTCTCCCTTCGTCCATGTGCATCCATCTCTCTCACTCAGTGCCCTCTCCCTCTCTCCTCTATACCAGGAGACTCCATGGCCACCAGATTCTCAAGCCACCACCGTGAACCACTGCTCCGCCTCGGGTCCTCCCAGATCGGGACCGTCCCGGCCTTCCCCGCACCTCCTGACGACAAGCGCCGCCGCCTCCGGATGCCCCCGCGGCGTCGACCTGCTGCCCCGGCGCCCTACGTCCTCTGCTTCATCCAAGACGACGCGTCTCTGCCTTTACATCGAACGAGGTCGACGACCGCGTCCGTTAAGCTCCACCCGACCCGCTCGCCCCCGCGTTGACCTGCATCACCAGCGCCAGGCCCAGTTGCGCCTCCTCCGCAGCCCAGCTCCGCCCTCTCCCCAAGCCGGCCCAAGGCCCGATGTGAGCATCTCCCCCAGCCCACTGTGCTCTAATTCAGCCCGCATTTGTTTTTTCCCTGACATGCGATTTTATCTTTTATCCAGAGACCGTCGGTTTTTCAGAAACCCCCCTAAGTTTCATGCATGTAATTACTTAATAACCATGCATTAGATTAAAACAAGATATATAAGAAAATTGCCTAGAATTCTGTGTAGATTAATAATATGCCACTTTCATCCCTGTTTAAAATGTTTAAACTGGTTGTTTGAATTAATTTGTACAAATAACATGCTAAATGGTTTTTTTTTCATAACTAAATAACCGTAGCTCCAAATTTAACAAACTTTATATGTATTTGGGGTACAAAAATGAGTAGATTAACATGGTGCACTTTATTTTGCTGTTTAATAACAATAAAATATTGTTTTAGGCAGAACAGTACCAAATTCATAATATGCACATGGGGATTTTCCGGAATTGTTGTTTGATGTTTCCGGCCTCATTTAAAATGCCTACATAGGTAGTTTCTTTATGCCTCACCTCTTGCCATGTTAAAAAAAAATTTAAACTTGTTGTCTATATAAAACGAGAGTCACCTAAATAATCTAACGTGGTGTTTTGCTAATATGCAACTCGTTGCATATTGAGCTCCACTTAATTTGTAGTGTTGTTTGTGCACTTTGCCATGCCATGCATATTTAAACCGGACATGCATCATACTTGGTTGTGCATCATATGCCATGTTTATGCTTGTGAGTTTACCGTGTTGTTTGCTTATTTCCAGTTTGCTTCTCTGGTTAGCTTCGATTTCGTTCCGGAGTTGTAAGGATTTGTTCGACTACTTCTTGGACTCGTTCTTCTTCCTTGCGGGATCCCAGGCAAGATGACTGTTTTCCGATATCACCTCTATCTTTCCCTTGCTAGTTGTCTCGCTCTATAGTTATGCCTCGATGCCTATTATTGTCTTGTCAGCCTCCTATGTTGCCATGAAACACCCAAACCTCCTTCCTAGCAAACCGTTGATTGGCTAAGTACACTTTTGCTCAGCCCCTCTTATAGCATTGTTAGTTGCAGGTGAAGTTTGAAGATTGCTCCATGTTTGGACTTCTTTATTGGGATAACACAATATATATCTTAATTAAATTAATGCACATATATATTGGCAATGGGTGGAAGGCTTGGCCTTTTGCTGGATGTTTTGTTCGACTCATGCCACCTTAGGACCCGATAAACCAGTGTTATGTTCCTTGATTTTGCGTTCCTAACACGGTTGGGGTTTATGGTCCCCCCTCGATAATTTGCGCTGCTTAAAGCTTTTCCAGCCAGGCCCAACTTTGGTACTACATTTGCCTAACAACTAAAACGTGCCGAGTGAGTAATTAACCCGAGGATTTATTAATCAACCCCCGGGCCAGTGCTCGTTTTGAGTGTTGGTCCAACCCAGAGTCGTGTGCGGTACCCCCCTTGGCAACTTGGGTCTTTGGTCACTGTACGCTGTGCTCATCCGGTCGTGGCCTGAGACGAGATACGCGCGGCTACTATCAGGGTGTTGGCACGCCGGGAGGTCTTGCTAGATTAGTTTTACCTTTGTCAAAATATCTTGAGCACGGGATTCCGAGAATACTCGGGTCTTCCCAACATGGAGTTGTGACTCCGTAGATCGTGAGCTTGTGATGGACTAAGTTGGGACACCCCTGCAGGGTTATGAACTTCCGAAAGTCGTGCCCGTGGTTATGTGGCAGATGGGAATTTGTTAATATCTGGTTGTAGATAACTTGACACCATATCCTTAAGAATACACTACTTGTGTGAGTAACCGTGACGGTCTCTTTCCGAAAGGGTTTCATTGCATTGGACTCCGTTTGATATTCCTTTTCTGTGAAACAGTGAAATAGGCAAAAAAAACAACAATTTGCACTGCGCCTTGGGTTAGTAGGTTAGTCCCAAAAATAATATAAAATTGCATAATAAATCCCATTAAACATCCAAAACAGATAATATAATAGCATGGAACAATAAAAAATTATAGATACGTTGGAGACGTATCACTTAACCAGCGTCACATGGGACGTGGTTGCCGGGGTGTGGCTCCCCTACACTCGGGTCTTCATCTCCTCTCAATCGTAGTCTCCCGAGAACGTTGTTGTCGGGGAGAGTGCTACCGATCTTAGGACGGGATTAGGTGAAGAGCTCCGTGCCTCCTGCACGGACTTAACGGTTGCTGGCACCGTGGTCACCGGAGGTGCTGCGCCCTCCTGCACGGCTTCGTTGCTTATCGGGACCATGGTCGCCGGAGGCGCTCGGCGCTCCTGCATGGTCTCGACGCAAGCCATCATCATTGCTGGCCCACCATCCTCTTCAGCCTGGACGAGGTTCACTGCCGCCGCAGCATCCTTGTCAGCCATCCTCTTGCGGCACTCACGGGCCCAGTGGCCCTTGATTCTGCAATACCGACACTTGTCTCGGTCGTCGTTGCCGGCACCCCGTCTGGCTGCGCCCTACATGCAACCGCCGCCTCAGCCCGTGCCGCCTTCGCTGCTCGGGGCACCTCCACCACGTTCTTGACGTTTCCTCGCCTCCCACTTCTTCGAGAATAGGAGATGTTCTCCTCTGAAGATATCACGACCGTCCTCAAGGCGGTCCTCAACCACCCACAACCGGCCCGTGAGCTCCTCGATGGAAAGCTCACTCAGGTCAAGCAAGGTCTCGATGGAGACCGCTACCTGAGCGAAGCGAGGTGGCATGACGCGGAGAAATTTCTGCACGACTCTCACGTCGCCCATGGTGTCGTCGAGCGCTCGGAGGTTTGACGCAACGCTGGAGATCCGCATGGCGAAGTCGTCGACGAGCTCGCTCTCCTGGAAGGCGATGTTCTCGAAGTCCGCCCGTAGCTTCTGTGCGTTCGCCTCGCGCGCGCAGTGGCTTCCCACGCCTCCTTGGTGCTTGCCTTCGCCGTGAGCATGCCGTGCATCTCCGACGGCGTGGCGCGCATGAGGGCCGCCACGGCTTTCCTATCCTCCTTTCTCTCGACCAGGTCGTCCTCCATGGGAGCCCGGAGGTTCGCCGTATGAAGGTTGCACTCCACGATCAATGCCCACTCGATGTAGTTCGAGCGTGTGAGCGTCGGGAAGGTGATGGGCATGCTACCGCTAATTGCGGTCTCGCGCACGATCTCCCTAACCACGACCTCATCGCGATGGTCGCGCCTGGACCGGCTGCGCCCTCGCCGCTCCTCCGGAGCCGGCGACTAGGAGCCGTCCTGTGATGACTACGACAGGGAACCACCTGAGGTGGCGTGCTGCTGCACTCCTTTTGCATCAGCCATGGCTACCGCAACCTGAGGCTCCAATGGCAATTGTTAGCCCAGTTGCTAGCACTCGAGTACACTGATACACGGTCGGTGGAAGAGCCAAGTGCTACTACGGCTTGCACTCAGCACACTAGCAAAGCACACACTCACTGCTCACACACACACACATGGAAGAGAGGAGCTCTCGGACATACTAGTTGTTGTGAAGCTCAAATGGATTGGAGTGGAATGAATTTTACAACCGGGATGCAGCTCCTTTTATAGGTAACTGAACCGACTAACTATACGTATGAGCTTACGTCAAGCTCCTAGATTACATCACTGCTGACGACTTGCTCAGCTTTTACCATACTAAATTACTACTAGTAGTAGTTTCTTTAACTACTAAGACTAGCCACAATGGGTAGTAACATAGAGTAGTAACAGCCCATGTTACTACTCTATGTTACTACCTCTATAGTGGGGAGTAACATATGTGTGGTAATATGGAAGACTTCATTTATTAGGCTATAGACTTATCTTATCTTGATATGTGTGATGTTACTCATACTAGTAGTAACTAGCTATGTTACCACATGTCTCTCTTTCTTCATTTATTGCATGCCACATCATCTATTTTACGAAAAACTTACGCCCACACGTGTGGGCATTTGCACATCGCCCACACGCATCCATCACCACTTATTTTGCCACGTATGAATAGATGACATCAGCAGAAATCTTTTTGGTTTTCGGCTTAAAAATGTTTTATCTTCTAATTAAAAAAGCAAAGAATTGGCATCGTCTGGAAGGCTACTTCATGCTCTACTCGGACTACTTCGCCGGCGCTCCATTGCACGATGAGAAAACATTTTGGCGCCGTTATCGGATGAGCCGAACGCTTTTCCTCCGGATTGTGAATTCCACCCGGGAGTTCGACAACTACTTCAAGTGCAAGAAGGATTACATCGGCACACTTGGATTCACCTCCATCCATAAGTGCACGACAGCTATGAGGATGCTTGAATACGGAGCTCCCAGTGATTCACTCGACGACTATGGGCGCATGGCCGAGTCCACCAGCATAGAGTGTTTCTACAAGTTCTGTCGGGCAGTGGTGGCAGTGTTTCGACCGTAATACTTGAGAACACCCAATGCGGAAGACACTGCTCGGATCGTAGCACAGAATGCAGCAAGAGGATTTCCTGGGATGCTTGGAAGCATCAACTGCATGCATTGGAAATAGAAGAATTGCCCATTTGCTTGGCAGGGGTTGTACAAAGGCACCAAAGGCGGTTGAAGTGTGGTGCTTGAGGCAATGGCCACACATGACCTCTGGATTTAGCACTCTTTCTTTGGGATGCCAGGAACTCACAATGATATCAACGTCCTGCAGTATTCCCCAGTCTTTGTCAAGCTTGTTGAAGGTCATTCTTCTCCGATGAATTTCGAGGTCAATGGACGACAGTACAACAAGGGGTACTATCTAACTGATGGCATCTATCCGAGATGGTCGACATTTGTGAAGACCATGTCAAACCCTGTGTCAGGAGGCAAGAAGGCCTGGTTTGTGAAGGTTCAGGAGGCTTGCAGGAAGGATGTCGAGCGGGCATTTGGTGTGCTCCAATCTCGATTTGTTGTTGTCCGGTACCCCGCTCAGACCTGGTCGAAAGATCAAATGTGGGAGATCATGACTTGTTGTGTCATCTTGCACAACATGATCATTGAGAGCGAGCAGGAAGAGCCAGTGTTTGACACTGAACCATACTATAGTCAGGGTCCTCTAGCCGAAGTTGATCACCAGCTACCGGCAACCTGGACTGCCAACCTCAGTATGCGTCAGGAGATCCGAGACTCACAGATGCATCATCAGCTGCAGCAGGATTTGGTGGAGCACCTATGGAGGCTCAAGGGCGAGGCCGGGAATGACGTGCGATGAAACTTGAGTTTTTATTTGTTAAACTATGTTACTCCCACTGTGGATGCATGTCTTTGTAATAATATTATGGGATCACCATCTATTTAAATGTATGCAACATCAAAGTATAGTTGTTCAATTGTGTATGTGTTAGCTATAAATCACTTACATTGTCATAATTTTTTCTATGTAAAATGATCGTCCAATTCCCTATAAATGTACATGTCACTACTTTAGAGTCAATTAGCATATAAACATACTCACTCAGGTGCCAGGGGCATTACAGACAATTCACAATCAAATCTACAGTCTCACAGTCGTTTTAACCAAACAGCCTCCAGCTTTTCTACAGTAGCATTTTCACAGCAGCTTTTCCACAGCAGCTTTTGCACAGCAGCTTTTCCAGAATCTGCAGCTCAACCAAACACAGCCTAAGGCATGCAGCCCGCTGCTGCTTTTCTTGCCGACCTGCACTTGCATGCTGTTGTTGCCGTTGTGTGCAAGCCGCCATGCATGCATCGGAGACAGGGTTGGGCCCACAATACCTACATGCCTTGCTATTTGAGGCGACAAATGATTACTCACTTCAGCAATAACCTGGCGACCAAATAGAGCATTATTAGCAAAGATGTTATTTCTACCAATCTTGCAACCATGTTCTACATGGCAGGACCCCATTATGAGATTATTGTTGCAATAACCTACGAAAAATGCTTGCTCATAAAAAGGGAATGGTGGGCCCATGAAATATTTTTAAATAACATGGAACCTGAATATTGTACAATTACAAGATTTAGAATAGCCATGAACAACGGTACCCTCTGATCTTGTTGTTGTTACCAATGTATCTGCAGAAAGCAGTAATCTCCTAGACGAATGGGAGAAAAGGCCATTAACATTCTGGACAAAGCATCAGATCTCAACTTCTCAAGACACCACATGAAATGCTCGTCATTGAAGAAAAAGCCTTTAACATTCTGGACAAATCATAAGATCTCAGCTTCTCAAGACACCACATGAAATGCTCGTCATTGAAATGTAAGTGCCAGCAGCACGAAAAAGAAGATTGACAAAACTTCAACATAGAAGTAGTTTTCTTGAATAAGATTGCATGAAAGAAAACATTACACTATATATGTCATATCAGCACACCAAAGTCAACTTGATGTGAATCTTATATTTGCGATATTGGCACTTAACACAAACCACAACACAGTTCCCATTTAGAGTGTTTCCCCCCAATGATTATTCCTCCACAGAAATCTGGACCAAGAATAGCACCACTGTAAGAAACTAAATTCCAAAGTGTGAATTGGGGTAACTATATGTTAGTGGCATCTCATTTTTCACATATCTTCCAATTTGCAACATGGACTATCCTAGAACTTCGTAAGTTTCAGGCTTGAGTGTTGCTGGCTATGGCTTAACTGTTGACAAAAATACTATGTGCTTTGTATGGGGAGAAAATTCTTTTTCTAAACTAATAAACCTCTAATCAAGAACCTAAAAAGAAATGTGAAGTGTTTCTGATTGGTACCAAAATAATATATTAGCAGTAGTACTGTTGACTTTGGAACCCCATCCGTCATCATCTTGTGTTATTCAAGTCATGTCCACAACAACCTGAACTTACTTTTGTCTGTACTATATATTGGACAAACATACAAACGGTTGCAGGGGGGTGGGATCTCATTACAGGAGGAGATGATGGTGATGGTGATTCAGCGTTAGCGCCTTGCAGCAGACCTCAAGTGGCGGGGCTGATGCTAGGACGGTTGCCAATGGGGCAATTTGGTGCTGCCCAAACAGTACCAGCGAATCCTCCTCCTCCTTCCAATCATCTCTACTACAGGATCAAGATGTGGCATGTGGCCAGACGCCAGAGCGGGGCATGCGGGAATCTGCACATCACTAAAGAAGACACAACGGACAAACCATGAATTAGCAGACGAGCGATTGCTTGCCCTAGGGTCAATGCGAGCAATGCCCACACATGAAAGAAGATCGCATTGAGCGAGACTAGCAGCGGACCCAACGGGAAGGAGAGGGCAGAAGGAAAGATGTCGGGAGGAAGGTGTCGTGGTTGCTGTCGTTAGGGCCTCCACCCCAGGGAGAGATGCAGGGGCGAGCGGCGAACAGAGGGAAGAAGAAGAGCCCGTTGAGCACATCACCGAGAGCCCGCTCCGCCGTGGCTATGGCGCTTATGTTCTCAACCCGCCGCCATCCCTCGTGTGATATGGCAATGACCTACGTGGTTGCCGTACCGGTGGAGGCGGGGAAGGAAAGAATCGGGAGGAGCTACCATATCAAAGAGAGGTAATTAGGGGGCTACAGAAGGAAGGAGAGAAGCCCGCTTTGACAGGTAAGTTCCACTTATCACGATGGAATTGATTCAAGATTGGGATTCGGCTTGTCTGCTTCCTCTCCATACTCCCATTCATGCTCCCACTTCATCATATGGTTGTCTTTTTTCTTTTTCTTTTCTAATATAATTATCTTTCTCCCTGATTTTAAGAGGCTAGCTCTAACGCGTGAAAATACAGAAGGAAGGAGATAATTCCTTATTTAACACTGTCTAAAACTTTTATTCCTTATTTGACACTGAATAAATATTTCTTCCCTATCTAACACAACATTTAAATTTTGTTACCAATCTAACACTTCCATCCATTTTTTGTGCAAACAGTGTTAAATGGCACGCGAAATGATAATTCTACTCTCAGACATCCATTCTCAGTCCTTTTTATTTAGGAATGTGATAACTGGCAATCGTGTGACAAATTACAAAAGTACCATACGACCCTCTCCCTTCGATCCCGCCTCCTCTCTCGAGCGAACCCCTCCCTTCGATCCCGCCTCCTCTCGAGAGAGGACCCCTCCTGACTTTTTGGGCATCCCGCCTCCTCTCTCGAAGGAACCCCTCCCTTTGATCCCACCCCTCTCGATTTTCTCTTGAACGAACCCCTCCCTTCGACCCTGCACCTCTCGAGCGAACCCCCTCGCGATTTTCTGTGCCGACGGCAGTTTTAAAATAGACAGAAAAAATGGGACATGAAAGGATTGAACCCAGACCAAAAAATTACCGTGGTGTCCGTACTTAAGTTATCATGTATGGATTTCATATATTACCATACTATTTACATATAATATATTGCCAGAGGGGGGTGATTTTCAACAACTTTTTTCCTCTTATATGTAAGTTATCGGATATGTGGTTCGTATATTACTATGCTATTTTCACATAAGTTACCGGCGTATGTTTTTCAACAATATTTCCTCTTTTTGGTAAAAAAAATATCGTAATGTTTGGATGTAAGTCATCGTGGATGTTGTTGGTATATTACCGTTCTATTTTCACATAAATTGTGGAGGTATGTTTTCGACAACTTATTTTCCTCCTTGGTCAAAATTAACGCAGTGTTTGTATGTAAGTTATCGGGTATGCGATTCGTGTATTACCGTGTTACTTTCACATAAGTTATCGGGGTTATGTTTTTCAACAATTTTTTCTTGGTCAAAGTTACCGCGTTGTCTGTACGTAAATTATCAGGTATGCATTTTATATATTAACGTGCTAGGTGTTTTTCCCCGGTAAAAGTTAACATGGTGTTGCACAAAATTTATCAGGTGTGTGGTGCATAAAATATCATATTATCCACATAATAGTTATCGGATATGTTTTAGTAAAAAAAAATCTAAGTCCAAAAGGTAATCAGGCATGGGCTACATGAGTTACCGCTCGTGCGGTATCTAACTTACTACACATGTGACACGTAAATTACCATGTTGTTTACATAGATGTTACCAGGACATGAAAATCTGAACTTTTTTCAAAGTTATCAAACTTTTTTGGGGGTCGAAAGTTATCATGTGATACTAACAAAAGTCACCAATATTTTTCATATGTTGTTACCAACAAAAATGTATAGCTAAAATGCTCTCATATCATCACTAGTTACCAAACGAGGAACAATTGTAACATCATACACAGCTAAACAAAACTCTCATTTCATATGCCTTCAAAAACAAAGACAATCGGTTTCTTTGTAGCAGCGATGCAAAATTCAGCAGAACAAGGCCAGCAAAGATCGTCCTTTCTATAGAATAGAGGAGCGGAAAGTACTATTGTACTTTTTTTAGTAGAAGAAAAACGACATGCTGTTTTTCTACGTATATTATTGGGTATGCGGTTTATACATTAATGTGCTATTTTCACATAAGTTATCGTGGTATGTTTTTCAACACCTATTTTCCCCTTGGTCAAAAGTTGTTGCGCTGCTTTTACGTAAGTTATCGGGTATGCAGTTCATACATTACCGTGCTATTTTCACATCAGTTGTTGCGGTATATTTTCAACAACCTTTTCCCCTCTTTGGTCAAAGTTACTGCGCAAGTTATTGGGTATGCGGTTCGTATATTACCGCTATTTTCACATAAATTCAGGGTGGTATGTTTCAACAATTTTTTTGCTCGGGTTCAAATTTCCATGATGTTATCACCTAAGTTATCAGGTCTGCAGTGCGTATATTATCATGCTATTTACACTTAATTTATCAGGTGTATCTTTTCGATAATTTTCTTTCCCATGGTCAAAGTTAACATGATGTTTGTACGTAAGTTATAACGTATGTGGTGACTATATTATTAAGCTATTTACACAAAAATTGTCGGGGTATATTTTCAACAATCCTCCCATGATCATAGTTATCACGGTGTTTGTACGTAAATTAAAGGTATATGGTGCATCCGTGCATGAAGGAAATATGTCCTAGAGGCAATAATAAAGTTGTTATTTATGTTTTCTTATATATCATGATAAATGTCATTTATTCATGCTAAAATTGCATTAACCGGAAACTTGATACATGTGTGAATACATAGATAAAACAGAGTGTCCCTAGTATGCCTCTACTAGACTAGCTCGTTAATCAAAGATGGTTATGTTTCCTGACCATAGACATGTGTTGTCATTTGATCAACGGGATCACCTCATTATGAGAATGATGTGATGGACAAGACCCATCCGTTTGTTGGGGAACGTAGTATTTTAAAATTTTCCTACGATCACGCAAGATCTATCTACCAGATGCATAGCAACGAGAGGGAAGAGTGTGTCTACGTACCCTCATAGACCGGAAGCGGAAGCGTCAAGTGACGCGGTTGATGTAGTCGAACTTCTTCGCGATTCAACCGATCAAGCACCGAACGTACGGCACCTCCGCGTTCAGCACACGTTCAGCTTGATGACGTCCCACGAACTCTTGATCCAGTTGAGCTTCACGGGAGAGTTTCGTCAGCACGACGGCGTGGTGACGGATATGATGTATCTACCGCGCAGGGCTTCGCCTAAGCACTGCAACGGTATGACCGAGGTGTGTTTCTGTGGAGGGGGGCACCGCACACGGCTGGAACAATTCAACTTGTGTGTCTTTGGGTGCCCCCCTGCCACCGTATATAAAGGAGCAAGAGGGGAGGGCCGGCCGGCCTCCTATGGTGCGGCTAGGGCAATCCTACTAGGAATAGGATTGCAATCCTATTCCTAGTAGGAGTCCACCAAGAAGGAAGAGAGGGAAAGGAAAAGAGGGAGAGGTGGCGCCCCCCCAATCCTAGTCCAACTAGGATCCCTAGGTGGGGCGCCGGCCAGCCTCTATGGGCTGCCTCTCTCCTTTCCACAAGGCCCACTATGGACCATCCCCTTCGTAGGGGGTTCCGGTAACCCCCTCCGGCAATCCAGTTAAATTCGAAACTTTTCCGGAACACTTCCGGTGTCCGAATATAGTCGTCCAATATATCAATCTTTATGTCTCGGACATTCCAAGACTCCTCGTCATGTCCGTGATCTCATCCGGGACTCAGAACTACCTTCGGTACATCAAAACTCATAAACTCATAATACCGATCGTCATCAAATGTTAAGCGTGCGGACCCTACGGGTTCGAGAACTATGTAGACATGACCGAGACTCATCTCCGGTCAATAACCAATAGCGGAACCTGGATGCTCATATTGGCTCCTACATATTCTACGAAGATCTTTATCGGTCAAACCGCATAACAACATACGTTGTTCCTTTTGTCATCGGTATGTTACTTGCCCGAGATTCGATCGTCGGTATCTCTATACCTAGTTCAATCTCGTTACCGGCAAGTCTCTTTTACTCGTTCCGTAATACATCATCTCGTGACTAACTCATTAGTCATTTGCTTGCAAGGCTTATTATGATGTGCATTACCGAGAGGGCCCAGAGATACCTCTCCGACACTCGGAGTGACAAATCCTAGTCTTGATCTATGCCAACACCACGAATACTTTCGGAGACACCTGTAGAGCATCTTTATGATCACCCAGTTATGTTGTGACGTTTGATAGCACACAAGGTGTTCCTACGGTATTCGGGAGTTGCATAATCTCACAGTCATAGGAACATGTATAAGTCATGAAGAAAGCAATAGCAGCAAAACTAAACGATCATAGTGCTATGCTAACGGATGGGTCTAGTTCATCACATCATTCTCCCAATGATGTGATCCCGTTGATCAAATGACAACTCATGTCTATGGATAGGAAACATAACCATCTTTGATCAATGAGCTAGTCTAGTAGAGGCATACTAGGGACACTGTTTTGTCTATGTATTCACACATGTACTAAGTTCCGGTTAATACAATTCTAGCATGAATAATAAACATTTATCATGATATAAGGAAATATAAATAACAACTTTATTATTGCCTCTAGGGCATATTTCCTTCAGTCTCCCACTTGCACTAGAGTCAATAATCTAGCTCACATCGCCATGTGATTTAATACCGATAGTTCACATCGTTATGTGAATAACACCCATAGTTCACATCGCCATGTGACCAACACCCAAAGGGTTTACTAGAGTCAATAATCTAGTTCACATCGCTATGTGATTAATACCCAAGAGTAACAAGGTGTGATCATGTTTTGATTGTGAGAGAAGTTTAGTCAACGGGTCTGTCACATTCAGATCCGTATGTATTTCGCAAATTTCTATGTCTACAATGCTCTGCATAGAGCTACTCTAGCTAATTGCTCCCACTTTCAATACGCATCCAGATTGATACTTAGAGTCATCTGGATTTAGTGTCAAAGCTTGCATCGGCGTAACCCTTTACGACGAACTCTTTATCACCTCCATAATCGAGAAACATTTCCTTAGTCATCCAGTTACTAAGGATAATTTTGACCGCTGTACAGTGATCTACTCCTGGATCACTATTGTACCCCCTTGACAAACTCATGGCAAGGTACACAACATGTTTGGTACACAACATGGCATACTTTATAGAACCTATGGCTGAGGCATAGGGAATGACTTTCATTCTCTCTATATTTTTCTGCCGGCTTTGAGTCTTACTCAACTTCACACCTTACAAGTCTGGCAAGAACTCCTTCTTTGACTGATCCATTTTGAACTACTTCAAAATCTTATCAAGGTATGTACTCATCGAAAGTCTTATCAAGCATCTTGATCTATCTCTATAGATCTTGATGCCCAATATGTAAGCAGCTTCACCAAGGTCTTTCTTTGAAAAAACTCCTTTCAAACACTCCTTTATGCTTTCCAGAAAATTCTACATCATTTCCGATCGACAATATGTCATTCACATATACTTATCAGAAAGGTTGTAGTGCTCCCACTCACTTCTTGTAAATACAGGCTTCACCGCAAGTCTGTATAAATCTATATGCTTTGATCAACTTATCAAAACGTATATTCCAACTCTGAGATGCTTGCACCAGTCCATAGATGGATCGCTGGAGCTTGCACATTTTGTTAGCACCTTTAGGATTGACAAAACCTTCTGGTTGCATCATATACAAGTCTTCTTTAATAAATCCATTAAAGAATGCAGTTTTGTTATCCATTTGCCAGATTTCATAAAATGCGGCAATTGCTAACATGATTCGGACAGACTTAAGCATCGCTAGGGGTGAGAAAGTCTCATCGTAGTCAACTCCTTGAACTTGTTGAAAAACTTTCGCAACAAGTCGAGCTTTGTAAACAGTAACATTACCGTCAGCGTCAATCTTCCTCTTGAAGATCCATTTATTTTCGATGGCCTGCCGATCATCGGGCAAGTCAACCAAAGTCCACACTTTGTTCTTATACATGGATCCCATCTCAGATTTCATGGCCTCAAGCCATTTTGCGGAATCTGGGCTCATCATCGCTTCCTCATAGTTCGTAGGTTCATCATGGTCTAGTAACATGACTTCCAGAACTGGGTTGTCGTACCACTCTGGTGCAGAACAAACTCTGGTTGATCTACGAAGTTTAGCAGAAACTTGATCCGAAGTTTCATGATCATCATCATTAACTTCCTCACTGATTGGTGTAGGAATCACTGGAACAATTTTCTGTGATGTACTACTTTCCAATTTGGGAGAAGGTACAATTACCTCATCAAGTTCTACTTTCCTCCCACTCACTTCTTTCGAGAGAAACTCCTTCTCTAGAAAGGATCCACTCTTAGCAACAAAGACCTTGCCTTCGGATCTGTGATAGAAGGTGTACCCAACAGTTTCTTTTGGGTATCCTATGAAGATTTACTTCTCCGATTTGGGTTCGAGCTTATCATGTTGAAACTTTTTCACATATGCATCGCAGTCCCAAACTTAAAGAAATGACAGCTTAGGTTTCTCGTCAAACCACAGTTCATACGGTGTCATCTCTACAGATTTAGATGGTGCCCTATTTAACGTGAATGTAGCTGTCTCTAATGCATAACCCCAAAAGCGATAGTGGTAGATTGGTAAGAGACATCATCGATCGCACCATATCTAATAAAGTACGGTTATGACGTTCGGACACACCATTACACTGTGGTGTTCCAAGTGGCGTGAGTAGTGAAACTATTTCACATTGTTTTTACTGAAGGCCAAACTCGCTAACTCAAATATTTTACCTCTACGATCATATCGTAGAAACTCTTATTTTCTTGTTACGATGATTCTCCACTTCACTCTGTAATTCTTTGAACTTTTCACATGCTTCAGACTTGTGCTTCATTAAGTAGATATACCCATATCTGCTTAAATCATCAGTGGAGGTCAGAAAATAACGATACCTGCCGCGAGCTTCAACACTCATTGGTCGGCATACATCAGTATGTATGATTTCCAACAACTCTATTGCTCGCTCCACAGTTCCGGAGAACGGAGTTTTAGTCATCTTGCCCATGAGGCATGGTTCGCGAGCACCAATTGATTCATAATCAAGTGATTCCAAAAGTCCATCACTATGGAGTTTCTTCATGCGCTTTACACCAATATGACCTAAACGGCAGTGCCACAAATAAGTTGCACTATCATTATTAACCTTGCATCTTTTGGCTTCAATATTATGAATATGTGTATCACACGATCGAGATCCAACAAACCATTTTCATTGGGTGTATGACCATAGAAGGTTTTATTCATGTAAACAGAACAACAATTATTCTCTAACTTACATGAATAGCCGTATTGCAATAAACATGATCAAATCATATTGATGCTCAACACAAACACCAAATAACACTTATTTAGGTTCAACACTAATCCCGAAAGTATAGGGAGTGTGCGATGATGATCATATCAATCTTGGAACCACTTCCAACACACATCGTCACTTCACCTTTAACTAGTTTCTGTTCATGATGCAACTCCCATTTCGAGTTACTACTCTTTAGCAAATGAACCAGTATCAAATACCGTGGGGTTGCTATGAACACTAGTAAAATACACATCAATAATCTGTATATCAAATATACCTTTGTTCACTTTGCTATCCTTCTTATCCGCCAAATATCTAGGGCAGTTCCACTTCCAGTGACCTTTTTCTTTGCAGTAGAAGCACTTAGTTTCAGGCTTGAGTTTAGCTTTGGGTTTCTTCATGGGTGTGACAACTTGCTTGTCATTCCTTTTGAAGTTCCCCTTCTATCCCTTTGCCCTTTACTTGAAACAAGTGGTCTTATTAATCATCAACACTTGATGCTCTTTCTTGATTTCTACCTTCGCCGAATTCAGGATCGCGAAGAGCTCGGGAATTACCTTAGTCATCCCTTGCATATTATAGTTCATCACGAAGTTCTACTAACTTGGTGATAGTGACTAGAGAACTTTGTCAATTACTATCTTATCTAGAAGAATAACTCCCACTTGATTCAAGTAATTGTAGTACCCAGACAATCTGAGCACATGCTCACTGGTTGAGCTATTCTCCTCCATCTTGTAGGCAAAGTACTGTCAGAGTTCTTATACCTCTCGACACGGGCATGAGTATGAAATACTAATTTCAACTCTTGGAACATCTTATATGCTCCGTGGTGTTCAAAACGTTTTTGAAGTCCCGGTTCTAAGCCGTAAAGCATGGTGCACTTAAACTATCAAGTAGTCATCATACCGAGCTTTTGTCAAAACGTTCATAACGTCTACATCTGCTCCTGCAATAGGTCTGTCACCTAGCGGTGCATCAAGGACATAATTATCTGTGCAAGAATGAGGATAATCCTCAGATCACGGAACAATTCCGCATCATTCCTACTTAACATCTTTCAACTTAGTTTTCTCTAGGAACATATAAAAAATAAACGTGGAGCAACATCGCGAGCTATTGATCTACAACATAGATATGCTAATACTACTAGGACTAAGTTCATGATACATTAAAGTTCAATTAATCATATTACTTAAGAACTCCCACTTAGATCGACATCCCTCTAGTCATCTAAATGATCACGTGATCCAAATCAACTAAACCATGTCCGATCATCACGTGAGATGGAGTAGTTTCAATGGTGAACATCTTATGTTGATGATATCTACTATATGATTCATGCTCGACCTTTCGGTCTCCAGTGTTCCGAGGCCATATCTGCATATGCTAGGCTCGTCAAAGTTTAACCCGAGTATTCCGCGTGTGCAAAACTGGCTTACACCCGTTGTATTTGAACGTAGAGCTTATCACACCCGATCATCACGTGGTGTCTCAGCACGACGAACTTTCGCAACGGTGCATACTCAGGGAGAACACTTATACCTTGAAATTTAGTAAGGGATCATCTTATAATGCTACCGTCATTCTAAGCAAAATAAGAAGCATAATAAGATAAACATCACATGCAATCAAAATATGTGACATGATATGGCCATCATCATCTAGTGCTTTTGATCTCCATCTCCAAAGCACCGTCATGATCACCTTCGTCACCGGCGCGACACCTTGATCTCCATCGCAACATCGTTGTCGTCTCGCCAACTATTGCTTCTACGACTATCGCAACCGCTTAGTTATAAAGTAAAGCAATTACATGGCGATTGCATTTCATACAATAAAGCGACAACCATATGGCTCCTGCCAGTTGCTGATAACATTACAAAACATGATCATCTCATACAAAACCGTATAACTCATCATGTCTTGACCATATCACATCACAACATGCCCTGCAAAAATAAGTTAGACGTCCTCTACTTTGTTGTTGCAAGATTTTACGTGGCTGCTACGGGCTTAGCAAGAACCGTTCTTACCTACGCATACAAAACCACAACGATGTTTCGTCAAGTATGTGCTGTTTTAACCTTCACAAGGACCGGGCGTAGCCACACTTGATTCAGCTAAAGTGAGAGAGACAGACACCCGCCAGTCACCTTTAAGCATCGAGTGCTCGTAACGATGAAACCAGTCTCGCGTAAGCGTACGCGTAATGTCGGTCCGGGCCGCTTCATCTCAAAATACCGCCGAAGCAAAGTATGACATGCTGGTAAGCAGTATGACTAGTATCGCCCACAACTCATTGTGTTCTACTCGTGCATATCATCTACGCATAGACCTGGCTCTGATGCCACTGTTGGGGAATGTAGTATTTTAAAATTTTCCTATGATCACGCAAGATCTATCTACCAGATGCATAGCAACGAGAGGGAAGAGTGTGTCTACGTACCCTCGTAGACCGGAAGCGGAAGCGTCAAGTGACGCGGTTGATGTAGTCGAACTTCTTCGCGATTCAACCGATCAAGCACCGAACGTACGGCACCTCCGCGTTCAGCACACGTTCAGCTTGATGACGTCCCACGAACTCTTGATCCAGTTGAGCTTCACGGGAGATATTCGTCAGCACGACGGCGTGGTGACGGATATGATGTATCTACCGGCGCAGGGCTTCGCCTAAGCACTGCGACGGTATGACCGAGGTGTCTTTCTGTGGAGGGGGGCACCGCACACGGCTGGAACAATTCAACTTGTGTGTCTTTGGGTGCCCCCCTGCCACCGTATATAAAGGAGCAAGAGGGGAGGGTCGGCCGGCCTCCTATGGTGCGGCTAGGGCAATCCTACTAGGAATAGGATTGCAATCCTATTCCTAGTAGGAGTCCACCAAGAAGGAAGAGAGGGAAAGGAAAAGAGGGAGAGGTGGCGCCCCCCAATCCTAGTCCAACTAGGATCCCTAGGTGGGGCGCCGGCCAGCCTCTATGGGCTGCCTCTCTCCTTTCCACAAGGCCCACTATGGACCATCCCCCTTCGTAGGGGGTTCCGGTAACCCCCTCCGGCAATCCAATTAAATCCGAAACTTTTTCGGAACACTTCCGGTGTCCGAATATAGTCGTCCAATATATTAATCTTGTCTCGGACATTCCGAGACTCCTCGTCATGTCCGTGATCTCATCCGGGACTCCGAACTACCTTCGGTACATCAAAACTCATAAAGTCATAATACCGATCGTCATCAAACGTTAAGCGTGCGGACCCTACGGGTTCGAGAACTATGTAGACATGACCAAGACTCATCTCCGGTCAATAACCAATAGCGGAACCTGGATGCCCATATTGGCTCCTACATATTCTACGAAGATCTTTATCGGTCAAACCGCATAACAACATACGTTGTTCCTTTTGTCATCGGTATGTTACTTGCCCGAGATTCGATCGTCGGTATCTCTATACCTAGTTCAATCACGTTACCGGCAAGTCTCTTTTACTCGTTCCGTAATACATCATCTCGTGACTAACTCATTAGTCATTTGCTTGCAAGGCTTATTATGATGTGCATTACCGAGAGGGCCCAGAGATACCTCTCCGACACTCGGAGTGACAAATCCTAGTCTTGATCTATGCCAACACCACGAATACTTTCGGAGACACCTGTAGAGCATCTTTATGATCACCCAGTTACGTTGTGACGTTTGATAGCACACAAGGTGTTCCTACGGTATTCGGGAGTTGCATAATCTCACAGTCATAGGAACATGTATAAGTCATGAAGAAAGCAATAGCAGCAAAACTAAACGATCATAGTGCTATGCTAACGGATGGGTCTAGTCCATCACATCATTCTCCCAATGATGTGATCCCGTTGATCAAATGACAACTCATGTCTATGGTTAGGAAACATAACCATCTTTGATCAATGAGCTAGTCTAGTAGAGGCATACTAGGGACACTGTTTTGTCTATGTATTCACACATGTACTAAGTTTCCGGTTAATACAATTCTAGCATGAATAATAAACATTTATCATGATATAAGGAAATATAAATAACAACTTTATTATTGCCTCTAGGGCATATTTCCTTCACCGTTAGCTTAGCACTATGATCGTTTAGTTTTACTGCTATTGTTTTCTTCATGACTTATACATGTTCCTCTAACTATGAGATTATGCAACTCTCGAATATCGGAGGAACACCTTGTGTGCTATCAAACATCACAATTTAACTGGGTCATTATAAAGATGCTCTATAGGTGTCTCCGAAGGTGTTTGTGGTGTTGGCATAGATCGAGAATAGGATTTGTCACTCCGAGTGTCGGAGAGGTATCTCTGGGCCCTCTTGGTGATACACATCGTTATAAGCCTTGCAAGAAAATGACTAAATGAGTTAGTCATGAGATGATGTATTACGAAGCGAGTAAAGAGACTTGCCGGTAACGAGATTAAACTAGGTATGATGATACCGACGATCGAATCTCGGAAAATTAACATACCGATGACAAAGGGAATAATGTATGTTGATATGCGGTTTGACACATAAAGATCTTCGTAGAATATGCAGGAACCAATATGAGCATCCAGGTTCTGCTATTGGTTATTGATCGGAGATGAGTCTCGGTCATGTCTACATAGTTCTCGAACCCGTAGGGTCCGCACGCTTAACGTTCGATGACGATTGGTATTATGAGTTTATGTGTTTTGATGTACTGAAGGTTGTTCGGAGTCCCAGATGTGATCACGGACATGACGAGGAGTCTCGAAATGGTCGAGACATGAAGATTTGATATATTGGAAGGTTGTGTTTGGACACCGGAAAGGTTTCGTATGAGTTCGGGCATGTTCTGGAGTACCGGGAGGTTACCAGAATCCCCTGGGGAGTTAATGGGCCTTAATGGGCCATGGTGGGAGAGAGGAGGAGGCGGCCAAGTGGGAGGCACGCGCCCCCCAAGCCCAATCCGAATTGGGGGGCGCTTTCCTTCTCTCCTTCTCCCTCTTCCTTCTTCTCCTACTCCAACTAGGGAAGGGGGGAACCTACTCCTACTAGGAGTAGGAATCCCCCTTGGGGCGCGCCATAGAGAGGGCGGCCCTCCCCTCCTTCACTCCTTTATATACGGGGAGGGGCCACCCCATAGACACACAAGTTGATTGTTTAGCCGTGTGCGGTGCCCTCCTCCACAGATTTCCACCACGATCATATTGCGCAGTGCTTAGGCGAAGCCCTGCGTCGATAACTTCATCAAAACTGTCACCACACCATCGTACAGATGAAACTCTCCCTCGGCCTCAACTGGATCAAGAGTTCGAGGGACGTCACCGAGCTGAACGTGTGTAGATCGCGGAGGTGTCGTGCGTTCAGTGCTTGATCGGTTGGATCACGAAGACGTTCGACTACATCAACCGCGTTACTAAACGCTTCTGCTTTCGGTCTATGAGGGTACATGGACACACTCACCCCGCTCGTTGCTATGCTTCTCCTAGATAGATCTTGCGTGATCGTAGGAATATTTTGAAATACTACGTTCCCCAACAGTGGCATCATGAGCCAGGTCTATGCGTAGATGATATGCACGAGTAGAATACAATGAGTTGTGGGCGATAATAGTCATACTTCTTACCAGCATGTCATACTTTGATTCTACGGTATTGTGAGATGAAGCGGCACGGACCGACATTACGCGTACGCTTACGCGAGACTGGTTTCACCATTACAAGCACTCATTGCTTAAAGGTGACTGGCGGGTGTCTGTCTCTCTTACTTTAGTTGAATCGAGTGTGACTACGCCCGGTCCTTGTGAAGGTTAAAACATCACACTTGACAAAAAATCGTTGTGGTTTTGATGCGTAGGTAAGAACGGTTCTTGCTAAGCCCGTAGCAGCCACGTAAAACTTGCAACAACAAAGTAGAGGACGTCTATGTTGTTTTTGTAGGGCATGTTGTGATGTGATATGGTCAAGACATGATGAGTTATACGTCATTGTATGAGATGATCATGTTTTGTAAATTATCGGCAACTGGCAGGAGCCTCATGGTTGTCTCTTTATTGTATGAATTTCGAAAGCCATGTAATTGCTTTACTTTATCACTATGGGTTAGCGATAGTAGTAGTAGCAATAGTTGGCGAGACGACCACGACGCTACGATGAAGATCATGGTGTCAAGCCGGTGATGATGGAGATCATGACGATGCTTTGGAGATGGAGATCAAAAGCACAAGATGATGATGGCCATATCATGCCACATATTTTGATTGCATGTGATGTTTATCTTAGCATGCTTCTTATTTTGCTTAGTACGGCGGTAGCATTATAAGATGATCCCTTACAAAATTTCAAGGTACAAGTGTTCTCCCTGAGTATGCACCGTTGCGAAAGTTTGTCGTGCCGAGACACCACATGATGATCGGGTGTGATAAGCTCTACGTTCAAATACAACGGGTGTAAAACAGTTTTGCACATGCAGAATACTCGGGTTAAACTTGACGAGCCTAGCATGTACAGACATGGCCTCGGAACACTGGAGACCGAAAGGTCGAGCATGAATCATATAGTAGATATGATCAACATAAGATGTTCACCATTGAAAACTACTCCATCTCACGTGATGATCGGACATGGTTTAGTTGATTTGGATCACATGATCATTTAGATGACTAGAGGGATGTCTATCTAAGTGGGAGTTCTTTAATAATATGATTAATTGAACTTTAATTTATCATGAACTTAGTCCTGATAATTTTTGCATATCTATGTTGTTGTAGATCAATGGCCCGTGCTACCGTTCCCTTGAATTTTAATGCGTTCCTAGAGAAAGCTAAGTTGAAAGTGATGGTAGCAACTACACGGACTGGGTCCGTAACTTGAGGATTATCCTCATTGCTGCACAGAAGAATTGTGTCCTTGAAGCACCGCTAGGTGACATGCCTGCTGCAGGAGCAACTCCTCACATTATGAACGTCTGGCAAGCTCGTTCTGATGACTACTCGATAGTTCAGTGTGCCATGCTTTACAGCTTAGAATCGGGACTTAAAAGACGTTTTGAACATCATGGAGCATATGAGATGTTCCAAGAGTTGAAGTTAATATTTCAAGAAAATGCCAGAATTCAGAGATATGAAGTCTCCAATAAGTTCTATAGCTGCAAGATGGAGGAGAACAGTTCTATCAGTGAACACTTACTCAGAATGTTTGAGTACTACAATCACATGACTCAATTTGGATGCAAAGTTGATGAAGGTAGTGTTATTGATAGAGTTCTTCAATCACTGTCACCAAACTATAAAGGCTTCGTGATGAACTATAATATGCAAGGGATGCAGAAGACAATTCCCGAGCTCTTCGCTATGCTCAAAGCTGCACAGGTAGAAATCAAAAAGGAGCATCAAGTGTTGATGGTTAACAAGACCACTAGTTTCAAGAAAAAGGGCAAGGGAAAGAAGGGGAACTTCAAGAAAAATAGCAAGCCAGTTACTAATCCCGTGAAGAAACCCAAGTCTAGAGCCAAGCCTGAAACTGAGTGCTTCTATTGCAAAGGCACTGGACACTGGAAGCGGAACTGCCCCAAGTATTTGGCGGATACGAAGGATGGCAAAGTGAACAAAGGTATATTTGATATACATGTTATTGATGTGCACCTTACTAATGCTCTTAATAGCATCTGGGTATTTGATACTGGTGATATGTCTCCAACGTATCTATAATTTTTGATTGTTCCATGCTATTATATTATCTGTTTTGGATGCTTAATGGGCTTTAATATGCTCTTTTATATTATTTCTGGGACTAACCTATTAACCGAAGGCCCAGTGCCAATTCATGTTTTTTTTGCCTATTTCAGTGTTTTGCGGAAAAGGAATACCAAACGGACTCCAAATTGAACAAAACCTTCGGGAGGATCTTTCTTGGACCGAAAGCAAACCAGAAGACCTGGAGTTGAAGTCTCGAACGCCACGAAGCGGCCACGAGGCAGGAGGGAGCGCCCAGAGGGGGTAGGCGCGCCCCCACCCTCGTGGGGCCCTCGTAGCTCCACCGACGTACTTCTTCCGCCTATATATACCCTTGTACCCTAGAAACATCGGCGAGAGCAACAAACCCACTTTTCCACCGCCGCAACCTTTTGTACCTGTGAGATCCCATCTTGGGGCCTTTTTCGGCGCTCCGCCGGAGAGGGAATCGATCACGGAGGGATTCTACATCAACACCATAGCCTCTTCGATGATGCGTGACTAGTTTACCACAGACCTTCGGGTCCATAGTTATTAGCTAGATGGCTTCTTCTCTCTCTCTTAGGTTCTCAATACAAAGTTTTCCTCGATGTTCTTGGAGATCTATTTGATGTAATTCTTTTTGCGGTGTGTTTGCCGAGATCCGATGAATTGTGGGTTTATGATCAAGATTATCTATGAACAATATTTGGTTCTTCTCTGAATTCTTATACGGATGATTTAATATCTTTGCAAGTCTCTTCGAATTATCAGTTTGGTTTGGCCTACTAGATTCTTTCTTGCAATGGGAGAAGTGCTTAGCTTTGGGTTGAATCTTGCGGTGCTCGATCCCAGTAACAGAAAGGCAACCGACACGTATTGTATTGTTGCCATCGAGGATAAAAAGATGGGTTTATATCATATTTCTTGAGTTTATCCCTCTACATCATGCCATCTTGCTTAAGGCGTTACTCCGTTCTTATGAACTTAATACTCTAGATGCATGCTGGATAGAGGTCGATGTGTGGAGTAATAGTAGTAGATGCAGAATCGTTTCGGTCTACTTGACACGGACATGATGCCTATGTTCATGATCATGCCTAGATATTCTCATAACTATGTGCTTTTCTATCAATTGCTCGGCAGTAATTTGTTCACCCGTCGTAATTTATGCTATCATGAGAGAAGCCACTAGTGAAACCTATGGCCCCAGGTCTACTTTACATCATATAAGTTTCCGATCTACAATTGTAGTTTACTATTTATTTTTCAATCTTTATTTTCCAATCTATATAACAAAAATACCAAAAATATTTATCTTATTATCTTTATCAGATCTCACTTTTGCAAGTGGCCGTGAAGGGATTGACAACCCCTTTATCGCGTTGGTTGTAAGGTTCTTGATTGTTTGTGCAGGTACTAGGCGACTTGCTTGTCGTCTCCTACTCGATTGATACCTTGGTTCTCAAAAACTGAGAGAAATACTTATGCTACTTTGGTACATCACCCTTTCCTCTTCAAGGGAAAACCAACGCATGCTCAAGAGGTAGCAAGAGGGATTTCTGGCGCCGTTGCCGGGGAGATTTACGCTCAAGTCAAGACATACCAAGTACCCATCACAAACTCTTCTCCCTCGCATTACATTATTTTCCATTTTCCTCTCGTTTTCCTCTCCCCCACTTCACCTTTGCCATTTTATTCGCCCTTTTTTTGTTCACCTCTTTTCCGTTTGCTTGCTTCTTGTGTGCTTGTGTGTTGGATTGTTTGTTTGTCACGATGGCTCAAGAAAATACCAAATTATGTGACTTTTCCAACACCAATAATAATGACTTTATTTGCACTCCGATTGCTCCCGCTACTAATGCGGAATCTTGTGAAATAAATGTTGCTTTATTGAATCTAGTCATGAAAGTTCAATTTTCTGGCCTTCCTAGTGAAGATGCCGCATCTCATCTGAATAATTTTGTTGATTTATGCGATATGCAAAAGAAGAGAGATGTAGATAATGATCTCGTTAAATTAAAACTATTCCCTTTCTCACTACGAGATCGGGCCAAAACTTGGTTTTATTCTTTGCCTAAAAATAGTATTGATTCATGAAATAAGTGCAAAGATTGTTTTATTGCCAAGTATTTTCCTCCCGCTAAGATCATCTCCCTTAGGAACGATATTATGAATTTCAAACAACTTGATCTTGAGCATGTAGCACAATCTTTGGAGAGGATGAAACTGTGACGCCCGAAGACCGACGTCCCAGAAGATCCCAGAAGATTCCAGAAGATTCCAGATGTTCCGGGTTGCCCGTGTGTTTCATTTGTGCTTGTGTTATTTATTTTGCATTGCATCATGTCATCATGCCATCATGTCATATTTATCTTTGCATCTCAACCTAAATAAATCGTGTGGGCCTTCGGTCCATTTAAATCGAGGGAAGGATGTCTTCTCTTTAAAACATATAAAAGCCTCTCAATATTTAGGGAGCTATATTTAAAAATATTCCATTCCTTGGAATCACCTATAACACAATTGCACCTTTCTTCAATTTTCTTTCATCCAACTCTACTTCCTTTTCTTCCTTTGAGCCTTTAGTAAAATTGTGTTGCAATTTTACTTTATCTATAAATGTTCCAAATCTTCTCATAAATCACATCTAATGTGTAGGGCCATCTCTTGAAATTCCAACCCATTTGGATTTCATCTAAAGGGTTTTCTAAATTCGAACAGTTTGGCATTTATTCAAACTCGTTTGAATTTTTATATTCCAAAAGTCTTCCAACAAATTCTTTAAATTCCTTACATTTTGTGTGAGTCCAGAGATTTAACTCCGTGTTTAAATCTCTTCCCTAACCTTTTCTTTTCTTCCCTTTTCTTCTTCTTTCTTTTCTGTTTTTAAAAATCAGTTAAAGAAAGAGCCCAGTCCAGGCCATCCCTCAGGCCCAGTCCTTCGGCCCGATTCCCTCCAAGTCTCCTCCTCCCTCCTGGCCCAAGGCCTAGCCAGCCTCCTGGCCCAACATCCCTCCTAACCCTAGCAGCCCGACCCCAACTCCCCATCGCTTTCTCCTCCTCCTACCGACCCCCGCCGCCAGCTTCTTTTCCTCCCTTCGAAGCCGGACCTTCTTCCTCGCGTCGCCCCCTTCATCCCGATCCCCAGCTTCGCTCCTCCGATTACCTCCCAGCGCCACAGCTCGCGACCCTCTCGATCTCCCCTCGCGTCACCCCCTTCATCCCGATCCCCCAGGCCTCGCCTTGCCTCGCCTCTGGTCCCGTGCGGCCCCTCTCCAGCGCCCGCACCCTCCAGGCCATGGCCCCAGCGCCGCGGTGCCGCGAGCCGGCGAGCCCCGCCGCGCCCGGCCTCGTTCCTCCCGCCGGCCAGGCCCTCGCCTCCAGCGGCCCGCGCCCGTCCCTCCGTCGCCAAGGCCGCGACTAGCACGGCCCTCAGGTCCTTCCTCCGGCCTCCCTTCCCCGATGCCAGGGCCAGCTAGGTCATCTCCTCGCGAAGGCGAAGCCCGACGCCCCGAGCCCTCCTCCCGTCGAGGTCGTCCAGCGCCTCCTCCACCCAAGGCAGCGCCCCGTCGTCCCGCACGATCTCCCTCCGTTCTCCTCGAGGCCGCCGGCCTCACCAGCTCCATCATCATCTTACTGCTGTTGCTGCTGCTGCCATGGCCTCGTCGCCCTCCCGTGTTGTTTTTGTATTTTTTTTTGCTGTGTTGCTGTGCTGTTGTTTTGACATAGACCCTCGTGTACGACGACCGAACGGCTACGAGCTCCGTGTACGACTACATGAACGAGTACACGGCGACCCGACCAAGTACCCCTCCGATATGTCAAGTACCCCTACGATCGCGATGTAACAAGTACCTCGACGACATGTACAACTACGACTCGAGACGAGACCGGCAAGACCGAACGGAACGAGTACATCTACCGATGCCAAGTACCACGACCAAGTACCACGATGACCGAACGGCTACGATGACGAGTACATCTACGAACGTGAACAACTACCGTCGCCGTGTACCCCTACCGTCGCCGAGACCGCAAATACCTCTCCGAACGGGATGTGAACGACTACACGTGTACCTCTACGTGAACAACTACTTCATCTTCGGAAACGTGAACCACTACTTCCGCTACGACTCGCGAGAACGACTCCTTCCTCTACGATCTCGAACCGTCCCGAAACGAGTGTTTCGAAGGTATAACCCAAGACGATGACCCGTGTGATGCTTGCTTGTGTTGTATGAAATGTCTCCCTTGTGTGCTCTGTGCCCGTTGTGCCGTTTCATCTTTTGTCATGTTCCTCGGTTGCCTCGTCGCCGACTCGTGGGAACCCGGTGACGGGATCGCCCCACCTTTCATCTCGTTTGACTCGCTCACGCCACCTTTTCCTTTTGCACCGGTCTCTCGACGAGTTACCGGAACCGAATTGTTGCGTGGCATCATTTTGGTTATCGTCGCCGTGGCACCCCTTTCCACCACGGTGACAATACTTCATATCTTCTTCATGTCAACTTTTAATAAAAATTGCATTAACTTGATCATGTCATCCGCATCATGTTAACAACACTAAAATGTTTAATTGTTGTTTGCTTATAATTACTAAACATGCTCATGGGGATTTTCCGGATATGTTGTTGTTATTTCCGGCCCCATTTAAAATGTCTAAATAGTGTAGTTTTATTATTGTTTCCCCTCTTGCTATGTTAACCAACATTTAATCTTGTCTTGTAAATAACGAGGGTCAACTAAATAAATAAATGTGGTGTTTCGTCAATATGCAACTCGTTGCATATTGAGCTCCACTTAACTTGTAGTGTTGTTTGTGCACTTTGCCATGCCATGCATATTTAAACCGGACATGCATCATGCTTGCTTGTGCATCGTATGCCATGTTTATGCTTGTGTGTTTACCGTGTTGTTTCTTCTTTCCGGTTGCTTCTCTTGTTAGCTTCGGTTTCGTTCCGGAGTTGTGAGGATTCGCTCGACTGTGTTGCTCCGTCCACTTCATGGATCCGCTCTTCTCCCTTGTGGAATCCCAGGCAAGATGACCGAACCCGGATACCATTACTATTTTTGCCTATTGCTAGTAGTCTCGCTCTATAGTTTTGCCTCGATGCCCATGTTTTCCTGTCAGCCTCCTATTGTAACCATGATCCTGTCTAACCACCCTACCTATGCAAACCATTGATTGGCTATACGTAGTCTTGCTTAGCCCCTCTTATAGCATTGTTAGTTGCAGGTGAAGATTGAAGATGCTTGCTTCATGTTGAAGTTTGGTTGGGTTATATCACACTATATGAATGCTTAAATGAAATCATCTATATATTGGCAAGGGTGGAAGACTAAGCCTTTTGCTTGGTGATTTGTTCCACTCATGCCGTTAGGAACCGTATAAACCGGTGTTATGTTCCTTGATTATGCGTTCCTAACACGGTTGGGGTGTATGGGACCCCCTTGATAAACCGCTAAGTGCTAAGTCTTTTCCAGCAAGTCCCAACATTGGTACTATTCGCCTAATAACTAATAAAACTTGCATAGGGCCTTGCAAACCCGAGTTCTTAATCAACAACCCCGGGCCAGTGCTCCTCATGAGTGTTGGTCCAAACCGGGGGTTCTGCGGGGTCACCACGAGGAAACTCGAGGATTGATATAAACCTGTAGAATCGCCCATCCGGTCGTGTCCTGAGACTAGATACGCGCGGCTACCTATCAGGGTGTCGACACGCCGGGAGGATTTGCTGGATTAGCCTTCCCTTAGTTCGGAGTATCTTGAGCACGGGATTCCGAGAATACTCGGGTCTTCCCACCTTTGGAGTTGCGACTCCGCGGATCGTGGGCTTGTCATGGGCCAAGTTGGAACACCCCTGCAGGGTTTGAACTTTCGAAAGCCGTGCCCGTGGTTATGTGGCAGATGGGAGCTTGTTAATATCCGACTGTAGATAACTTGACACCATGTTCCAATACACTACCAGCGTGTGTACCGTGACTGTCATTTTCCGAATAGGGATTCGGGAGATGAACACGGTGGGGTTATGTTTGACGTGTTGTAGCTAGGATCACTTCGTGATCATCTTTCGACCAAGGCACTTCTCTTCTCGCTCTCTTTTACGTAAGCTAGTGCTAGTTGCTGCTGCAGACTCTTGTTGTTCCTTCACCTCTTGTTCTTTCTTCAGCCTTGTCCTCACCCAAGGCTTAAATAGTCATGTTACCCGGGAACGGGATTGCTTAGTCCTCTGTGGCTCACAGTTACTTCACCACACCAGATACATGTTCAGCCGAGTTTGAAGCAGGAGATGGACCAGTTCTTCACCAGGAGCTCGATGAAGAGTTTGGCCATTGTTTGTGACGTTTCGACGATCAGTAGTGGTTTCTACTAGGATTCGATCCTGACCTGTGGCGTTATGTTGTTTGGTATCTTGTCTTTTGGATCTTCACCCGTAGTCGGGTTGTGATGTTTTGAATGATGTATTGCTTATGTAATGTATTGTGTGAAGTGGCGAGTGTAAGCCAACTATCTCCTTTTGCAATTTAATCCCTCTTTTACATGAGTCGTGCAAAGATACCAAACTTGAGATCATTCTAGGATGGGCTTATATCTTTAAGTCGTGCCTCAACACGTAGGAGATATAGTCCCATCTTGGGCATTACAGAAACTTATGATAAGAAATTGTCCCACGCATGGTTTGAATCTATGGATGATTATACAAACAAATTATGCCGGTTTGAACTTTGCTTCTAGAAATCTTTTAGATTCTGCCGCGGGAGGTACTTTTATGGAAATCACTTTAGGAGAAGCTACTAAACTCCTAGATAATATACTGGTTAACTATTCTCAATGGCACACCGAGAGATCTTCCACTAGTAAAAAAATGCATGCAATTGAAGAAATTAATGTTTTGAGTGGAAAGATGGATGAACTTATGAAATTGTTTGCTAGCAAGGGTGCTAATTTTGATCCTAATTATATACCCTTATCCACTTTGATTGATAATACTAATGAATCTATGGATGTGAATTTTGTTGGAAGGAATAATTTTGGTAACAATGCTTATAGAGGAAACTTTAATCCTAGGCCTTTTCCTAGTAGTTCCTCCAATAATTATGGAAAATCCTAAAACAATTCCTATGGAAATTATAATAAGATGCCCTCTGATTTTGAGAATAGTGTTAAGGAATTTATGATTTCACAAAAGAGTTTTAATGCTATGATTGAAGAAAAGTTGCTTAAGATTGATGATTTGGCTAGGAACGTGGACAGAATTTCTCTTGACATTGATTCTTTGAAACTTAGATCTATCCCACCTAAGCATGACATCAATGAGTCTCTCAAAGCCATGAGAATTTCCATCGATGAGTGCAAAGAAAGAACCGCTAGGATGCGTGCTAAAAAAGATTGCTTTGTGAAAGCGTGTTCTTCTAGTTTTCATGATAATAATGATGAAGATCTAAAAGTGATTGATGTGTCTCCCATTAAATCTTTGTTTTCCAATATGAATCTTGATAAATATGGGACTAGATATGAGTCAACTTCAGTTAAAAGGCGTCCCAATGATTTGGAGTTTTTAGATCTTTATGCTAAAATTCATAAAAGTGGGATTGAAGAGGTCAAAACTTTACATAGCAATGAACCCACTATTCTGGATTTCAAGGAATTTAATTATGATAATTTCTCCTTGATAGATTGTATTTCCTTGTTGCAATCCGTGTTAAAATCTCCTCATGCTTATAATCAAAATAAAGTTTTAACTAAACATATTGTTGATGCTTTAATGCAATCTTATGAAGAAAAGCTTTAATTAGAAGTTTCTATCCCTAGAAAACTTTATGATGAGTGGGATACTACTACTAAAATTAAGATTTAATATCATGGATGCTATGCTTTATGTGATTTGGGTGCTAGTGTTTCCACGATTCCAAAAACTTTGTGCGATGTGTTAGGTTTCCGTGAATTTGATGATTGTTCTTTAAATTTGCATCTTGCGGATTCCACCATTAAGAAACTTATGTGAAGGATTAATGATGTTCTTATTGTTGAAAATAGGAATTATGTGCCCGTAGATTTCATCGTTCTTGATATAGATTGCAATCCCACATGTCCTATTATTCTTGGTAGACCTTTCCTTAGAACGATTGGTGCAATTATTGACATGAAAGAAGGAAATATTAGATTCCAATTTCCGTTAAGGAAAGGCATGGAACACTTTCCTGTAATTTTAAAGAAAATTAAATTGCCTTATGAATCTATTATGAGAGCCACTTTTGGATTGCCTACCAAAGATGATAATACCTAGATCTATTCTTATTTTTATGCCTAGCTAGGGGCGTTAAACGATAGCGCTTGTTGGGAGGCAACTAAATTGTATTTTATTTGCTTTTTCCTTCTGTTTAGTAATAAATAATTCATCTAGCTTCTATTTAGATGTGTTTTTTGTGTTTTAATTAGTGTCTGTGCCAAGTAGAATCGTTGGCAACACTTGGGTGAAGTCTCTGCGACCTTGCTGTAAAAAAACAGAAACTTTTGCGCTCACGAGATTAACTGCCATTTTTAGCTGGAGAATGCTTTTAGGTTGATTCTTTTTGTAGATGATTAATAGACAAATTCCTCACGTCCACCAATTTATTTCAAAAAATAGAGTTACAGAAGTATTCGAAAGTTACATATTGCTACAGACTGTTTTGTTTTTAACAGATTCTGTTTTTCGTGTGTTGTTTGCTTATTTTGATGAATCTATGAGTAGTATCGGGGGGTATGAACCATAGAGAAGTTGGAATACAGTAGGTTTAACACCAATATAAATAAAGAATGAGTTCATTGCAGTACCTTTGAGTGGTGGTTTGTTTTCTTATACTAACAGAGCTCACGAGATTTTTGGTAAGTTTTGTGTTGTGAAGTTTTCAAGTTTTTGGGTAAGGATTTGATGGACTATGCAACAAAGAGTGGCAAGAGCTTAATCTTGGGGATGCCCAAGGCACCCCAAGGTAAAATTCAAGGACAACCAAAAGCCTAAGATTGGGGATGCCCCGGGAAGGCATCCCCTCTTCGTCTATCGGTAACTTTACTTGAGACTATATTTTTATTCACCACATGATATTTGTTTTGCTTGGAGCGTCTTGTATGATTTGAGTCTTTGCTTTTTAGTTTACCACAATCATCCTTTATGTACACACCTTTTGGGAGAGACACACATGAATCGGAGTTTATTAGAATACTCTATGTGCTTCACTTATATCTTTTGAGCTAGATAATTTTGCTCTAGTGCTTCACTTATATCTTTTTAGAGCACGGTGGTGGTTTTATTTTATAGAAATTATTAATCTCTCATGCTTCACTTATATTATTTTGAGAGTATTTTAGAACAGCATGGTAATTGGCTTTGGCTATAAAACTAGTCCTAATATGATGTGCATCCAAGATGGCTATAATAAAAACTTCCATATAGAGTGCATTGAATACTATGAGAAGTTTGATGCTTGATGATTGTTTTGAGATATGAGGATGGTGATATTAGAGTCATGCTAGTAGAGTAATTGTGAATTTGAGGAATACTTATGTTAAAGTTTGTGAGTCCCGTAGCATGCACGTATGGTGAACCGTTATGTGATGAAGTTGGAGCATGATTTATTTATTGATTGTCTTCCTTTGTGTGGAGGTCGGGATCGCGTGATGGTTAACTCCTACCAACCCTTCCCCTAGGAGCATGCGTGTAGTGCTTGGATTTTATAACTTGTAGATTTTTGCAATAAGTATATGAGTTCTTTATGACTAATGTTGAGTCCATGGATTATATGCACTCTCACCCTTCCACCATTGCTAGCCTCTCTAGTATCGCGCAACTTTCGTCAGTACCATACATCCACCATATACCTTCCTCAAAACAGCCACCATACCTACCTATTATGGCATTTCCATAGCCATTCCGAGATATATTGCCACGCAACTTTCCACCGTTCCATTTATTATGACACGCTCCATCATTGTCATATTGCCTTGCATGATCATGTAGTTAACATTGCATTTGTGGCAAAGCCACTCTTCATAATTTTTTCATACATGTCACTCTTGATTCATTGCACATCCCGGTACACCGCTGGAGGCATTCATGTAGAGTGATATTTTGTTCTAAGTATCGAGTTGTAATTCTTGAGTTGTAAGTACATAAAAGTGTGATGATCTTCATTATTAGAGCATTGTCCCCGTGAGGAAAGGATGATGGTGACTATGATTCCTCCACAAGTTGGGATGAGAATCCGGACGAAAAAAGAGAAAAAAAGAGGCCATAAAAAGAATAAAAGGGAGAAAGGGCCCAAAAAATGAGAGAAAAGAGAGAAGGGACAATGCTACTATCCTTTTTCCACACTTGTGATTTAAAGTAGCACCATGATCTTCATGATAGAGAGTCTCTTATTTTATCACTTTCATATACTAGTAGGAATTTTCATTATAGAACTTGGCTTGTATATTCCAATGATGGGCTTCCTCAAAATGCCCTAGGTCTTCGTGAGCAAGCGAGTTGGATGCACAACCACTTAGTTTCTTTAGTTGAGCTTTCATACATTTATAGCTCTAGTGCATCCGTTGCATGGCAATCCCTACTCAGTCACATTGATATCTATTGATGGGCATCTCCATAGCCCATTGATACGCCTAGTCGATGTGAGACTATCTTCCTCCTTTTTGTCTTCTCCAGAACCACCACTCTATTCCACCTATAGTGTTATATCCATGGCTCACGCTCAAGTATTGCGTGAAAGTTGAAAAAGTTTGAGAATAGTAAAGTATGAAACAATTGCTTGGCTGAAACCGGGGTTGTGCATGATTTAAATATTTTGTGTGATGAAGATAGAGCATAGCCAGACTATATGATTTTGTAGGGATAGCTTTCTTTGGCCATGTTATTTTGAGAAGACATGTTTACTTTGTTAGTTTGCTTGAAGTATTATTGTTTTTATGTCAATATTAAACCTTTGTCTTGAATCTTACGGATCTGAACATTCATGCACAATAAAGAAAATTACATTGATAATTATGTTAAGTAGCATTCCACATCAAAAGTTCTGTTTTTATCATTTACCTACTCGAGGACGAGCATGAATTAAGCTTGGGGATGCTTGATACGTCTCCAACGTATCTATAATTTTTTATTGTTCCATGCTATTATATTATCTGTTTTGGATGTTTAATGGGCTTTAATATGCTCTTTTATATATATTTTTATACTAACCTATTAACCCAAGGCCCAGTGCCAATTCCTGTTTTTTTGCCTATTTCAGTGTTTTGCAGAGAAGGAATACGAAATGGAGTCCAAACGGAAAGAAACCTTCGGGGGGATCTTTCTTGGACCGAAAGCAAACCAGAAGACTTGGAGTTGAAGTCTGGAACGCCACAAGGTGGCCATGTGGCAGGAGGGCGCGCCCAAGGGGGTAGGCGTGCCCCCTGATACGTCCATTTTGCATCATGCTTTTATGTTGATATTTATTGCACTATGGGCTGTTATTACACGTTATGTCACAATACTTATGCCTTTTCTCTCTTATTCTACAAGGTTTACATGAAGAGGGAGAATGCCGACAGCTGGAATTCTGCGCTGGAAAAGGAGCAAACATTGGAAACCTATTCTGCACAACTCAAAAAGCTCTGAAACTCCACGAGACACCCGGTGACCCCCCGATGCCCATCTTCTCTTATATGAGGTGTTTTGACATGGAAAAAATCATAAGGAGGATTTTGTGACCAGACGCCGCCGTCTCGAGGCAGAACCTTGGTGGAAACCAATCTAGGGCTCCAGCAGAGCTGTTCTGCCGGGGATACTTCCCTCCGGGAGGGGGGAATCGTCACTGCCGTCATCACCAACAATTCTCCCATCTTGGGGAGGGTTATCTTCATCAACATCTTCACCAGCACCATCTCCTCGCAAACCCTAGTTCATCTCTTGTATCCAATCTTTGTACCCAAACCTCCGATTGGTACGTGTGGGTTGCTAGTAGTGTTGATTACTCCTTGTAGTTGATGTTAGTTGGTTTATTTGGTGGAAGATCATATGTTCAGATCCATTATGCATATTAATACCCCTCTGATCATGAACAATATTATGTCTTGTGAGTAGTTATTTTGTTCCTGGGGACATGGGAGAAGTCTTGCTATAATTAGTCATGTGAATTTGGTATTCGTTCGATATTTTGATGAGATGTATGTTGTGTCTCCTCTAGTGGTATCATGTGAACGTCGACTACATGACACGTCACCATTGTTTGGGCCTAGAGGAAGGCATTGGGAAGTAATAAGTAGATGATGGGTTGCTAGAGTGACAGAAGCTTAAACCCTAGTTTATGCGTTGCTTCGTAAGGGGATGATTTGGATCCATATGTTTCATGATATGGTTAGGTTTACCTTAATACTTATTTTGTAGTTGCGGATGCTTGCAATAGAGGTTAATCATAAGTGGGAGGCTTGTCCGAGTAAGGACAGCACCCAAGCACCGGTCCACCCACATACCACATTATCAAAGTACCGAATGCGAATCATATGAACGTGATGAAAACTAGCTTCACGATAATTCCCATGTGTCCTCGGGAGCGTTTTCCTTCATATAAGAGTTTGTCCAGACTTGTCCTTTGCTACAAAAAGGATTGGGACATCTTGCTGCACCTTGTTTACTTTTACTATTTGTCACTTGCTACCAATCTTATCACAAAACTATCTGTTACCGATAATTTCAGTGCTTGCAGAAAATACCTTACTGAAAGTTGCCTATCATTTCCTTCTGCTCCTCATTGGGTTCGACACTCTTACTTATCGAAAGGACTACGATAGATCCCCTACACTTGTGGGTCATCAAGACTCTTTTCTGGCGCCATTGCCGGGGAATGAAGCGCCTTTGGTAAGTAGAATTTGGTAAGAAAAAATTTATATAGTGTGCTGAAATTTACTGTCACTTGTTACTATGGCTCATCATCCTTTGAGGGGCTTGTTCGGGGTATCTTCACCCCAACCAGAAGAGCAAAGAGTTGCTCCTCAACCTACTGAACCTACTGAAAATGTTTGCTTTGAAATTCCTTCGGGTATGATAGAGAAACTGCTAGATAATCCTTTTATAGGAGATGGAACACTGCATCCCAATTTACACCTAATCTATGTGGATGAAGTTCGTGGATTATTTAAGCTTGTAGGTATGCCCGAGGATGTTTTCAAGAAGAAGGTCTTCCCTTTATCTTTGAAGTTAGATGCATTGACATGGTTTAGGCTATGTGATGATATTGGATCATGGAACTATAATCGGCTGAATTTGGAATTTCATCAAAAGTTCTACCCTATGCATCCGGTTCATCGTGATCGTAATTATATATATAATTTTTGGCCTCGCGAAGGAGAAAGCATCGCTCAAGCTTGGGGGAGGTTTAAGTCAATGCTATATTCATGCCCCAATCATGAGCTCTCAAGAAAAATGATCATTCAAAAATTTTATGCTTGGCTTTCTCTCAATAATCGCTCCATGCTCGATAATTCTTGTTCTGGTTCTTTTATGATGAAGACTATTGAATTCAAATGTGATTTATTGGAAAGAATTAAACGCAACTCTGAAGATTGGGATCTCGACGAAGGTAAGGAGTCAGGTATGACCCCTAAGTTTGATTGTGTTAAAGCTTTTATGGATACCGATGTTTTCCTTGAGTTTAGCACTAAATATGGACATGACTCTGAGATAGTAGCTTCTTTCTGTGAATCATTTGCTACTTATGTTGACCTCCCCAAGGAGAAGTGGTTTAAATACCATCCTCCCATTGAAGTAAAGGTAGTTGAACCTGTTAAAGTTGAAGAAAAGACGATCACTTATAATGTTGATCCTATTGTTCCTACTGCTTATATTGAGAAACCACCTTTCCCTGTTAGAATAAAGGATCATGCTAAAGCTTCTACTGTGGTTTGTAAGAGTAGTAATGGAACACCTACACCCTCTGAGCAAATTAAAGTTGAACCTAGTGTTGCTATGGTTAAAGATCTCTTGGTAGAAAATTTAGATGGACATGTTATTTACCTCCAAGAGGAAGCTACTAGAATAGCCAAACCCGGTGCTAGGAATAAACATAGACCTGTTGTAGGCTTGCCTGTTATTTCTGTTAAAATAGGAGATCATTGCTATCATGGTTTATGTGACGTAGGTGCTAGTGCAACTATAATCCCTCATTCCTTATATAAAGAAATTATGCATGATATTGCACCTGTTGAGTTAGAAGGGATTGATGTTACTATTAAGCTAGCTAATAGAGACACTATTTCACCAGTTGGGATTGTTAGAGATGTTGAAGTTTTGTGTGGGAAGGTTAAATACCCTGCTGATTTTCTTATTCTTAGTTCCCCACAAGATGATTTTTGTCCCATTATATTTGGTAGACCCTTCTGGAATACTGTTAATGCTAAGATAGACTGCGTAAAAGATATTGTTACTGTTGGTTTAGGGGATATGTCTCATGATTTTAACTTTGATAAATTCCGTAGACAACCCCATGATAAAGAATTACCTAGTAAGGATGAAATTATTGGTCTTGCTTCTATTGATGTGCCTCCTAACGATCCTTTAGAACAATATCTGCTAGACCATGAAAATGATATGTATATGAATGAGAGAAGGGAAATAGATGAAATATTCTTTAAGCAGGGACCCGTATTGAAAAACAAATTGCATGTTGAAATCCTAGGGGATCCTCCTCCACCCAAGGGTGATCCCGTGTTTGAAATCAAACCTTTACCTCATAATCTTAAGTATGTTTATCTTGATGAAAATAAGATATATCCTGTTATTATCAGTGCTAACCTTTCAGAGCAGGAAGAAGAAAAATTATTGAAAACTCTAAAGAAGCACCGTGCTGCTATTGGATATACTCTGGATGATCTTAGTCCCACTTTATGCCAACACAAGATAAAATTGGAAGAGGACGCTAAATCGGTTATTGATTATCAACGACGGTTAAATCCTAAGATGAAAGAAGTGGTAAGGAAGGAAATACTAAAGCTTCTAGAGGCAGGTATAATTTATCCAGTTGCTGATAGCTAGTGGGTAAGTCTTGTCCATTGTGTCCCTAAGAAGGGAGGTATGATTGTTGTTCCTAATGATAAAGATGAATTGATCCCACAAAGAATTGTTACAGGTTATAGGATGGTAATAGATTTCCGCAAATTAAATAAAGCCACTAAGAAGGGTCATTACCCTTTGCCTTTTATTGATCAAATGCTAGAAAGGTTATCCAAACATACTCATTTTTGCTTTCTAGATAGTTATTCTGGTTTCTCTCAAATACCTGTGTCAAAAGGGGATCAAGAAAAGACCACTTTTACTTGTCCTTTCGGTACCTTTGCTCATAGACGTACCTTTTGGTTTATGTAATGCACCTGCTACCTTTCAAAGATGCATGGTGGATATATTCTCTGATTTTTGTGAAAAGATTGTTGAGGTTTTCATGGATGATTTCTCTGTTTACGGAACTTCTTTTGATGATTGCTTGAGCAACCTTGATCGAGTTTGGCAGAGATGTGAAGACACTAATCTTGTCTTGAATTGGGAGAAGTGCCACTTTATGGTTAATGAAGGCATTGTCTTGGGACATAAAATTTCTGAAAGAGGTATTGAAGTTGACTTAGCTAAAGTTGATGCTATTGAAAAGATGTCGTGTCCCAAGGACATCATAGGTATAAGAAGTTTCCTTGGTCATGTCGGGTTTTATAGGAGGTTCATTAAGGACTTCTCCAAAATCTCCAGGCCTCTGACTAATCTCTTACAAAAAAGATGTTCCTTTTGTATCTGATGATGATTATCTAGAAGCATTTGAAATACTTAAGAAAGCATTGATCTCTGCACCTATTGTCCAGCCTCCTAATTGGAATTTACCCTTTGAGATTATGTGTGATGCTAGTAATTATGATGTAGGTGTTGTTCTAGGACAAAGAGTTGATAAGAAATTGAACGTTATCCAATATGCTAGTAAAACTCTAGACAGTGCCTAGAGAAATTATGCTACTACTGAGAAGGAATTTTTAGCAATTGTATTTGCTTGTGATAAGTTTAGGCCTTATATTGTTGATTCTAAAGTAACTATTAACACTGATCATGCTGCTATCAAATACCTCATGGAAAAGGAAGATGCTAAACCTAGACTTATTAGATGGGTTCTCTTGCTGCAAGAATTTGATTTGCACATTATTGATAGAAATGGAGCTGAGAACCCTGTAGCAGATAACTTGTCTAGGCTAGAGAATATTCTTGATGACCCACAACCTATTGATGATAGCTTTCCTGATGAACAATTAGCTATCATAAATACTTCTCGTACTGCTCCTTGGTATGCTGATTATGCTAATTACATTATTGCTAAGTTTATACCTCCTAGTTTCACATACCAACAAAAGAAAAAGTTCTTCTACGATTTGAGGCATTATTTCTGGGATGACCCACATCTTTATAAAGAAGGAGTAGATGGTATTATTAGACGTTGTGTACCTGAGCATGAACAGGAACATATCCTATGCAAGTGCCACTCCGAAGCTTATGGAGGACACCATGCTGGAGATAGAACTGCGCATAAGGTATTGCAATCTGGTTTTTATTGGCCTACTCTCTTCAAGGATGCCCATAAGTTTGTCTTATCTTGTGATGAATGTCAAAGAATTGGTAATATTGGTAGACGTCAAGAAATGCCTATGAATTATTCACTTGTTAGTGAACCATTTGATGTTTGGGGCTTTGATTATATGGGACCGTTTCCTTCCTCTAATGGGTACACACATATTTTAGTTGTTGTTGATTATGTTACTAAGTGGGTAGAAGCTATTCCAACTAATAGTGTTGATCACAACACATCTATTGAGATGCTTAAAGAAGTTATTTTCCCGAGGTTTGGAGTCCCTAGATACTTAATGGCTGATGGTGGTTCACACTTTATTCATGGTGCTTTCCGTAAAATGCTTGCTAAGTATGATGTTAACCATAGAATTGCATCCCCGTACCACCCACAGACTAGTGGTCAAGTAGAATTAAGTAATAGAGAACTGAAATTAATTTTGCAAAAGACAGTTAATAGGTCTAGAATGAATTGGTCCAAGAAACTTGATGATGCATTATGGTCCTATAGAACTGCATACAAAAATCCTATGGGTATGTCTCCATATAAGATGGTTTATGGAAAAGCATGTCACTTACCTCTCGAGCTAGAACATAAGGCATATTGGGCTATTAAAGAGCTCAATTATGATTTCAAACTTGCCGGTGAGAAGAGGTTATTTGACATTAGATCTCTTGATGAATGGAGAACCCAGGCCTATGAGAATGCCAAGCTGTTTAAAGAAAAGGTTACAAGATGGTATGACAAAAGGATACAAAAGCGTGAGTTTAACGTAGGTGATTATGTCTTGCTATACAACTCTTGTTTAAGATTTTTTGCAGGAAAACTTCTCTCTAAGTGGGAAGGTCCTTACGTTATCGAGGAGGTCTATCGCTCCGGTGCCATAAAAATCAACAACTTCGAAGGCACAAACCCGAAGGTGGTGAACGGTCAAAGAATCAAACATTATATCTCAGGTAACCCTATAAATGTTGAAACCAATGTTATTGAAACCGTAACCCCGGAGGAATACATAAGGGACACTTTCCAGAACGATTCAGACCCCGAAAAGTAAAAGGTATGTGATACGATAAGTAAACCGACTCCAAAATAGTTCTAATGGCAATTTTTGGCTTTTTGGAATATTTAGAAAAATAGAAAAGTAAGAGGCAGTCCGGAAGAGACACGAGCCGTCCATGAGGGTGGAGGGCGCGCCCCCTTCCCCTGGGCGCGCCCCTGCCTCGTGGGCACCTCGTGTGCCTCCCGGACTCCGATTTCTTGTATGTTACTTCTTTTGGTTGGTAAAAATTCATTATATATTCTCCCGAAGGTTTTGACCACTGTATCACGAAAAAATCCTCTGTTTTTGTTTCGAGTTGTTTTTGTCGCAGATTGGAGCGATATGTCATCCCAGGATCAGGAGGGAGAAAGCTATGTGGCTGTTCTCCTTGCTGACCCTAAGACCTATGGGGACTGGGAGCATCATGGTTGGACCACGGAGGAAGAAGAAGACCATGATCCCAAGGGAAAGGATTGGACCAGCTCAGATGAAGACGAAGTCCCACTACTTCAACCTGGGGACATGCATGTGGAGTTAAAAAAGTCAAGCCTCCCCGACAGAGCAAAGAAACCTAAGATCGAGTTTATCCCTTTTTGCCTCTTGCGGGAAAACAAGCAGACACTATGCAAGAAGATATTAAACCATGAGCAAGAGATCAGTGACCTAAGGGAGCAAAATTATGTCCTTAAGCGCAAGTTAAGGAAGAAGCCTACATCACCAGCTTCGAAGAAGGAGACATAATCATATGGGTATGGGCACTCTCCTTGGCAACTGCCAAGCTTGGGGGAGGTGCCCCGGTATCGTATCACCATCACGCTCCTATCTTTACAGTTTTTCTTAGTTTGATCATTTTGGTAGTATCTTGATCTAGTAGAATAAGTCAGCATGATCTAGTTGTGAGCTTTTGCTTTATGATCTTTACCTTTGTAATTGAGTCCGTGAGCTATAAATAAAGATTAGTATTGAGTCAAGGGCTTGATTTCCTCACTTTGATCATGAGAGAATAAAAGAAAATATAAAAAGTATCAAAGAGATCATTTTGATCTTATGGGAAGCAAAGACTTCACATAGAAAGAGTATGATGAATAAAAGTTGTTGAGAGTTGACAAGCATAGTTTTGGTCATCGTTGCAATTAATAGGAAGTAATAAAGAAAGAGAGGTTTCACATACAAATACACTATCTTGGACATCTTTTATGATTGTGAGCACTCATTAAAATATGACATGCTAAAGAGTTGGTGTTGGACAAGGAAGACAACATAATGGGTTATGTTTTCTTATATTCAAAATAAAGTATATTGTCATGGATCATCCAACATGTTGAGCTTTCCTTTCCCCCTCATGCTAGCCAAAACTTCTTGCACCAAGTAGAGATACTACTTGTGCTTCCATACATCCTTAAACCCAGTTTTGCCATGAGATTCCACCATACCTACCTATGGATTGAGTAAGATCCTTCAAGTAAGTTGTCATGTTTGCAAACTCACTAAAATATGTATGATTTATTAGTGTGGAGGAAATAAGCTTTATACGATCTTGTGATATGGAAGTAATAAAAGCGACGGACTGCATAATAAAGGTCCCTATCTCAAGTGGCAATATAAAGTGACGTTCTTTTGCGCTAAGACTTTGTGCATCCAACCATAAAAGCACATGACAACTTGTGCTTCCCTCTGCGAAGGGCATGTCTACTATTATTGCTTTATAAGAGTCAAGGTGAAAATCACCTTTCCTTTTTACATTTTATCCTTTGGCAAGCACATTGTGTTGCAAAGATCCTCACATATATACCCACTTGGATGTAAGTTATCATGGTCTATTACTGTTGACATTACCCTTGAGGTAAAAGGTTGGGAGGCAATACCATAAGCCCCTATCTTTCTCTGTGTCCGATTAAAACTCCATACCCATAAGTATTGCGTGAGTGTGAGCAATTGTGAAAGACTATATGATAGTTCTGTATGTGGGCTTGCTGAAAAGCCCTTACATTGACTCTTTTCGATGTTATGATAAATTGAAATTGCTTCAATGACTGAGATCATAGTTTGTTGGTTTTCAATGAAGTTTCTGATTCATACTTGACATTGTGAATGAATTGTTATTTTAGCATAAGAATCATATGACAATATATGTGTGTTGCTGTTATAAGAATGATCATGATGCCCTCATGTCCGTATTTTATTTTTGTCGACACCTCTATCTCTAAACATGTGGGCATATTTTTCCATATCGGCTTTCGCTTGAGGACAAGCGAGGTCTAAGCTTGGGGGAGTTGATACGTCCATTTTGTATCATGCTTTTATGTTGATATTTATTGCACTATGGGCTATTATTACACGTTATGTCACAATACTTATGCATTTTCTCTCTTATTCTACAAGGTTTACATGAAGAGGGAGAATGCCGGTAGCTGGAATTCTGGGCTAGAAAAGGAGCAAACATTGGAAACCTATTCTGCACAACTCAAAAACTCCGAAACTCCACGAGACACCGTTTCAGAAAATAAATAAAAAATCTGACGAAGGAGATTCACCAGGGGGGCCACCACCTGTCCATGAGGGTGGGGGCGCCCCGCCCCCTCTGGGCGCGCCCCCCTGCCTCGTGGGCCACCCAGTGACCCCCCGATGCCCATCTTCTCCTATATGAGGTGTTTTGACATGAAAAAATCATAAGGAGGCTTTCGGGACCAGACGCCGCCGTCTCGAGGCGGAACCTTGGCGGAAACCAATCTAGAGCTCTGGCAGAGCTGTTCTGTCGAGGATACTTCCATGCGGGAGGGGGAAATTGTCATCTCCATCATCACCAACAACTCTCTCATCTTGGGGAGGTTTATCTTCATCAACATCTTCACCAGCAACATCTCCTCTCAAACCCTAGTTCATCTCTTGTATCCAATCTTTGTACCCAAACCTCAGATTGGTACCTGTGGGTTGCTAGTAGTGTTGATTACTCATTATAGTTGGTGCTAGTTGGTTTATTTGGTGGAAGATCATATGTTCAGATCCATTATGCATATTAATACCATTCTGATCATGAACAATAGTATGCCTTGTGATACGGTGTATCCTAGGGCCATCACCATGGACCCTTCATCGCCTCACCAAGTGCCCAAAGGACCCATGACTAGAGCACGTGCAAGAGCTTTTGAGACCGAGGTGACCTCGCTCCTCTCTTTACATCTTTCGGATTCACTTGAGGTACGGCCTCTACCTTCATCAGAGACTCTATGCATACTCAGGTACTTGGACGAAGGCCGCGGGACAGCTCTACATGATGCTCAAGAGGACAGGACCGACAAGTGCTCGAGACAAGAAGAAGGAATGCTGAAGATGCTACAGGCACCGGACGTCCGGCCTGCACCGGACGACCGGCGACTCCCAGGCACCGGACGACCGGAAAACACCGGACGTCCGGCCCCTCCCAGACGACCGGACGACCGGAAGCCACCGGACGTCCGTGACTTCGGCAACAGAAGCTAAATAGCGGAAATCTGAGGATTACCGGACGTCCGGTCCCTCCGGAACCACCGGACGTCCGGTAACCCCCGGACGTCCGCTACGACGGCGACCGCGTGTGTAATATAAATACTGTTGACCTCCTCCCTTTAGACGCAGCTGTGGTTTAGCTCATTTGACACTTGTGTGGATTTCTCCCACGAGACCGGTGCGCCTCTACGGAGAAGATCCACCTCTGGATTCAAGACCCCTAACGGGAAGATCCCACGGGATTCCAAGACCTCCTCCGGGAGAAGACTATCTGTATCACCGTTGTTGACTTTGGATCATGTACCTCGACCTTGTATCGCGAATCTAGCACTTGTGTGATTGCTTCCGTGTTGATTTGAGTGTTCTCTCTTGTGTTTTCCCCGTCTTCCCCTTGTGTTTTCCCCGTGTTCATCGTGTGCCAACCTCCAAACGTGAAAGATCCGCTGATTAGGGTTCCACCCTGTATCATATGGTATCAAGAGCAAAGGTTTCTCACGATTTTGGAGCTCCACACTTCGTTTTCTAGCCTGTTTTTGTCGTGTTCTTCCCTATTTCGAAAATTCCCCACAAAAAGAGCCCCAAAAAAAAATTTTTTGTGATCTGTTGATTTGGCAAGATTTTGTTGACTTTGTTCCATGGATTTGCTGTGCCACGTGTCGATCTAGCATTTCCCCACCATCTCACCATTTTTCCACCGCAAATCCGACCACGTTTCACCGTTTTCGCCACGGCTCCCACCAACCCAGTCCTAAACCTACCGGACGACCGACGTTTACCGGACGTCCGGAACCTCTCGAGACACCGGACGTCCGCTAAACACCGGACGACCGGCACCCCGACCACAGAACGCTTTTACCGGATTTCCGGTCTCCACCGGACGTCCGACCCTTCCAGACAGACCGGACGACCGGTAACTGCCGGACGTCCGACAAACCCTGAAACTGTTGATTCTGTTCAGTCCCACCTTCCGCTACAACCCACCTTCCGCAACTACCACCTACCTTTCGCAACCACCATCGTTTTACCGCTCTGAGTTTGAAAAGTGTGTCTCCCTTTGCCTTGGATACTTGAGTTGTGGTTTCACCGTTTCCTTGGATGTTTAGGCTACCTTGGGACGGCAAGACTTCGGCAACACCACCGCTCAACTTCGGCAAGGACGGTAACATCGACGACACTTCTACCTCGCAATTGCATTGTCACCCTATGAACCATCTTTGCGTAGCTTTCCCATTGAGACTAGCCATTTGAGTATTGCCGGGCCACGACACTTGTGCACATTAGTGATACTCATATATATTGCATACCACATCATCTTGGTATATTGCATATCTCCTTGTGCCACAAGAGTGCTCCGCATACACAATAGCTACCTCGATTCGAGAAGAATGCATATGTGCCCAAAGAAAGAGCTCAAAAGCTTCTAAGCAAAAGAGCCAATCCAAGCAAAGAAACAATAGCATCATACGCCTTGCATCCAAAGAGATCATACAACATAGCAACTTCATCTTGTGCTCAAGCATCGGCACATCATACACTCATAGCATACTTGTGATAGATAGTCGTTACTTTTTGCCTCTTATAGGTCGTGCACAAGTGCGTATCCGCCTATTAAGCAATCGGCTAGCGTCTCTCTAGTGTTGTGCAACACGAGCATTTTCCGTGGTTTACCACATTTTCGCTCACCCTTGGTTGCACGACCACATTTATCTATCCGTGCGTGTGTTCCGTGTGCTGCCTTTGCTAGTGATCTACTTGTTGCATGAGCAAATTTGTGAACCATTTTCAACATCTTTGAGTCACTTTGACAATTGCATTGAATTTGTGCCACATCCTAACCGAGCTCCTCTAAAAGCTTTACTTGTGTAGGTGTGAGAATCGACACGAAGTGATACCAATAGTGCTATTTCCGGGTTACATTGTTGAGTGATCATTGATCCATTTTCAACCTCGGTTAAGGTACATTGATATTGTCTTCTCCTTTCTCCCACTCACATACTTGCTTGTGATGATGGATAGGCCAAGTTCATCTACCAACCCGATCTTCGACGATCCTCAAGAAGCGAACAACTACGTCACCAAACTACATCTATTCGGTGTCCAACGAGCTCTACATCAAGAGAGTGAAGCTATGCGAGAGTACATTGGTCAAGTTGCCGAGGATGCGCGACAATTCCAACAAAGCACCAAGGAGCAAATCGACCTCATCAACACCAACATGTCTACTCAATACAATGAGCTCCGGACATTGATCATCAACCGACGTTCTTCCTCAACATCTTCTCATCGAAGAAGCCGCTCAAGTCGACATACCGACTCAACGCAAGACTCAAGTACACCTACGTCAAACACTCTTCGTCAAGCCGCACGTCAAGCTCGACACGAACATCGGCAACCTCTACATGACAAGAGTTCTCAAGAGCTATTCGACGAGCAAGACAATCGACGACGTCAAAACCAAGCTACACTTGAGCAAGCACAAGAACGGCAACGGCTACGCCAACAACAACAAGAGCGAGCTCGCCAATATCAAGAAGAACAAGATGCCGAGGCTAACCGTCAAGCACAACAACGTCGAGAAGCTCAAGCTATGGAGGCGCAACGTGCTCTACAAGATGCACATCGCAATGTGGCAGCCCGCACGCGTCACAATCGTCAAGAAGAGGATTTCCTTCGCGATGCGATGCAAGAAAGGCGCCCTCAAGCAAGAATGCAAGAAGAAGCTCCTCCTCAAGCGCGACAAGAGCAACAATACCGACAAGAACATCAACTCCAACAAGACCGTCTACATCCTCAAGAGCAACATGATATGGCAAACCGCCAACATCGAGATCATCCTCCCAATAGGCAAGGAAACAATGACGAGCATCGCTATGGCAAGCTCAAGTTCACCATGCCTAAGTTCTCCGGAAGCATCGATCCCGAAGACTACCTCTCATGGGCATTGAAAGTTGACAAGATCTTTCGCCTTCACAACTTCGATGAAGAGAAGAAGATCGCTATGGCATCACTTGAGTTCCAAGACTATGTTCTCATTTGGTGGGAGCAAATCATGGAGAGAAGAGAAGCCAAAGGCGAACCTCCTATCACCTAATGATACAGGGTGGAACCCTAATCAGCGGATCTTTCACGTTTGGAGGTTGGCACACGATGAACACGGGGAATCACAAGGGAGAGATGGGGGAAACACAAGAGGAAAACACTCAATCAACACGGAAGCAATCACACAAGTGCTAGATTCGCGATACAAGGTCGAGGTACATGATCCAAAGTCAACAACGGTGATACAGATAGTCTTCTCCCGGAGGAGGTCTTGATATCCCTGGGGATCTTCTCCGTTGAAGGAGGTCCTGAATCCGTAGTGGATCTTCTCCGTAGAGGCGCACCGTCTCGTGGGAGAAATCCACACAAGTATCAAATGAGCTAAACCACAGCTAAGTCTAAAGGGAGGAGGTCAACAGTATTTATATTACACACGCGGTCGCCGTCGTAGCGGACGTCCGGGGGTTACCGGACGTCCGGTGGTTCCGGAGGAACCGGACGTCCGGTAATCCTCGGATTTCCGCTATTTAGCTTCTGTTGCCGAAGTCACGGACGTCCGGTGGCTTCCGGTCGTCCGGTCGTCTGGGAGGGGCCGGACGTCCGGTGTTTTCCGGTCGTCCGGTGCCTGGGAGTCGCCGGTCGTCCGGTGCAGGCCGGACGTCCGGTGCCTGTAGCATCTTCAGCATTCCTTCTTCTTGTCTCGAACACTTGTCGGTCCTGTCCTCTTGAGCATCATGTAGAGCTGTCCCGCGGCCTTCGTCCAAGTACCTGAGTATGCATAGAGTCTCTGATGAAGGTAGAGGCCGTACCCCAAGTGAATCCGAAAGATGTAAAGAGAGGAGCGAGGTCACCTCGGTCTCAAAAGCTCTTGCACGTGCTCTAGTCATGGGTCCTTTGGGCACTTGGTGAGGCGATGAAGGGTCCATGGTGATGGCCCTAGGATACACCGTATCAATATCTCCTTGTGCCACAAGAGTGCTCCGCATACACAATAGCTACCTCGATTCGAGAAGAATGCATATGTGCCCAAAGAAAGAGCTCAAAAGCTTCTAAGCAAAAGAGCCAATCCAAGCAAAGAAACAATAGCATCATACGCCTTGCATCCAAAGAGATCATACAACATAGCAACATCATCTTGTGCTCAAGCATCGGCACATCATACACTCATAGCATACTTGTGATAGATAGTCGTTACTTTTTGCCTCTTATAGGTCGTGCACAAGTGCGTATCCGCCTATTAAGCAATCGGCTAGCGTCTCTCTAGTGTTGTGCAACACGAGCATTTTCCGTGGTTTACCACATTTTCGCTCACCCTTGGTTGCACGACCACATTTATCTATCCGTGCGTGTGTTCCGTGTGCTACCTTTGCTAGTGATCTACTTGTTGCATGAGCAAATTTGTGAACCATTTTCAACATCTTTGAGTCACTTTGACAATTGCATTGAATTTGTGCCACATCCTAACCGAGCTCCTCTAAAAGCTTTACTTGTGTAGGTGTGAGAATCGACACGAAGTGATACCAATAGTGCTATTTCCGGGTTACATTGTTGAGTGATCATTGATCCATTTTCAACCTCGGTTAAGGTACATTGATATTGTCTTCTCCTTTCTCCCACTCACATACTCGCTTGTGATGATGGATAGGCCAAGTTCATCTACCAACCCGATCTTCGACGATCCTCAAGAAGCGAACAACTACGTCACCAAACTACATCTATTCGGTGTCCAACGAGCTCTACATCAAGAGAGTGAAGCTATGCGAGAGTACATTGGTCAAGTTGCCGAGGACGCGCGACAATTCCAACAAAGCACCAAGGAGCAAATCGACCTCATCAACACCAACATGTCTACAAAATACAATGAGCTCCGGACATTGATCATCAACCGACGTTCTTCCTCAACATCTTCTCATCGAAGAAGCCGCTCAAGTCGACATACCGACTCAACGCAAGACTCAAGTACACCTACGTCAAACACTCTTCGTCAAGCCGCACGTCTAGCTCGACATGAACATCGACATCCTCGACATGACAAGAGTTCCCAAGAGCTATTCGACGAGCAAGAAAATCGACGTCGTCAAAACCAAGCTACACTTGAGCAAGCACAAGAACGGCAACGACTACGCCAACAACAACAAGAGCGAGCTCGCCAATATCAAGAAAAACAAGATGCCGAGGCTAACCGTCAAGCACAACAACGTCGAGAAGCTCAAGCTATGGAGGCGCAACGTGCTCTACAAGATGCACATCGCAATGTGGCAGCCCGCACTCGTCACAATCGTCAAGAAGAGGATTTCCTTCGCGATGAGATGCAAGAAAGGCGCCATCAAGCAAGAAGGCAAGAAGAAGCTCCTCCTCAAGCGCGACATGAGCAACAATACCAACAAGAACATCAACTCCAACAAGACCGTCTACATCCTCAAGAGCAACATGATATGGCAAACCGCCAACATCGAGATCATCCTCCCAATAGGCAAGGAAACAATGACGAGCATCGCTATGGCAAGCTCAAGTTCACCATGCCTAAGTTCTCCGGAAGCATCGATCCCGAAGACTACCTCTCATGGGCATTGAAAGTTGACAAGATCTTTCGCCTTCACAACTTCGATGAAGAGAAGAAGATCGCTATGGCATCACTTGAGTTCCAAGACTATGTTCTCATTTGGTGGGAGCAAATCATGGAGAGAAGAGAAGCCAAAGGCGAACCTCCTATCACCACTTGGGCTCAAATGAAGGAAGTGATGAGAGCACGCTTCGTGCCAACCCACTACAACCGAGACTTGTTCAAGAAGCTACAACTCCTCAAACAAGGTACCAAGCCCGTTGAAGAGTACTACAAAGAGATGGAGATTGCCATGATAAGAGCAAACATCAAGGAAGATGAAGAGCAAACAATGGCGAGATTCTTGAATGGACTCAACTATCCCATCAAGAAGATTGCGGACTTCCAACCATACAACAATCTCCTCGAGCTAGTACACCAAGCGGCCAAAGCGGAGCGACAAGTTCAAGAGGACTACAAGTACTCCAAGTTCAACTCCAAGAACTTCGGCTCCTACGACCAAGCTTCAACGACTTCGGTTACTCCTCCTACCTCTACCAAGCCATCTACAAACTTAGGCGACAAGCCAAGCTACAAGAATGAGACTACATCGAGTCATCCACATTCTACCAACAACTTCAAGCCAAGAGCTACATCATCTATAACCCCAAACGAAGAGAATCCCAAGACAAGCTCCATCAAATGTTTCACATGTGGTGGCCGTGGTCACAAGTCCTTCGAGTGCACCAACAAGAGAACAATGATCTTCCACGACGACGGCACATATGACTCGATGAGCGACGACGAAGTGGACGCCATCAAGCACTTGGCCATCCACCGGCGTATCAATGAAGAAGAAGATCGTCTAGTGTTTTGCGACAATGACTCAAGCCCCAACCTGGTTGTTTCCAAAGTCTTGACACTACAACATGAACAAGATGACGACCAACGATGTCATATTTTCCATACGAAGGCCGCCCTCAATGGATGCTCCGTCAAGGTTATCATCGATGGAGGAAGTTGCCACAACTTGGCAAGTGAAGAGCTATGCGACAAGCTTCATTTGGTCAAGACGAAGCATCCTCACCCCTACAAGGTCCAATGGCTCAACGACGCCGGAATTCTTCGAGCCGAGCACACCGTGCAAGTCTCTTTCAAGATTGGCGCCTACGAGGACACTCTTGAGTGTGATGTGATACCCATGTCCGTGTGCCACCTTATTCTTGGACGACCATGGCAATATGATCGTGGAGTCACACACAATGGACGGACGAATCACTATCATTTCAAGATGAAGGGCAAGGAATTCGTGCTACGACCAATGACTCCAAGTCAAGTAGCCGCCGACAAGCTTTTACCTACCACCCTTCGTGGAGAGAATGGTGAGAGAGCGAGCCACCAAAAAGAGAGTGAGAGCCACAAGCCAAATATGAGCGACTCCACGATGAGCGACAAGAAGCAACTAGTGCTATTTGCTACCAAACGTGAGATGAGAGAAGTGTGTGAGAACCCATCGAGCGTCTTCCACCTTGTGCTTCTATGCAAAGGGGAAGCCAAGCCTACTAACACTTCACCACCTCCACCTTTTGTGTTGTCTAAATTGTTGCAGGAATTCTCGGACGTCTTTCCGGATGAGCTACCACCGGGTCTACCTCCACTTCGAGGGATAGAACACCGCATCGACCTCGTACCCGGTGCTCCCCTTCCAAACAAAGCTCCTTACCGCGTCAACCCCGAGGAAACGAAGGAGATACAACGGCAAGTGCAAAACCTCATCGACAAGGGTCATGAATCGCATGGAGGAGGACTCATGGGACACTTTGGACGAGACAAAACGTTTGCTACACTCTCTAAGAACTATTTTTGGCCCAAGATGCTTCGTGACGTCTCACGCTTCACCAACCGCTGTTCTACATGCCGCAAAGCTAAGTCCAAAGCTCAATCTTATGGCCTTTATATGCCTCTTCCTATTCCATATCACCCATGGGAAGACATAAGCATGGATTTCATACTTGGCTTGCCTAGGACTCAAAATGGCAAAGATTCCGTGCTTGTCGTGGTAGATAGGTTCTCCAAAATGGCTCATTTCATTCCTTGTAACAAGATCGACGATGCTTCACATGTTGCAACTCTCTTTTGCAGGGAGATACTTCGTCTACACGGCGTGCCCAAAACGATCGTCTCCGACCGGGACGTCAAGTTCCTGAGTTACTTTTGGAAAACACTATGTGCCAAGCTCGGAATCAAGCTTCTATTTTCTTCGGCGTACCATCCACAAACGGACGGCCAGACGGAGGTGACGAACCGCACGCTATCCACTCTTCTTCGTGTGTTGATCAAGAGGAACATCCGGGAATGGGAGCATTGCTTACCAATCGCCGAGTTCGCCTACAACCGCGCACGACACTCCACAACCGGCAAGTCTCCCTTCGAGATCGTCTACGGCTTCAACCCGTTGTCACCTTTGGACATCCTACCGCTTCCTCTCCAAGAGCGCACGAACATGGACGCAAGTGCAAGGGCAACTTATCTCAAGAAGGTGCACGAAGACACAAGGGCGATGATCGAGCGACAAGTCCACCGTCGCGCCACAAAGCTCAACGTCAACAAGGCACCGATGGTGTTCCAACCGGGAGATCTTGTTTGGCTTCACCTTCGCAAGGACCGCTTCCCACTCGAGCGCAAGTCCAAGCTTCTACCTCGCGCCGACGGACCCTTCAAGGTGCTAGCACGCTACAACGACAACGCCTACAAGATCGACATCCCACGAGACAAGTACTCCGTGAGCGATACTTTCAACATCAAGGACCTCACACGATGAACACGGGGAATCACAAGGGAAAGATGGGGGAAACACAAGAGGAAAACACTCAATCAACACGAAAGCAATCACACAAATGCTAGATTCGCGATACAAGGTTGAGATCCATGATCCAAGGTCAACAACGGTGATACAGATAGTCTTCTCCCGGAGGAGGTCTTGATATCCCGGGGGATCTTCTCCGATGAAGGAGGTCCTGAATCCGAAGTGGATCTTCTCCGTAGAGGCGCACCGGTCTCGTGGGAGAAATCCACACAAGTGTCAAATGAGCTAAAACCACAGCTAACCCTAAACGGAATGAGGAGAGGAGTATATATAGTCTACGGGGCGAAGGGGATACACGGGCCTCGGCCCAAGTGCTGCGCGCAGGCAGATCAGGAGCCGGACGTCCGGGCGGCGGGCCGGATGTCCGGGGCTTCACGAGTCGCCGGATGTCCGGGGCGGGGACCCGGATGTCCGGGCTGGAGTGGACGCGCCTCGGGTGCTCTCTGGACAGAGGCGCCGGATTTCCGGGCGCGGGGCCGGATGTCCGGGCCGTGCCTGGCCGGATGTCCGGGCCCTGGCCGGATGTCCGGGCCCTGTAGCCTCAGCTGCTGTTGGCCTTCTGTAGGTGAATGCCCAGGGGCCGGATGTCCGGGCCAGGGGGCCGGATGTCCGGGGCCTGGAGCTCTCTTCTGCCCTTCTCGATGCATTAGCTCGTCCATGACCTTGGGGACTTGTCCATCTTCAAGCTCTTCTCCGAAGTGGTCTCCTTCACACCTGAGCACACAAAGCACACTCGCTTGAGGTAGCAACCATGTCTCGCAAGATTCATAAGGAAGTAGGGCTAGGAGTGACGTCACCTCGGTCTCGAAAGCTCTAGTACGAGCTCGTGTCATCGGTCCTTGAGGCACTTGAGGGGGTGAAGGAGGGTCCATGGGGATGGCCCTAGGATACACCGTATCAGATGATGTGTACATATACCACGCACATACAATTTTTCTTTTGCCTTTGTCTTGTGTAGGTACTTTTGCAAACTCGTCAACCTCACAATCCCATGAGTTGACGAAAAGAGCTCTTGAGAGCACCGACGATGTGGGATCCCGTGGATTGTCCCTACCACCGTTCTCTTCGCGCAACCACTACGCGTATCTCTTTTACTTGGCTCTCGCACGGTTATGGGCTATTTGCCACTTGTCACATTATGCCCATATTATCGTGTTCACTTTGCATGTTATGCCTCTTGCTATGACTTTGCCATGCAATTGTGACCCTTGCTTGCCTTTACACATGATTCACCATTATGATACTCCTATGTGTATTTGCATGCTTGGTGGAGACACTTGTAGCTATTGCCATGATTTCTTTGTGCCCCATGCTATTGTTGATTCTTGTGTTGAGAGAGACATGATATCCCATTGCTATTTCCATATGGCCTCTCATCAACACATTGATGCTATTTTGCTCATATCTTGCTTTCATGCTTGTGCTATGCCATGTGCATCATGTATTCTCACTATTTGCACACATGCCATGATTGCCATGATTACTTCTAGTATTTTGCATCTTTGCACTACTAGCTTGCTTGACTTGATCACTATGCTTGTTTGCTATGTTGCATCACCCATGTTCCTCTCTTACTTGCTTTCTTGGGTTGATGACATATATGTTCATGCCACTCACATGATATATATTGATCATTGTCACTTGCCTCCAATAGTTGCTTCTCTCATATTCACTTATAGTGAGTGCAACCGTGCGATGCTTGTTGATATTGGAGACTTTGACACCCTTCTTGTGATGCATACTTGCTTGATTGAGCCTATTGCACTTGGTTGTTCTCGCATCTTATGCCTACATACCATGCACCACACCCTTGTACTTTCTTATGATAAGAATGATGCAAGCACTTGTTGGGTATTTTCTCGCACGAATGCTAGGTTTTGCATTCACGCTAACCTCATTTCTTTTTCCGAGCGTTTGTCATGTTCTTTCATTTTGAAGGATTCACAAGGCGGTGTCGTCATGCAACAACTTGGTCATGCGAAGGCATACATGATGTGCAACACCACCATTCGCGAGAATCTCCTAAAGGTGAACTCATTCCTTTTGAGCCATCCTCACATACGCATATTGGATGGGTCATTCTTTCATTGTTGTCTTCTTCTTCTTGTCTACATGATAGATCTATTGGAGAGAGGACCTACATTGGAGATGGACCTTCAAGATGAGGAGCGCTCGGACTTATTGGATGCACCTTCGTACCTTCACTCATGCCACGACATCGAGCATTGGTATGTCAAAACCCCTTTGACACATTGCACCAAAAACTTCATATTTGTTGATTGTGTGCTCACATGCCATGCTCCATGGACATATCATTCCCATAACAAATTTGCATCTTGCCCATGGATTGACTCACATTATGATTGCCTCTGATACCATATGATACAGGGTGGAACCCTAATCAGCAGATCTTTCACGAAATGGAGGGGATCCCACGATGAACACGAAGAACACAAAGGGAAACGGGGGAAAACACGAGAGGAAACACACAAGAACAAGTCCAATCACACATCCACTAGACAATCAAACACACAAGATCACACGGTACATGAACAACAAAGGGAAAGATACAAGGTAAAGTTCATCTCCAAGAGGAGGTCTTGAATCCGTGAAGGATCTTCCCGCTAGGGGTCTTGAATCCAAGGTGGATCTTCTCCGTAGAGGGGCCGCGGTCTCTCTCGTGGAGTAGATCCGGGATGGATGAGCAAAGCTCTATCTCTCATATGAGCTAAACCATTGCTAACCCTAAAATGGTGGAGGTGGAGGAGTATATATAGTCTAGTACATGAAGATACATGGGCCTCTGGCCCGACTCTGCGCGCAGGCAGGCGCCGGATGTCCGGGCTGGGGGCCGGATGTCCGGCCGTTCATGGGAGGCCGGATGTCCGGGCACGGGCCGGATGTCCGGCCTGGCGATGGCCGTTCTTCGGGTGCTTCTGTTGCCCTTGCCGGATTTCCGGGGTGATGCCGGATGTCCGGCCTCTGCTGAAGCGCCGGATGTCCGGGCTGGACGCCGGATGTCCGGGCTGGCGCCGGATGTCCGGGCTGGCGCCGGATGTCCGGCGGCTGTAACTTCAGCCGCTCCGTCTTCTTCCGTCTTCTCTTCCAAGCTTCCCTCGCGGATGGTGTAGGTGTTCCTCGGCGCTTGCACTCCTCGTCGTCGTCCGTGAAGCTCCGACAATACCTATGCATGCACACGAGTGGAGTGTCAAGTAGTATACCATCCTCGAAGGGGTCAAGTGAACACGTGTAAAGGAGATGATTCACCTTTATGTATGAGAAATAGAGGTCACACGTGTCACTTCCCAAGCAGACTCTTGACATGGTGATGTCCATAGGATACACCGTATCACTATGCATACTCAGGTACTTGGACGAAGGCCGCGGGACAGCTCTACATGATGCTCAAGAGGACAGGACCGACAAGTGCTCGAGACAAGAAGAAGGAATGCTGAAGATGCTACAGGCACCGGACGTCCGGCCTGCACCGGACGACCGGCGACTCCCAGGCACCGGACGACCGGAAAACACCGGACGTCCGGCCCCTCCCAGACGACCGGACGACCGGAAGCCACCGGACGTCCGTGACTTCGGCAACAGAAGCTAAATAGCGGAAATCCGAGGATTACCGGACGTCCGGTCCCTCCGGAACCACCGGACGTCCGGTAACCCCCGGACGTCCGCTACGACGGCGACCGCGTGTGTAATATAAATACTGTTGACCTCCTCCCTTTAGACGCAGCTGTGGTTTAGCTCATTTGACACTTGTGTGGATTTCTCCCACGAGACCGGTGCGCCTCTACGGAGAAGATCCACCTCTGGATTCAAGACCCCTAACGGGAAGATCCCACGGGATTCCAAGACCTCCTCCGGGAGAAGACTATCTGTATCACCGTTGTTGACTTTGGATCATGTACCTCGACCTTGTATCGCGAATCTAGCACTTGTGTGATTGCTTCCGTGTTGATTTGAGTGTTCTCTCTTGTGTTTTCCCCGTCTTCCCCTTGTGTTTTCCCCGTGTTCATCGTGTGCCAACCTCCAAACGTGAAAGATCCGCTGATTAGGGTTCCACCCTGTATCACCTTGTGAGTAGTTACTTTTGTTCCTGAGGACATGGGAGAAGCCTTGATATAAGTAGTCATGTGAATTTGGTATTCGTTCGATATTTTGATGAGATGTATGTTGTCTCTCCTCTAGTGGTGTCATGTGAACGTCGACTACATGACACTTCACCATTATTTGGGCCTAGAGGAAGGCATTGGGAAGTAATAAGTAGATGATGGGTTGCTAGAGTGATAGAAGCTTAAACCCTAGTTTATGTGTTGCTTCGTAAGGGGCTGATTTGGATCCATATGTTTCATGCTATGGTTAGGTTTACCTTAATACTTATTTTATAGTTGCGGATGCTTGCAATAGAGGTTAATCATAAGTGGGAGGCTTGTCCAAGTAAGGATGGCACCCAAGCACCGGTCCACCCACATACCAAATTATCAAAGTACCGAACATGAATCATATGAACGTGATGAAAACTAGCTTGACGATAATTCCCATGTGTCCTCGGGGGCGGTTTCCTTCATATAAGAGTTTGTCCAGGCTTGTCCTTTGCTACAAAAAGGATTGGGCCATCTTGCTGCACCTTATTTACTTTTACTATTTGTCACTTGCTACCAATTACCTTATCACAAAATTATCTGTTACCGATAATTTCAGTGCTTGCAGAAAATACCTTACTGAAAGTTTCCTATCATTTCCTTCTGCTCCTCGTTGGGTTCGACACTATTACTTATCGAAAGGACTACGATACATCCCCTACACTTGTGGGTCATCAAGACTATTTTCTGGCGCCGTTGCCGGGGAGTGAAGCGCCTTTGGTAAGTAGAATTTGGTAAGGAAAAATTTACATAGTGTGATGAAATTTACTGTCACTTGTTACTATGGCTCAGCATCCTTTGAGGGGCTTGTTCGGGGTATCTTCAACCCGACCAGAAGAGCAAAGAGTTGCTCCTCAACCTACTGAACCTACTGAAAATGTTTGCTTTGAAATTCCTTCGGGTATGATAGAGAAACTGCTAGATAATCCTTTTCAGGAGATGGAACACTGCATCCCAATTTACACCTAATCTATGTGGATGAAGTTTGTGGATTATTTAAGCTTGCAGGTATGCCCGAGGATGTTATCAAGAAGAAGGTCTCCCATTTATCTTTGAAGGGATATGCATTGACATGGTTTAGGCTATGTGATGATATTGGATCATGGAACTATAATCGGCTGAATTTGGAATTTCATCAGAATTTCTACTCGATGCATCAGGTTCATCGTGATTGTAATTATATATATAATTTTTGGCCTCGCGAAGGAGAAAGCATCGCTCAAGCTTGGTGGAGGCTTAAGTCAATGCTATATTCATGCCCCAATCATGAGCTCTCAAGAAAAATGATCATTCAAAAATTTTATGCTCGGTTTTCTCTCAATAATCGCATCATGCTCGATAATTCTTGTTCTAGTTCTTTTATGATGAAGACTATTGAATTCAAATGGGATTTATTGGAAAGAATTAAACGCAACTCTGAAGATTGGGATCTCGACGAAGTTAAAGAGTCAGGTATGACCCCTAAGTTTGATTATATTAAAGCTTTTATGGATACCGATGTTTTCCTTGAGTTTAGCACTAAATATGGACTTGACTCTGAGATAGTAGCTTCTTTCTGTGAATCATTTGCTACTTATGTTGACCTCCCCAAGGAGAAGTGGTTTAAATACCATCCTCCCATTGAAGTAAAGGTAGTTGAACCTGTTAAAGTTGAAGAAAAGACTATCACTTACAATGATGATCCTATTGTTCCTACTGCCTATATTGAGAAACCACATTTCCCTGTTAGAATAAAGGATCATGTTGTAACATCCCAAATTTTCAATTTGGAATGTTATACATAGATTATATTGGATATCATATTTTATTGCATTTGGGTGTTGCGATTCTCGAAAATTCTAGGCAACTCAAGGACCCACGGAGAGTGTTGGGGATTTTACCGTTTTCGTATTTGAGTTTTCTCAAATACCGGTACGGGGATCACTTTGGTTTTAATTGTTTTTCTCTCCTAAAAATATTTATTAGTAAAATATATGAGCGGAGAAATATGACTTCTCCAAAATAAAAGAAATATTGGAGAAAAAATATTAAAATCACTTTTGGAATTTTATTCGGATTTATTTGTGATTTTATTTGCATAGGAAAAATGCGCGTTTTTCAAAATTGCATATAGGTCCTGGAAAAATGTTCACTTTGTCCTAAATAATATTAGAGGATGGTGATAATTTATTTCAGAATTTTTAGAGTCCGTTTAGTATATTTTTTTCGCCTGTTTTAGTACGTCAGGACTTTTTTTTATATATAAAAAAGTCAACCGACTTACCGGGCCGTGTCCGGCTAGGACACTGCGCCCGGGGCCTTTAAAGCTCGCCCGAGCCGGCCGCCCCAGCCCACCCTGCCGCGCCTGCCCTAACCCTAGCCGCGCTGCTCCGCGCCGCCGCCGCCTCTAGTCGCCGCCACCGCCCGCCGCTGCGCCCCGTCCCGCCACCCGCGGCGTACGCCACCGCCAGCCTAACCGCCGTACCGCCGCCGCACCGCCCACCGCCGTACCGCCGCCGCACCGCCCACCGCCGACTTGTCGGAGCCCGCCGCCGCCGTCGCCGAGGTAGCAGCCGCCCCGAGCCATCGCCGGTTTTTTTCTTCTTTAAAAACCGTTCGGTTTTTTTCAGTAAACCGTAGATCTATTTTTTATAGATCGGTTCAGTTTTTTTCATTTTTAGTTAACTAGCGGACGTTCGTCCGTATGTTCGTTTTAACAAACGTTGTTCACCCGTTAGTCACACACAATGAACATTCGTTCGTTAGCCTGTTCGTCCGTTTTTCTTTTTCAAGGTTTTTTCGCGATTATTTTCGATCGTGATTTCTGCCCTGAACTTGTTTTTAGTTTTTCTTTTCGCTCGAAAGTCGGTATCAGGCGATTCAAACGCCCAGATCTTCTTCTGGAAGCCCTCTTTCCGTTTAACCAACTTAAACAAGGTTTTGCTACTGTAAAATTTGACTTTAGATCAATCTTGTAAACGGATCTTGTTTCTTTCGTAGTTTGAGTTGCGTTGCTCCGTTTGATTTGTTTCTTTTTGCAAACCGAAGTTCTTAAGTTGAACTTTCTAGTTAGATCTTCTTATTTGGAGTTTTATCAGTGCATCTTTGCTTGATTGCTTATGTATGCTATTGTTTGATTCCGATAGAATTCCCGGAGTGCGAAGCGTGCTACTACGAGTCCCTAGGTTTTGCGAATTATCAGCAAGGCAAGTAACACCTTGATCATACCCTTTATTACCCAGTTTTTATGCATTAGATCAAACCTTCACACAACGCATGAGTAGGATCTCTTAACTTGTGGGTCTGGGAAGTAGATTGAGGTAGAACCTATTACCTACATTATTTTCAAACCCCTCGGAGTTACTTCTACGATATACTTAGGTTTCCATGCTATGCTCGTAGACGTGCATTGGGTTTGAGAGTATCCATGACAGATGTGAGTTGTAAGTTAATAGTTCAACTTAAGGTGGCTACTTGAATACACATCTGGGTGGATTGGTTGCAGGGCACCTGGAGAATCCAGTGTTGTCCTAGGAAATCCCGAAGGAACAGTGTGATTATCCTATGGAATGCCACCCAGGCTCAAAGGGATCATAAGACTATTCATGCTAGAAACTTCCGTGTGCATCCACAATGCCATTATGGGCTCTGGCATAGTATGAGCAAGTTGTGTGTGCTCTTTCAGTGGTGGACTAGCAGATGTAGGTGGAAGTAGGTGTACCGGTCCACCCGGGGTAAAGAGTAAATGCTTCTGAAAGACTGTGTCTTGGTCATCCGTTTCTCAAACACCATGTTGTGCGAGAAATCAAATGGAGGAGATCGAGTCTTCTGGGGAAAAGTGCGCAAACCTCTATAGAGTGTACAAACTAATCATGATTAGCCATGTCCCCGGTTATGGACATCGTGAGTATCTGGTACTTGAATTATTGGTTGATCTCATCACTCTAGAAATAAATTTGTTGGGTTAATGATGACTACTTTAATCGGGATTGAGTTGGGGGTACCTTCTCAATGATGTTTCAACTACCTTGATAGTTAAAACAAAACTTATTCCTTTGTTGTAGGGAAAATTGGCTTTATGCAAAAATCTTAACCTTAGAGCCTCCACCAGCCAAATATGCATATGGTGTTAGCCTTTATTTCTGTTACTTGCTCTATTGTGTTATCTTGCCAGCATATTCCATGTGCTGACCCGTTTCGGGCTGCAACATGTTACGTTGCAGACTTTTCAGAAGAAGAGTAAGGTGTGCTAGGTCATTTGTCATGCACTCAGCTATGCCGTTGGAGTTGATGGACTCACTTGTCTTCCAAGCCTTCCGATGTTATCGTGTTAGATGGCCTTATGCCATATACTTTTGTAATAAGTTCTCTTTTGAGACATTCGATGTAATAACTGTGTGATTGACACTCAGTTATAAACCCTTCAAATACTGTGTGTGTCAGCATTACCGACATAGGGATGACACCGAACACAGAGACTTCGGTCCATTCGGATCGTGGTCGCTACACATGCTAAAGCTTCAATTGTGGTTCGTAAGAGTAGTACTGGAACACCTACACCCTCTGAGCAAATTAAAGTTGAACCTAGTGTTGCTATTGTTAAAGATCTCTTGGTAGATACACATATTCATAATATTGAAGCCAAAAGATGCAAAGTTGATAATGATAGTGCAACTTATTTGTGGCACTGCCGTTTAGGTCATATTGGTGTAAAGCGCATGAAGAAACTCCATGTTGATGGACTTTTGGAATTACTTGATTATGAATCACTTGGTGCTTGCGAATCATGCCTCATGGGCAAGATGACTAAAACTCCGTTCTCCGAAACAATGGAGCGAGCAACTGACTTATTGGAAATCATACATACTGATGTATGCGGACCAATGAGTGTTGAGGCTAGTGGCAGGTATCGTTTTTTTTTTCGACCTTCACAGATGATTTGAGCAGATATAGGTATATCTACTTGATGAAACACAAGTGTGAAACATTTGAAAAGTTCAAAGAATTTTAGAATGAATTAGAGAATCATCGTAACAAGAAATTAAAGTTTCTACGATCTGATCGCGGAGGCGGATATTTGAGTTACGAGTTTGGCCTTCATTTGAAACAATGTGGAATAGTTTCACAACTCACGCCACCTAGAACACCACAGCGTAATGGAGTGTCCGAACATTGTAACCATACTTTATTAGATATGGTGTGATCTATGATGTCTCTTACCGATTTACCACTATCGTTTTGGGGATATGCTTTAGAGACAGTTGCATTCACGTTAAATAGGGCACCATCTTAATCCATTGAGACGGCGCCTTATGAACTGTGGTTTGGCAAGAAACTCAAGTTGTCGTTTCTTAAAGTTTGGGGCTACGATGCTTTTGTGAAAAAGCTTCAACCTGATAAGCTCGAACCCAAGTCGGAGAAATGTGTCTTCATAGGATACCCAAAGGAAACTGTTGGGTACACCTTCTATCACAGATCTGAAGGCAAGATATTCGTTGATAAGAATGGATCCTTTCTAGAGAAGGCGTTTCTCTCGAAAGAAGTGAGTGGGAGGAAAGTAGAACTTGATGAGGTAATTGTACCTTCTCCCGAATTGGAAAGTAGTACATCACAGAAACTAATTCCAGTGATTCCTACACCAATCAGTGAGGAAGCTAATGATGATGATCATGAAACTTCAGATCAAGTTACTGCTGAACCTCGTAGGTCAACCAAAGTACGATCCGCACCAGAGTCATACGGTAACCCTGTTCTGGAAATCATGTTACTAGACCATTATGAACCTACGAACTATGAGGAAGTGGTGATGAGCCCAGATTCCGCAAAATGGCTTGAGGCCATGAAATCTGAGATGGGATCCATGTGTGAGAACAAAGTGTGGGCTTTGGTTGACTTGCCCGATGATCGGCAAGCCATTGAAGATAAATGGACCTTTAAGAGGAAGACTGACGCCGATGGTAACGTTACTATCTACAAAGCTCGTCTTGTTGCGAAAGGTTTTCGACAAGTTCAAGGAGTTGACTACAATGAGACTTTCTCACCCGTAGTGATGCTTAAGTCTATCCGAATCATGTTAGCAATTGCCGCATTTTATGATTATGAAATCTGGCAAATGGATGTCAAAACTGCATTCCTTAATGGATATCTCAAGGAAGAGTTGTATATGATGCAACCAGAAGGTTTTGTCGATCCTAAAGGTGCTAACAAAGTGTGCAAGCTCCAGCGATCCACCTATGGACTCGTGCAAGCATCTCGGAGTTGGAATATACGCTTTGATGAGGTGATTAAAGCATATGGTTTTATACAGACTTTTGGAGAAGCCTGTATTTACAAGAAAGTGAGTGGGAGCTCTGTAGCATTTCTGATATTATATGTGGATGATATATTTTTGATTGGAAATGATATAGAATTTCTGGATGGCATAAAAGGATACTTGAATAAGAATTTTTCAATGAAAGACCTCGGTGAAGCTGCTTATATATTGGGCATCAAGATATATAGATAGATCAAGACGCTTAATTGGACTTTCACAAAGCACGTACCTTGATAAAGTTTTGAAGAAGTTCAAAATGGATCAGTCAAAGAAAGGGTTCTTGCCTGTGTTACAAGGTGTGAAGTTGAGTAAGACTCAATACCCGACCACTTCAGAAGATAGAGAGAAAATGAAAGTCATTTCCTATGCCTCAGCCATAAGATCTATCATGTATGCAATGTTGTGTACCAGACCTGATGTGTGCCTTTCTATAAGTTTAGCAGGGAGGTACCAAAGTAATCCAGGAGTGGTTCACTATACAGCGGTCAAGAACATCCTAAAGTACCTGAAAAGGACAAAGGATATGTTTCTCGTTTATGGAGGTGACAAAGAGCTCGTCGTAAACGGTTACGTTGATTCAAGCTTTGACATTGATCTGGATGACTCTAAGTCACAAACCGGATATGTATTTTTGTTGAACGGTGGAGCTATTAGTTGGTGCAGTTCCAAGCAGAGCGTCGTGGCGGGATCTACGTGTGAAGCGGAGTACATCGCTGCTTCGGAAGCAGCAAATGAAGGAGTCTGGATGAAGGAGTTCATATCCGATCTAGGTGTAATACCTAGTGCATCGGGTCCAATGAAAATCTTTTGTGACAACACTGGAGCAATAGCCTTGGCGAAGGAATCCGGGTTTCACAAGAGAACCAATCACATCAAGAGACGCTTCAATTCCATCCGCGATCAAGTCAAGGAGGGAGACATAGAAATTTGCAAGATACATACGGATCTGAATGTTGCAGATCCATTGAATAAGCCTCTTCCACGAGCAAAACATGATCAACACCAAGACTCCATGGGTGTTAGAATCATTACTATGTAATCTAGATTATTGACTCTAGTGCAAGTGGGAGACTGAAGAAAATATGCCCTAGAGGCAATAATAAAGTTGTTATTTATATTTCCTTATATATCATGATAAATGTCTTTTCTTCATGCTAGAATTGTATTAACCGGAAACTTGATACATGTGTGAATACATAGACAAAACAGAGTGTCCCTAGTATGCCTCTACTAGACTAGCTCGTTAATCAAAGATGGTTATGTTTCCTGACCATAGACATGTGTTGTCATTTGACCAACAGGATCACATCATTATGAGAATGATGTGATGTAAAAGACCCATCTGTTAGCTTAGCACTACGATCATTTAGTTTTACTGCTATTGTTTTCTTCATGACTTATACATGTTCCTCTAACTATGAGATTATGCAACTCCCGAATATCGGAGGAACACCTTGTGTGCTATCAAACGTCACAATGTAACTGGGTGATTATAAAGATGCTATACAGGTGTCTCCGAAGGTGTTTGTGGTGTTGGCATAGATCGAGAATAGGATTTGTCACTCCGAGTGTCGGAGAGGTATCTCTGGGCCCTCTCGGTAATACACATCGTTATAAGCCTTGCAAGCAAACGACTAAATGAGTTAGTCACGAGATGATGTATTACGGAACGAGTAAAGAGACTTGACGGTAACGAGATTGAACTAGGTATGATTGAACGAGTAAAGAGACTTGACGGTAACGAGATTGTTATGCAGTTTGACCGATAAAGATCTTCGTAGAATATGTAGGAACCAATATGAGCATCCAGGTTCCTCTATTTGTTATTGACCGGAGATGAGTCTCGGTCATGTCTACATAGTTCTCGAACCCATAGGGTCCGCACGATTAATGTTCGATGGCGATTGGTATTATGAGTTTATGTGATTTGATGTACCGAAGGTTGTTCAGAGTCCCGGATGTGATCACGTACATGACGAGGAGTCTCGAAATGGTCGAGACATGAAGATTTATATATTGGAAGGTTGTGTTTGGACACCGGAAAGGTTTCGGATGAGTTCGGGCATTTTTCAGATTACCGGGAGGTTACCGAAACCCCCCAGGGAGTTAGTGGGCCATGGTGGGAGAGAGGATGAGGTGACCAAGTGGTAGGCGCGCGCCCCCCAAGCCCAATCCGAATTGGGGGGGCGACCCCCCCCCCCTTTCCTTCTCTCCTTCTTCCTCTTCCTTCTTCTCCTACTCCAACTAGGGAAGGGGGGAAACCTACTCCTACTAGGAGTAGGAATCCCCCTTGGGGCACGCCATAGAGAGGGCCGGCCCTCCCCTCCTCCACTCCGTTATATACCGGGAGGGGGGCACCCCATAGACACACAAGTTCATTGTTTAGCCGTGTGCGATGCCCCCCTCCACAGATTTTCACCTCGGTCATATTGTCGCAGTGCTTAGGCGAAGCCCTACGTCGGTAACTTCATCAACACCGTCACCACGCCGTCGTGCTGATGAAACTCTCCCTCGGCCTCAACTGGATCAAGAGTTCGAGGGACGTCATCGAGCTGGACGTGTGCAGATCACGGAGGTGTCGTGCGTTCGGTGCTTGATCGGTTGGATCGTGAAGATGTTCGACTACATCAACCATGTTACTAAACGCTTCCGCTTTCGGTCTACGAGGGTACGTGGACACATTCTCCCTGCCCGTTGCTATGCTTCTCCTAGATAGATCTTGCGTGATCATAGGAAAATTTTGAAATACTACGTTCCCCAATAGTGCATACGTTACCATACTACTTACAAAGAATTTATGATGGGTATGTTTTCAACAACTTCTTCATCAGGTCTAAAAATATCGCGATGTTTGCACCTACATTACAGGTCTGGAATGCACATATTACCATGGTATTTACATAAAAAGTTACCCTGGTTACTTTTTCAACAAATACAATAGAATATGGAGATGGTTAATATGGGCAACATATGTTCATGGCACGTCAAGCAGAAATGAATAAAATGTAATTTTGCTTGTGTAGAATGTCATGCTAAGATGCTAACCCAGGTCAAGTACTCTGACAACAAACATTCTGATGTGAAAATGTTACTTAATAGAAGGCTAATGGAGTTTCTGCATATGTACTAGATGAAAATTCTCAACAGCCAGCATTGTATGGTTCCTTGAAATACCAGGATGATGGTCAGAGAAGGTCACATCCAGAACAGGGCTTGGACTTTCAGTTTCTTGTTCACAACATAAATATAACCCACCATATAAACTATGAGCTAATCATGTGCGCGTCGAAGACAATCAAAATTGTCGAGTATCGTATGAATGGGTGAACTGAATCATGTCCAGATGTGGAGAAGAAACCATACTCAATCAGACGAAACTATAAAATTTTGGAAAAAGAACAACGGCAAATAATCTTGATTATGTTTTGTTCTGTCAAGGCAGATTAGCAATACATCATAATAATGTGGTTATGCCACTAATACATGTGCTATATCTGTGCATATATATCATTTTTGCACACCGAGATCCACGCACACTCAGGCGGCTTATCCTCTACTAGCTACTCTGCTAGTACATCATAATTCAGAAAAGCACCCACCTAGAATTAGTTACTCTGCTAGTACAACAAAATTCAGAAAACTCACCTACCTAGAATTCATCATTTTTGCACACCGAGATCCAGGCACACTCAGGCGGCTTATCCTCTACTAGCTACTCTGCTAGTACATCATAATTCAGAAAAGCACCCACCTAGAATTAGTTACTCTGCTAGTACAACAAAATTCAGAAAACTCACCTACCTAGAATTCAGATCTTACCCAGAATTTATACCTTACGGTTGATGTAATGGAGGGTTGCAGCCAGCACCCGGACCTATCAGTCCACGAAGGTGTTGTGATGCGGAGCATCCGACGATCATCCCCATGTAAACTATGATTACTCTCCAAGCCCCAAGTGTCCACACAATGAGACATCGAGCATGCGTCATTGGACCTAAGGTGAACTCGCTCCTTTCTGAATCTTCCCTTTTCGCATGTAAGACATGGATGCTACTTCAAGCGTGGACCTTCTGCATACTCAGGTACACTCGAGGAGACCATGAAGAGCCCAAGGACCAAAGCCAAGTGTGCGCGGGAGAAAAGGAAGGAGAAGGAAGAAGAGCCAGCTGCTACAGCGGCCGGACATCCGGCCGACCCCCGGACATCCGACGCCACAAGACGGGCCGGACATCCGATGCCTGCCTAAAAATCCGGCGCCTAGCACAGAAGACACCAAAGACTGGACCCCTCCATCCTGGACATTCGGCCTTCAGCCCGGACATCCGGCCGCCCGTGAAGGCCCGGACATCCGGCCCCTCCTCGGACATCCAGCCCGTGTCTGCGCACAGTGTATAGGGCCTCCGGCCCATGTATCCCTCCAACTTACCCCTTCATCCCCCTAGACTATAAATAGACCTCCTCCTCCTCCTAGCTAGGGTTAGCTTTGTGTTAGCTCATTTGAGACCTAGAGCATAGCTCATCCATAGTGGTTCTACTCCATGAGAGACCGCGGCCTCTACGGAGAAGACCCACACCGGATTCAGGACCTCCTCACGGAGAAGATCCCTCTCTGATTCAAGACCTCCTCACGGAGATGAACTAGTTACCTTGTATCTTTCCTTTGTTGGATTTGGACTGTGTATCTCATTGTGTTGAGGATCTAGCACATGTGTGACCATCTCTTGTTGATTTGAGTGTTTTCCTCTCGTTTCCCTCGCGCTTTCCCCTCGTGTTCTTCATGTTCTTCGTGGGAATCCCCTCCAATCGTGAAAGATCGGCCTAGATCGGGTTAGCCCCGCATCATATCGTATCAAGAGCAAGGTTTCTCACGAATTTGGAGTCCCTACCACCGTTTTCTAGCCTTGTTTTTGTGATTTAGTCCTAAATTTAAAATATTCCTCACCAAAAATAGCCCCAAATTTTTTTTGTGATATGTTAGTTTGATGATGTTTTGTTGATTTTGATCCATGGATTCACTGTGTTTCAAGTGGATCTATGTAACGCCCAAGATGCGACTATATCTCCTATGCGTCGAGGCATGACTTAGAGGCATAATCGCATTTTGGTATGGTCGCAAGAAGGTTATCTTCACACATTCCCATGCACAAGAACAAAGGGGGGAAAATACATAGTTGCCTTACAATTGCCACTTCACACAATGCATAAATAAGTCATACATTCATCCAAGTACAATCATGGTCCGACTACGGACAAATCCAAATGAAAAGAAGATAACCACCCACTATGCCCGATCGGCCCTAGTAGGAACCACTACTGATCGTCGGAAAACGTCACGTACATACACCCATGTTCCTCATCAAACTCCCACTTGAGTTCCTAGCCATCAACTGAATCGAACTCGGCTGTACCTGCACCTGTGTGTGTAGTAAACTGTGAGTCACGAGGACTCAGCAATCGCATTCCCGAGTATCAAAACTATCAAAGCCTTTGGGTAAGGAGAAAGTGTATAAGTGGGTTGCTGCAACGCTAATCGTAGATGAGGTGGCTAGCATACGAATCATCATAGCGAGAAGAAAAGTGAAAGCCATCGGTCGTGAACTAAGTCATGATCACTAGATGATCATGTCTACCTACGAGTCATCCATAACCCAGCCGTGTTCTCTTCTCGAACTCCCTCGAAAAGAGACCATCACAACTACTCACACGGTAGTGTATCCTGTTAGAGTTTTTGTGTCAGTTATCTACAACCGGATATTAACAAATTCCAATCTGCCACATAACCGTGGGCACGGCTTTCGAAAGACATAACCCTGCAGGGGTGTCCCAACTTAGCCCATCACAAGCTCTCGCGATCAACAGAGGTAAAAACCCTTATCTTAGGGACTACCCGATCAGACTTAGAATCCCAGTGTACAAGATATTTCGACAATAGTAAAACAAATCTAGCAAGACCTCCCGACGTGCCGACACCCTGATAGGAGCCGCGCGTATCTCGTCATAGGCCACGATCGGATAAGCTACACGTACAGATAAAACCAATCCTCGAGTTTCCTCGTGGTAGCCCCGCACAGTGCTCTAGTTTGGACCAACACTCATGTGGAGCACTGGCCCGGGTTGTAAATTAAGTCCTCGGGTGCTAGCCGGTCCCTATGCAAGTTTTAGTTATTAAGCAAATGGTAAAACCAAAGTTGGGCCTTGCTGGAGGAGTTTTATTCAAAGCGAACTATCAAGGGGTCCCCATATACCCAACCGCGTTAGGAATGCAAAATCAAGGAACATAACACCGGTTTATCAGTTCTTAAGGCGGCATGAGTGGAACAGAACACCGAGCAAAAGGCCAAGCCTTCCACCCATTCCCAAGTATATAAGGTGCATTAATTTAAATAGAGATGTTGTGTTATCCCAAAAACCCAATCCACATGGAGCAAACTTCATCTTCACCTGCAACTATCAACGCTATAAGAGGGGTTTGAGCAAAATTGTAACTTAGCCAAACAACGGTTTGCTAGGTAGGTAGTTAAAAGTTTCATGGCAAGGTAGGGGCTGACATGCAAAAGGATAGGTATCGCGACAAAGCAATAGAGCGAGGCATCTAGCATAGCAACAATAGAGGTGATATCAAGGAATGGTCACCTTGCCTGGGATCCCGCAAGGAAGAAGAACGAGTCCATGAAGAAGACAAACGGAGGTAGTCGAACGAATCCTCACAACTCTGGAACGAAATCGAAGCTAACGCGAGAAGCAAACCGGAAAGAAGCAACCAACATGGTAAACACACAAGCATAAACAAACATATGATGCACAATCAAGTATGATGCATGTCCGGTTTTAAATATGCATGGCATGGCAAAGTGCACAAACAACACTACAATTTAAGTGGAGCTCAATATGCAACGAGTTGCATATTGACGAAACACCACATTCTATTTATTTAGTTTACTCTCGTTTATGAACCCAACAAGTTTAATTGTTTTTAGCATGGCAAGAGGTGCAACACAATTAAACTACACTATCTAAGCAATTTAAATGGGGCCGGAAACAACAAACAACAATTCCGGAAAATTCCCACATGTCATTTAGCAATTTTTAAAGCAAACAACAATTTAACCATTTTAAATGTTGTTATCATGATGCGGATGACATATACAAGTTTTATGCAATTTTTAAGAAAATGTTGACATAAGCATGATATGAAGCAATTGTCACCATGGTGGAAAGAAAGGGTGCGACGGCAACGAATCCGAAAATGATGCCACGGCAACATATCGCTTCTGACAACTCTTCGAGATGTCGGTGCAAAAGAAGTGTGACGTGTGGTACATGCAAAAGATGGTGGTACTTGGCAAGGAGAACGGCGACGGTAGTTGTACATTTCGGCGGTTGTCGAACTCGACGAGTGATGGTCGTCATGGTACTTGGGGTCTTCGGACTTGCCGGTCTCGGTTCTAGCGACGGTAGTGGTACACGGTCATCGTGGTACTTGAAGAATCCGAGTCCCTTCGGGTGTAGTAGTACTCGGCAAACTCCAAGATGGTCTTGACGATTCCGAACACGGTGGTAGAGTACTTGGCGTTAATGTGGCCTCCGGGTTACTTGTCGGTCCAACAAGCGGAAACAATTCGAGGCGGTCACGGGCACGGGCACGACGTGTGCTCGTCTTCTCGCAGACGAGATGAAGACCATGACAGGGACTTGGCACGACATCTGCTTGGTGTAGATCGGAGAGGCCATGGCGTGGCGCTCTCCTTCTTGGGATCGGACGAGGACGAGGAAAGCAGAGAAGCTCGCGGGCTCCTCGAAGAAGATGGCGGTGGCTTGGCTGCTCCATCCATAGCGTGTCGGCATGGAAGAGCAGGTCCGGTAGGGTCGCGAGCGACGCGTGGTCGAAGCAGCAGCAGAAGGGAGCGCGGGCATCTTGACCCAGGCGTCCATGGAGGGGTCGAGGTCAGAGTTGTCCCGCCAGGATCGGGACGAGGGCGGCGGGATCTGGGCTGTGGCGGCCTTGGAGCTTCAAGCGTCCGGCTACGGTACTGGAGCAGCGGTGGCAGCAGGCCGGAGGGGCGGCCATCAACGAGGTCACCACGAGCAGAGGAGGTCCGGGGCTTGGGCGTGAACTCCGGCGGGAAGACGGCGAGGGCGAGGTGGAGCGGCGGAGCATGGGGTGTGGCGCCCCAAGACCGACGCTCCAGAAGACTTCCATATTTGGATGTTACCGTGTGTTTCTTTTTGGTTGTTCTATTTATTTTTGCATTGCATCATGTCATCATCCCATCATCTCATTAATTTTTGCAACTAAATAAACCGTATGGATCTTCGGTTCATTTAAATTGAGGGAAATGCACATGGTGTTTTCTCTTTATAATATATCCTCCCAATACTTTAGGGAGTTACAATAAATATTCCATTTGTATGGAATCAACTCGAACAAACTTGCATTTTGAATCCTATCTGTTTCCAAATATTTAAATTCATGAGATTTCTCCAAATACTTCAATTCGAGTTGTGGCCCTTTGAAATATGTCAAAGTAGGTCCATGCCAGTTTTTTTTCATCTTAACTTGTATTCGAGCCATCGGGCCGAACATCCGGGTCCCGGGCCGGACATCCGGCTCGTGGAGGGAAAAATCGCGCAAGTTTCTGTACACAAACCCCGGATTTCTGGACCTAACCCCGGATGTCCAGCCCCTGGCATTTCAGCTTCACGTGTTTCACTGTTTTGTCCATAACTAATTCATCCGGAGTCCGATTTTGACGTTCTTTAGCTCGTTTTGAAGCTATTGACATCCCCCATCACATAAAAATACTACCATCACCATTTGAATCCATCAAATTTGTGAAGTTTGGCATCTTTGCCTAGGCCTTCCACCATATCATCCGCATAACCACCACCGACTTACGCAACCTAACCCATTTTGGTTCATATAGCATTTGTGGTTGTTTGAGTTGTGATTTGAGTCTCCTAAGGTGTTTTGGCTACTTAGGGACAATTGCATCTTCATCAATCACCACCACCACTTCCGCATAACCTGGTCCACTATAAATTGCCAACCCAACTTAACCCAATTTTGTTCGAGCTTGTTTCAGTTGTGGCTTGTATCTCCTAAGGTGTTTCGGCTACTTAGGGACGGTCACTTCAACTCCGACAACATGTATAGCCCTACCATCCTCTTCCGCAACCACCACCGCTTTCCCACTACCACCATTTTGACATTTGTCCTTGAGGTTTTCAGTTTGCGGTTTTTCCCGTTTCCTAAGGTGTTTCGGCTAATTAGGAACGGTTCTACATCAAGAGCACCGCTTCTCATCATCATCATCAGACGGTAACTTCAACGACATCATTGTATATTCACCTTGCAATTACATTGTTAAACCCTGGCCCATTTTGCGTCACTTGCCTATCGAGACTAGCCTTTGAGTATTGTCGGCAACGTTACTTGTGCACATTAGTGATCCTAGATCCGTGCTTCCATTACATACATACCATATCATCTTGGTATCATCATATCATCTCTTGTGTCACAAGATTTTTCCCGCATATACACAATTTCTATCTTGGTTAGTGCATTTTCCATAGTGGCCAATAAAAAGAGCTCAAAGGAGAAAAGAGCCAAAAAGCTTTTAAGCAAAAGAGAAAAACAAAGAAGCTTGTAATCAAGAGCCATAGCATCATACCACATTGCATATAAGATTGTCATATCCGATCATCTTGGATCAACACCGGGAACCATACATACACAGCATACTTGGGATAGAAAGTATATACATTTTGCATCTCATAGGTTGTGCACAAGTGTCGTATCCGCCTATAGAGCAATCGTGCTAGCGTCTCTCTTGAGTTGTGCAACATGAGCGTTTTCCGTGGATTCCACATTTTATGCTCATTCCTTGGTTGCACGACCACATCTATCTATCTGTGTATGTGTTTCCATGTGCCACCCATATTGCTATTGGTCTACTTGTTTCACTTGCGAATTTGTGAATCTCTTTCAACATTATTGACTATTTCTAACATTTTGCATCAAATTTTTGTGCCACTATCCTCACCAAGCTCCACCAAAAGCTTTATTGTGTAGGTGTGAGAATTGACAAGAATCAATACCAATTGTATTATTTCCTTGATACATTATTGAGTGATCATTGGTCCATTCTCAACATTGGGTAAGGTACATTGGTCTAGTTTTTCTCTTTCTCGCACTCACCACTACTTGAGTCTTGTGATGGGTAGGCAAAGCATTTCATCTACGGGCTTCGACATCGACGGCGCGAACAACTACATCCACACACAAACCATCGGACTACAACGAGCAATGCAAGAGCGCCTCGACAACATCGCCATCGACATACGACACACTGAGGCAAGGAGAAGGTCTTACATCGATGACGTGTGCGACTTCTTCGACAAACACATGGCGGAGATCCGACACATGGTGGTCGACTACAAGTCTTCTTCCCCTTCGTCATCTTCTCAGCGGCAACATTCAAGTCACAAGTCTTCGGAGCGCAAACATGATGCAAGTGCAAGTCGTCCACGTCCACACCACCATGGCGACCATCAACATTGTCATGAAGGGCCAGTCACCTCCAAGCAACATGTGCATAACAACGACGAACGACATCTTCTAAGAGCTCAAGAACGACAGCAACGCCATCAAGATGAAGATGCTCGATATGCGCAAACCTACAAGTCTGAACAAGCTCTACTTCACGCCAAGCCCAAGCTTCAAGAGTACATAAGAAGAGCGCGAGATAAGCACACCCAAGAAAGAGCTACGGCTACAACCACCACTTCGGCATCTTCTCCAAGTGTTCTCAAGGCATCTTCGCCTTTGGACGTATGGCATCTTCGCCTACTTCTCGTGAGCTCGCCTACATCGACATCTCCAACTACAAGGTGACCACCTACGAGCGAGGGCGACACTTCCATCTTCGGAAGGTCCCCACATCAAGACGGCGACAAGAAGGTCGAGCAAGGGCCATCCCCTTCGACCAAGGCGACGAGCATGAACCTCTTCAACAACATGCAGACGGCGCCCCAATATGACTACTACTCCGAGTCAAGCTATGCGAGCGCACAAGAGACCTTCTCTTTAATCTTGGAGGAGAGTGATGATTTGCCACATCCCACGGCATTCATCTTTGGTGGCGTTATGGATGAGGAGGTTGAGCATGGGATTCTCCCTTCAACCAAGGCGGCGATAGGAGTTGAGCATGGAGACGTTTGCACCTACATCTCTCCGACACCTACATATCATGAGATGCACCAATTTCCATGTGAGGAGAGACACCACCACATGAGTGACATGAGTGACTCCACCATATGTGACATTGAGAGCATTTCTTTTGAGAGGATGAGAGTGATCACCACTAGCCCCACACATGAGAGCATGCCACATATCCTATGTGAGGTTGAGAGCCATTTGAGTGACTCCACCAACCATACGAGTGAGAGCATCCAAGACGGAGTGAGTGAGCCACACCACAGCGAGTGAGGTAGTTGAGAGGGCATGTGATGCCACTATGATTTCTAACGACTTAACCTCTACTCCGAGTGTGTTTTCTTTGGTGCTAGGTCTCCTACATGACGACATGCCTAACCTCAATGAGTATATCCCTCCAATGGGAAACCCTATGGCCACGGTGGAAGAAGATGCACCACCCACATGGTTCCATCAAGATGGAGATGACCGCGACTTGGTCTTCAACACCTCACCTTCAACAAATGAGAGATGCTTCAAAGGTAACATAGGTGATGGTGCTTCTCTTGCCCCACTAGTGGACTATCTTGACAGTAATTGCTTGCATGATGTTGACACACCTATTATCATGCTTCATGCTAGTGTGACTTCCTCGTGTCATGACTTACCAATTTATGATGAATATGATGATGAGCTTGTTGAGTTGCCTAGTTGTGATGCTATTCTCCATAGGATATCATGTGAAAATTCTTTTGGTCACATCATGTTCGACAACCCTCTAAACTTGTCATATGCTATGAGTGAGATCTCCCATATTGCATCATTTCAATCTCAACATAGTAACTATGCATGCTCCATTAAAGTAAACCCTATTTGCACTTATGGCATAGATGACAAGATGATGGTCATTGGCTTTGTATTTCTTGTGATGATATTGCCATGCTTCCTTTACATGATTTGCGCAATTCATCTACTATGCCATGCCATGATCACATTATTCCGGATATGCTTTGTTTTGGATGTTGTCAATATTCTCCATGTGATGTTTCCACTAATGCTCATGAGGAGACCCCCATAGTTTCCTCATACATACTAGGAGATCTTGATGCATTCCATACTTTGCATAGTTCCCATAATTGTGTGCACCATACGCATTCCATGAATCACAATGATATTTCTCATGATGCATTAATTACACAATTTGAGTCTCCATTATGCTATACATAACAACAAACCGCTCATGATGGATGACATGTTTCTATATCATGCATCTCATTTATTTGAGCATTGGCTATTTTGTGCTAACGAACACATGCACGTGCGCATCATGATTGATGATGTGTACATATACCACGCACACACAATTTTCTCTTTGTCTTTGATTTGTGTAGGTACTCACCAATACTTGTCAACCTCACAATCCCATGAGTTAACAAAACGAGCTCTTGAGAGCAACGATGATTTGGGATCTCGTGGATTGTCCCTACCACCGCTCTCTTCGCACCACTATGCGCAAATCTTTTACTTGGCTCTCACACGATGATGGGCTATCTACCACTTGTCACCTTATGCCCATTCTATCGTGTTCAGTTTGCATGTTATGCCTCTTGCTAGGACTTTGCCATGCAATTGTGACCCTTGCTTGCATTTACCCATGATTCACCATTCTACTCCTACTATGTGTATTTGCATGCTTGGTGGAGATACTAGTAGCTATTACCATGATTTCTTTGTGCCCCATGCTATTGATGCTTGTTGTATTGGGAGAGTCACGATGTCCCATTGCTATTTACATATGGCCTCTCACCAATACATTGATACTATTTTGCTCATATCTTGCTTTCATGCTTGTGATATGCCATGTGCATTATTCATGCCTACTATTCGCACAGATGCCATGATTTCCATGATTACCTCTAGTATGTTGCATCTTCGCACTACTAGCTTGTTGACTCGATCACTATGATTGCTTGCTATGTTGCATCACCCATGTTTCACTCTTACTTGCTTTCTTGGGTTGATGACATATGTGTTCATGCATTTCCCATGATATATCTTGATCATTGTCACTTGTCTCCAATAGTTGCATCTCTCATATTCACTTATAGTGAGTGAAACCGTGCTATGCTTGTTGATCTCGGAGACTTTGACACCCTTCTTGTGATGCATACTTTCTTGATTGAGCCTATTGCACTTGGTTGTTCTCGCATCTTATGCCTACATACCATGCACCACACCCTTGTACTTTCTTATGATGAGCATGATGCAAACACTTGTTGGGTATCTTACCACACGAATGATAGGTTTTGCACTTCCGCTAACCTCATTTGTTTTTCCGAGTGTTTGTCATGTTCTTTCGTTTTGAAGGATTCACAATGTGATACCTTCATGAGACATACTGGTCATGCAAAGGCCTACATGATGCGCGACACCAACATTTTCGACATCCTCATAAAGGTGAACTCCTTCCCTTTGAGACATCCTCAATTACGCATATTGGATGGGTCATTCTTTCATTGTTGTCTCCTTCTTGTCCACATGATACATCTACTTGAGGGAGGACTGGCATTGGAGATGGACCATATGGACTTTCAAGTTGAGGAGCGTTCGAACTTATTGGATGCACCTTTGGACCTACACTCATGCCATGACATCGAGCATTGGTACATCGACAACCCTTTGACACATTGCACCAAAACCTCCGTATTTGTTGGTTGAGTGCCCACATGCCATGCTCGATGGACATATCATACCCATAAAAAAATTCCGTCTTATGCATGGATTGACTCACAGTATGATTGCCTTGTTGCATCTTGTATTCCCATGTCATCCATGATATATGTGAAGGAAATATGCCCTAGAGGCAATAATAAAGTTGTTATATATATATATATATCCTTATACCATGATAAATGGTTATTATTCATGCTAGAATTGTATTGATCGGAAACTTGATGCATGTGTGGATACATAGACAAAACAGAGTGTCCCTAGTATGCCTCTACTTGACTAGCTCGTTGATCAAAGATGATGTTTCCTGACCATAGACATGTGTTGTCATTTGATGAATGAGATCACATCATTAGAAGAATGGTGTGATGGACATGACCCATCATTTAGCTTAGCATAATGATCGTTTAGTTTTATTGTTATTGCTTTCTTCATGACTTATACATGTTCCTCTTACTATGAGAATATGCAACTCCCGAATACCGGAGGAACACCATGTGTGCTATCAAACATCACAGCGTAACTGGGTGATTATAAAGATGTTGTACGGGTGTCTCCGAAGGTGTTTGTGGTGTTGGCATGGATCAAGAATAGGATTTGTCACACCGAGTGTCAGAGAGGTATCTCTGGGCTCTCTCGGTAATACACATCGTAATAAGCCTTGCAAGCAAACGACTAATGAGTTAGTCACGAGATGATGTATTACGGAACGAGTAAAGAGACTTGCCGGTAACGAGATTGAACTAGGTATGATGATACCGACGATCGAATCGCAGGCAAGTAACATACCGATGACAAAGGGAACAACGTATGTTTTTGTGCGGTTTGACCGATAAAGATCTTCGTAGAATATGTAGGAACCAATATGATCATCCAGGTTTCGCTATTGGTTATTGACCGGAGATGAGTCTCGGTCATGTCTACATACTTCTCGAACCCGTAGGGTCCGCACGCTTAACGTTCGATGACGATTGGTATTATGAGTTTATGTGATTTGATGTACCGAAGGTTGTTCGGAGTCCCGGATGAGATCACAGACATGATGAGGAGTCTCGAAATGGTCGAGAGGTAAAGATCAATATATTGGAAGGCTATATTCGGACATCAGAAAGGTTCCGAGTGATTCGGGTATTTTTCGGAGTACCGAAGAGTTACGGGAATTTGCCGGGAGAAGTAGTGGGCCTTAATGGGCCATAGAGGAAAGGAGAGAATGGCCTCAAGGGGTGGTCGCCCCCCCCCCCCCCATGGGCTGGTACGAATTGGACTAGGAAGGGGCGGCGCCCCCCTCCTTCCTTCTCCCCTCCTCCTCCTTCCCTCCTTCTCCTAGTTGGACTAGGAAAGGAGGAAACCTACTCCTACTAGGAGTAGGAATCCTCCCCCCTTGGCGCGCCCATACTAGGCCGTCCTCCTCCTCCCTCCCTCCTTTATATACGTGGGGTGGACACACAAGTTGACAATTGTTTTAGCCGTGTGCGATGCCCCCCTCCACTGTTACACACCTCGGTCATATTGTTGCGGTGCTTAGGCGAAGCCCTGCGTCTGTAACTTCATCAACACCGTCACCACACCGTCATGCTGACGAAACTCTCCCTCAGCCTCAACTGGATCAAGAGTTCGAGGGACGTCGCCGAGCTGAACGTGTGCAGATAACGGAGGTGTCGTGCGTTCGGTGCTTGATCGGTTGGATCACGAAGACGTTCGACTACATCAACCGCGTTACTAAACGCTTCCGCTTTCGGTCTACGAGGGTACGTGGACACACTCTCCCGCTCGTTGCTATGCTTCTCCTAGATAGATCTTGCGTGTTCGTAGGATTTTTTTTTTTAAATACTACGTTCCCCAACAATATGAGCTTGTGCATTTCCTTAGCAAATTTGTTGTGATCTACCTTGATGGCATATTCTTACATAATGATCACATTGCAAAACATCAATTGCATGATAACATACAGATATTGAGCATCACTTGCCATGTTCATGCTCTTGATAAACCGTCCCATTATGACATCATTTTGCACAATGGTAGAAGTTGTAGCTTTATGCACCATGCCAATTACCCTACCTTTGTGTACAAAAAAAATGAATTTGCTCCCATGAATGCTTTACTTGTCATTCTACATCTTTTGGATAAGCATCATGTGCCTTGTCACACGGACTCATTCTTACATGATGGACACTTTGTGTGCGCTAACCATTGTATTTCTGAGTGTCGTTTGTGTTTGCTCTTATTACATGTATACCACTCCCGCGACACCTTGGAGTACTTGGATTGCGCCATGTCTTTGACTCCGTCCAACTACAAGTCCGTCCGCGACAACCGTTTCCATGGTGATGAGATTTCCGATCCGAGGTCGGATCTTTCCCAAGGGGGAGGAGATGATGCGGAGCATCCGACGATCATCCCCATGTACACTATGATTACTCTCCAAGCCCCAAGTGTCCACACAATGAGACCTCGAGCATGCGTCATTGGACCTAAGGTGAACTCGCTCCTTTCCGAATCTTCCCTTTTCGCATGTAAGACATGGATGCTACTTCAAGCGTGGACTTTGTGCATACTCGGGTACACTCGAGGAGACCATGGAGAGCCCAAGGACCAAGGCCAAGTGTGCACGGGAGCAAAGGAAGGAGAAGGAAGAAGAGCTAGCTGCTACAGCGGCCGGACATCCGGCCGACCCCCGGACATCCGGCGCCCCAAGACGGGTCAGACATCCGGCGCCTGCCCGGAAATCCGGCGCCTACCACAGAAGACACCCGAGACTGGACCCCTCCAGCCCGGACATCCGTACGCCCATGAAGGCCCGGACATCCGGCCCCCGCCTGGACATCCGGCCCCTGTGTGCGCACAGTGTATAGGTCCTCCGGCCCATGTATCCCTCCAACATACCCCTTCGTCCCCCTAGACTATAAATAGACCTCCTCCTCCTCCTAGCTAGGGTTAGCTTTGTGTTAGCTCATTTGAGACCTAGAGCATTGTTCATCCATAGTGGTTCTACTCCACGAGAGACCGCGGCCTCTACAGAGAAGATCCACACCGGATTCAGGACCTCCGCACGGAGAAGATCCCTCGCGGATTCAAGACCTCCTCACGGAGATGAACTAGTTACCTTTTCTCTTTCCTTTGTTGGATTTGGACCGTGTATCTCGTTGTGTTGAGAATCTAGCACATGTGTGACCATCTCTTGTTGATTTGAGTGTTTTCGTCTCGTTTCCCTCGCGTTTTCCCCTCGTGTTCTTCGTGGGAATCCCCTCCAATCGTGAAAGATCGGCCTAGATCGGGTTAGCCCCGCATCATGTTATCTAGCTTCCACACCTGCACCTTCAGACGAATGCTGCTATTGTATAGGACGAGCAGGGCAAGGACGAACTCGGACGTGTGAACAAGGAGGAGTTTCCTCGCTAATCTCAAAAGGAACAAGCAGAACAGGGACGAGCACGGATGGGAACCAGAACAACGACGAGCTCAGAGGTCAGCTCAGACGGGAAAGCGCCCAAGCCGGTGGTGTACGAGCGGAGCAGCTATGAGGTCGAGGACAAGCGGAGAAGTTGAGATCGAAGTCGAAAAATGGGCGTTGATGGCGAAGTCGACGGCGACGACCGGCCCGGCCGGCGGTGGGCTTGAGGACGAGCTATGGGATTGAGGTGGAGGAATACAGAGTATTGGCGACGGCGGCGGACAGGAGTTCCATCTTATCGCGGCATGGTGAGAGAGAGGAAAGAAACCGCTTGACTTTGGTCGAACGAATCGGTACGCGTTCACTTCGCGGTGGCATGCATGCGTAAATATGTATCTACTCCATCTTCTTCGTTTTCAGCAACCCAGTGGCGATATCGCGACCGTACGAGCAAAAAACGGATGGCATCCAGCTCATGTGGCAGTTTTGCAAAAACGATTTAGGTTGCCATATACTTTCTCCGTCCGAAAATACTTGTCATCAAAATGGATAAAAGGAGATGTATCTAGAACTAAAATACATCAAGATACATCACCTTTATTCATTTTGATGATAAGTATTCCGGACGGAGGGAATACATATTTCGTTTTATTTGTTCCGGTGTGTTATTTAAGGCTGGAGTCTATGGTTAACGTAACAGAATAAGCTGATATCTTATTCCATTGTCATATTCCTGGAGATCACGCGTACGAGTACCAGCTAGCTCCCTACTTGATTGATTTCTTAAGCTAGCTTGCACACAGCACCCGCACGTATAAAACAACATGACCGCCGGCTTGCTTGATGGACGGCTCGCCTCGACGAAAAACACACACGGCACATTCGAACAATACGAGGACACGCCGAGTTGATTGCAAAAGGACCGTGTCGTGCCTTTGGATTTTTAATTGCTACTCCCTCCGTTCCCAAATATAAGTATTTCTACAAATTTTAACAAATGACTACGTACGAAACAAAATGAGTAAACATATACTCTAAAACATGTCTACATACATCTGTATGTTGTATATCATTTGAAATGTCTACAAAGACTTATATTTAAGAACGGAGGGAGTATTTCTGATTGGGATCACGGTTGGATTTACCTATATATCAGCTGCCAACACAAGCTACCCTATTTCGTAGAGTACACGTATAGGCCATGGACACAGACGAATTGGGTTTAATTCCAACATCGGTGTTCTTGTGCAAGGGGATTGTGGGCCGGTTGAAGCCAATGATGGTGACTTTGGCCTGACTTAGATGCTTCTAGTGCCAGGGGTAAACTTGTCATTTCACATGTCATTTAACATCATTAGGTCAAAAAATAGATGAAAGTGTTATATTGCGAACAAAAAATATAGTTGGTGTTATATAGGGAAGAAATATTTCTTCAATGTTAAATAGGGAAATGAAATTTAAAACAGTGTCAAATAAGGAATTCTTTCCTCCATCATGGGCCCATTTCGAGATCTCTAGCCGATGCCGTATATTGCGGTACTGTAAAATTAGTTTACGGGACAGTAAAATGCTTTTGCTGTACCAAATTGACTCTGCCAAAACAAATACTACAAAACTGTACTGGAAAAAAAAGGCGATGATTCGGCGCCGCTCTGGCGGCCACTGCCGAGCTCCTCCGCCTGCTCTGGCGACACTCCGGCATTGACCGGTTTAGAGTTTCAATATATGGGGACTTGCAAAACTACTCAAAAACTGCATATTTGAGGTATGTAGGAGATAATATACGGGGACTTGGAAAAAAAATAGGAGTCGGCCATTTTACATTATCTATTTGGTGCGTTTTACGGTATCTGTACTGCATATTTAGAGGTTTGAGCAGTTTTACGGAATCTGCTAGAGATGCTCTTACACACACACAGCACACTGTAGCAACAAAAAGAACACCAGGTGCAAGTGCAATTGGATATCTTTCAAAAACATGTAAGTAATACCTACTAAGCAAAAGAAAGTAGGATGAAAACAATTATGCACTTGTGTTGCTATAATTCAAACTACAGATACAAACTTGGTGCAGCATCACAACTTTATGCTGAAATAATTTGCACCCCAAATGAAGAAAGATATTTTTGTGCGGAATCTATCAAATTGACATGTTAGCATTGAGAGGAAAAGAAAATGCCTGTAAGGTCTACTGTGGGCACAAACTGCACCACCCACTTCAACTATCTAAGCTGATAATCCTTGCATGATTTCAGAAACACTGCAAAGATGAGGTTCAGAATGAAGCAACAGTATTTGTGAACCTATAATTTTATTAACCATTAGACCAAGTCTATAGAAAAACATATGAACAGCTATAGATAGTTGACCAAGTCAAACTTGTTTTAAGTTTGCCAAGTCTATAGAAATATGAACATCTCTAACACCAAACTAGTTCAGCAGATTCATCATGAAATATATTTCTGTACTGTATATACTTGATGTTTTATATAATAAATATATTTTCTATAGAATTGGTCAAACTTAAACTAGTTTTGACTTAGACAAAACTAGAACTTCAATTAATTTGGGATAGAGGGAGTAGAAAGTTGCATCGAACAAAATAACAAGGTGAAACCTATCTTCCAGTGGAATGTATAGCACACCACACTTGCAAGTAAAAATGTTAAGAAATATTAAAAAGCATATGGAATTTTCCGTCAAAAGAAGAGCAGAGAATGTGGTAATTATCCATGACAAACACATGATATGACCTGCGGCAACAGTTTCAGATTGGATTATGATATCTGCATTGTCAGCATCACACAACAGGTATGAGATGAGTCGGGAATGGTGGTTAGGAAGAACCATCAGGTAGGAAGAACCATCAGGAGAGCGGGGATACCAGAAAATTAATGATACCTTGTTTTTGTTTTTAGAAGACCTCCAATGGCTTAAAATCCATTGAATTCCTGAACAGTAAGAGATTAACTGAAGTCAGAGAAAATTGCAAAGGCTATTTGACAGTACTACATGATGAAGAATAATACCGGGTGCCACCAAGTGTGATAAGAATCTGAGCCAGCTGGCAACATAAGTTGATGATCAAAGGATCTTTCCAATCTCCAATGGCAACTCAAAGGCAGCATTCCAAGCAACAGTTGGGAACACTTGAAGATCACCTCAAGAGGTACTGCTGATACGACTTGAATTAAAATAGTCACAATAAGCAGGTAAATGTGGTGTCCGACATTATCTCAATAATATACTCCCTCTGTAAACTAATATAAGAGCGTTTAGACCACTATTTTAGTATTCTAAACGCTCTTACATTAGTTTACGAGTGAGTACCTGTTGTTTGATATTTGCATTTCCATCTACCTCGATACTTCTTCTTTACTTTGCATATAGATGGAACAATACAAAAAATACCACTCCATAGTAGATTAGAATACGATTCCTCTCAAGTTAGAGAAGGAATTATTGCAAAAATAAACAATGTTTTTTAAAGGGAGAAAAATACACCCAAAACAAGTTTTTCTACGGACACCACAGTTACAACATGCAAAAAGACTGAAAACACGGTTTACTCCTCTCGCAATGCTACTCTTGGTCTTCAGTAAGTGCACCTTAACATTCCTGGTAGCACAAATACATGACCTTCGATATGTTGATTATCATTTCCACCAGAAAAGAAACAGTTACGGTAGCACAACTGTCTAGTATCCTGACATAAATAAATTGTTGTACTTACACAATCAAATGGGAAAAACAGTTGCCTATATCATCAAAACAGCAGTGGAGAATCACTCCTAAGACTACAGAGACTTTTTTTTTACATGATGATGAGACCTTCCATCATCACTTCTGAGACCAGTCTTAAGGTCCCGTTACACTATGCCTTGCTTAGCCGACTCTGCACTTCAAAATCTGCTATTGCCCGAATGCACTCAAGCATGTTCTTTCATCAACCTGCACCCTATTACTACTTATGGAGGCACCAAAGCAAATGCATATGAGATCTTCAAAGATTCATATGTGCTCATGAAATTCGATGGTGCAAGAAAATGACGATCCTTCCATATCTAATTGATCAATCAGAATAGTCCTCTTCACTATACTGCCCCATATCTTCTACACGAGAATGCCTCGGATGCTCATCAAGATCATCATCAACAGAAGATCTTTGTCGCTTTAAATTCCCCTACAGAGGAGAAATCCTTTAGTTAAAGGTAATGGTAATGCATAAAGATCAATTTATGCTCCAACATGGGAAGAGTTGGGGATAATAAAAAGGTGAACAATCCTAAGAGCGAGAATAGGTTTACTGATAGCAAGAAACCCAGTAGCTTTATATATGGCTTGGTGAGAAGATGATCCACCTACAAATATACTGCCTCCAATCAAAAATATAAGGTGTATTGATTTTTGTAAAAGTCAAACCTATCTACATTTGACCAAGTCTATTGAGAAAAAAATATCTACCATTAAATTCATCATAGAATATATTTTCATATTCTATTTATTTGGTACCGTGCTATCCATGTGGAGTTGGTTGCGAGATCTTATGGGTTTCAGCTCTAGCCTACCCCAATTTGTTTGGGACTAAAGTGTTTGTTGTTGTTGTTGTTGTTGATACATTTTTCTGTAATCTTGGTCAAACGTAGAAATATTTGATTTTGGAAAAAAAAATACACCTTATATTTTGGACCAGAGGGAGTACTAAATAGAGACAAAAAACTGAAGAACGAAAATGCTACCTAGCTGTGGTATAGTAGTTCACCGCAAAGTAAACTTTCATGCCAGCAGTTATAAAGGAAAAATGAGTCATACATGCATGCTGGATGATTCTCCGTGTTCCATCTCATCACCATATGCTGTCCTGCTCACAATAATTCTAGAAGGCACTGGAAAATGCTCAATTTCATACCCAGATCTCCCCTCTTTAGCTTTCTTCTTCTGCAATACTAACTTGGTAGGAAGAGGCTGCCAAGTGGACAATAAAGTGTCACCCAAATGTGCAATGAATAATTGCCACATATTAGAATAAAATCAGAATAAATAAAGTATGCACAGAGCAAGTTACCAAATATTTTGCATCATCATCATCAAATGAGACAAGGTAAGTCGTTGGATCTTGTTTGTCATCCCCCCTTACCTGAATCACAAAACAAGAAAAGGCATGTAGGCAGTTTTACACCAGTAGAACGAAAAGTTAGACAAAATCGCAGACACGTTAGCAAATGCCACATACTTCCCAGTGATATTCTCGAATCCAGGAGTACTGGAAGTCTTCATTTTCATCATCCAAGTCCTTGACAAGCTAGAGAAAACCATAGTCGTAATAAGATTATGATAGTAACACCAAAAATATATATAACCATGACCTGTGACATTTTAAATAAAGATGTACTAGAGTCGAGAAAAAGGATGGATACCTCGTGGGGTGCTGGAGCCATATATGCCAGAAATTTCTCTTGTTTTGCAGGGTCTGAACCACTGACTTGAAAACTTTTCATCAGAGCCTATCATGAGAACACGGAAAACCTCAGATATACTCCCTCCGTCCCACAATATAAGACGTTTTTGCAAGCTATGTTAGCTTGTACTCCCTCTGTACCATAATATTTGTCTTTCTAGCAGCTCAATTTGAACTGCTAGAAAGACAAATATTATGGTACAGAGGGAGTAAAAATGTCCTATATTATGGGACAGAGGGAGTACTTAGTAATCGTGTAGGTGCAATGCACGTTAATATTTAGTAGGATATTAATTGCATATTGATGTTAGGTAAGATATCAATTGCACGTTGATAATTGACAGGATATCAATTGCGCAGCTGATTTTATAAGATGATGTTGAGTCTAAATGTATCTACAATCAGTGGAGGTGGTGAGTAATTAGAGTGTTAAACGTGTTTGGTGCTCAACATTGGAGCGGTTTGAACAGCTAGATCTCATGATTTGATGGCTGAGATGGCTTGGATCTGCCCCTTTGGGTCTTTTTGTATTGGTATAGATGTGAGGGTATATCTACGCAGAGCATCAGTGACATATTAACATAAAGTCTGGAAATATATGCATTTGACAGTAACATGCAATCAATATAAAATATATGTTTCTACAATACATCCTTATGGGCATGTTAGCGTAAGTAACTAAATCAGAAAGCTCAAGGCAGAAGAAAAAAATGTGACTCACCTGGGATTCACATTCATCACGTACAGATCTCTCTAGCTTGTTGTACTGCTCTGAATCAGCTGTAGGATCTCCATCAAAATTCACCATAACAAATGGATCATTATACCTATAGAGGTCAACAGAAAAGCAAATTTGAGATCACTTAAATTCATCCACCAGCTTATAGGACTCCAAGGCAACCCAAAATTCAAGTACCTTGAATAGTAAAACAGAAGAAATTATGGCATATACTATAAGGGAATATCGCTTTTTCAACAACGATAAATTTTGGACACACTAACCTGAAATTTTATAGCTGGTGGGAAGTAAATAATTTTTCGTAACATAGAGAGGAAAGTGAAGTGGCAACAAAACATACTTCAATAAACTGACCGTGCTCAACACACATCAGATGTCAAAAATGAAGAACTAAGTCTTCTAAAACATAATGACAGACACACAGAATAAAGTGTCATCTGAAAAGTCATACCTATCAAAATCGGGTACCAAAGGGAGAACAAACTCTGGTTCCATCCCTCGTTTAGTCTGGTGGACAGGGCGTGATTTAGCGGCTTTGAAGGATTCTGCGATGGCTTTGATCCGCTTCTGTCTGATATATACGCGCACAGAAAAATAATGTCATTGGCTGCACCAGGATTGCAGAACAGGCAAACCTTCAGAAACCAAAGAATAAACTAAGTAAAAGGAAACTCATGCCTATCATTAAGATTTTCGAGGACATTATCACGACCCTCCCTTGATTCTCGCCTTTCTTTTGCTTGCTTTTCAGTGATCGACTGAAATGGCCAAATTACTATTTTTAGTATATATGAAGTAACCCAGCACAATATATGTAACTATATTTATGGAAGAATCAGCTGGCATTACCATTTTGGCTGCATCAGTACTAAGTGGAGAAATGTACTGCGTTTTGACCAGCCAAGACATGCCTTTGTCGGTTGGCCTCTCCTTTTTCCTTATACCTTCTGGTTTAACAGGGGTGAGAACCTCATCATCACGCAGCAGCTCTTCATCTTCTGGAGCAAGGGGCAGCTGAGCAACGGGAGGGCTAAATGCATGTTTGGCACTCAAGTTAGGGATGCTACAGAGAATCATCAGAAAGGTAGAAATATATGGCTGGCTTAGTTCTTACTTGTATACAGTCATATCAAGTAGGTCAAGAGGTATCCCGAGATCCTCAGGGACAATCATTTTAGGCGGATAATTTTTCTCCAATGGCGAGATCCTGTACTTGGTATATCTGTGAAAAGGCAATATACAGAAAAACATAAGTAAGGATAGCTGCCCCAAGAAAACTGCAACATGCAGAATGAATTACAACTGAGAGAAACACCAAGAACTAATAGTGTAATAAGAAAGCAGAGTGTTGCAAATATCATGGAAATGGCACAGGACCTGTCTTGTAAAAACAACAGTGGAGAGACCATTCACTCACACACGATGATATGACTAACAACAATGATCATGCTTGTGTTTAATTTTATGTTTCAGTAACCAGATATAATGAACTTGGATAATTTTCTGTGAAATAATTCTGAATTCCTCTACTAATCATGCATAAGTATAACAAATAATTGGATCAAGCTAACAAAGCGACATGGTAAAAAATGCATTTTTGCCATGGAGGTTACATGGTGTGTTGTGGCTAGTGATCCGGTACATTGGTAGGGCAACGACGCCAGAGGCAGGCCAAAGGGGAGATAGGCCACGGAACTTGGTATATTTTATTTCTTCATTCCCATGAAGCATGCAGCAGCACATGTACAAATAGATCTCCTTCCTACAAATTTAACTGACATTTTTTTCTTTTGAAAAAGAGGATTACCCCCGGCCTCTACGAGCGATGCATACAACAATCTTTATTGCATCATTCAACACAAGGTCTTACCGAAAAAGACTTCCGCCCCGCTTTATATATAAAGCAATGATCAAACGATCAACCACAAACCACCGCATACAACACACGCACCCACACACACACTCAAGGCAGGATACAGAGGCGCTGGAAACAGCTACAAACTCCAAGCAGAACCTAGCACACTACAAATTGGAAGATAAATCATCACTAGATTCCGAAGAAGCTCTCAAACGTGATACCACGACGAGGAGCAGCCGAACATCGACGGATCGGGGCCTCCAAAGCGGCGTCTTCAGGAAGATCACGACGCCGTAGCGCCACCGCCCAATCCAAAGGATCAGGGTCTTCACCCGGAGCGTCCCGGAGCATCAAAAGCAGCCACGACGGAGCCTTCAGGAAGGTTACGACGCCAACAGACGCCGCCGCCGTCGGTCGGCCGAAGGCAGACAAAGTTTTCACCCCGGCAAGCACTATCCACCACCGGAACAGGGTAAACACAACCAAACAGGCCGGCCACCCCCACCACCGAACGCCGAAAGCTAGCAGACACACCGCCCTCACGGTCATGGCCGCCAGCCAGCACCTGAGTTGCGTGCCCTGCCCACGGGCACCGCAGCTCCCACCACCGGGGCCGGCGCCCCGGCGTCCAGGACCGCCTCCACCCAACACCACAGCCCATAGTCACCACCGACCGATGAGGGGGCAGAAGGCCCCTCCTTCCATCCCCAAAGCGAGCCCCTTGACGAGATCGGGGACGAGCCGGCCAGCTCTGGGGGGGCACTATCGTCAGCGGTGACGAGCCAGGCTGCACACCGGGGACCAGGGCCACCGTCGTGAACGACGACAAGGCCGGGAAGCACCCCTATCTCCCTCCCCGGAGCACCCCAGCCACCACCGGCCGGCAACGCACTCGCCACCAGTCGCTAAGCACGGACCCATGAGCAGCAAGGGAAGAAGGTCGCACCACAACCGCGGCGCCGCCCCCTCCACCAGCCAAGATGGCCACGACGGAGAAAGCCGCCCGCGGCCCGCGCCGCTCAGAGGGCTAGATCCGGCGGAGCCAAGACCGCATCCAGCCCCGAAGCGCGCACCTCCACACGTCGCCCACCACGCTGCCACCACACCACCGTGCTGCCGCGCCCGCCATCTAGCCCGACACTCGGGCCCAGCCGCCTCGGCCCGCGCCGAGCCCGCTGCGCGAGAGGGTGAGATCTCCCCACAGCCGCCGGCGCCGACCAGGCTTCGCCTGGCCGCGCCCTCTGGCGGCGGCGAGGGGGTGGAGGAGAAGGAGGGGGGACCCCGTCGGCGGCTGCTAGGGTTTCCTCCCGGTCGTGCGCGGAGCGACCTGGGAGGAGGAGGAGACCGCCTGATTTGATCTATATGTACACAAGGTCTTACAAAATTAATACTTAGGTCAACTCAAAGCCACCTTCCAGACGAAAATTGTCTCCTCCCTGCGTACAAGATTGATGACGTGCCCTGACCGCACGCCACACACACCAAGAAATCCGATGGCCTCACCAAGCCGCCCGCCGGCTAGCCGGGAGCACCAACTGGTCTAGCAGACCCTCAGCGTGCACCGCGTGCGCACGCTGTAGAATCCGTCGCCGCCTTCTTCCGCGGTCTCATCTTCAGGAGCAATCAATGCACTGATCTCGCCAAACCCTTCTGCCGTCAACGCCACCACGACGCCAAACAGCGCCTACCTCCTGCGTGCGTCCATCGAACGGTATCCAGCACCGAGAACCCGCTGCACCTTGCCACCAAGACTCACCGTCGTCAATACTGTAGATGGCACGCTGGCCCACCTTGATCACCGCACGAGAAGCATATGGAGACCTGCGCCCAGCCACCAAGCCAAACCCTTATCCCTCCAGCCGGTGTACAACCCCAAAGATGATGCCCCCATGGGGGTGACGACGCAGGAACCTCGCCATCATCCGGTCCGGGAAGCCCGAAACTGGGGTTTCCCGGGGGCACGGGGCACACAGGGAAAAAGAATTGCCCCACAATGCCTCTAACGAGGTAACGACGCCCACGGGCGCCGCCGTCAACGGTTCTGGCCGAGGCCGAACCAAGCTTTTGCTGATAAATTCGCGCCCATCCCTAGCTGGACCACCACATCGACCTCCTCCGTCATCCAACACGCCCATGGGTGACGTCTACCGCCGGGAAACCGTACGACCGGAGCCGCATCACCGCTTGGAACCCCCCC
>LR738715.1:437517718-437600005 GCA_902687465.1 Secale cereale
GCGGCGGCGGCGCGTGAAACGGTGGCGGTGGCATCTGGCCGTACCCTGCCTGCGGCGGCGGCGGCTGTCCGTACGGGTTGACAGGCCGGGCCTGCGGCGGGAAGGCCCCCTGAGGCGGCGGGTACGGCCGATACGCCATCGCGCGCCCCCCAGCAACACACCAACCCCACTGTCGCAGCTACCTCTCCCGCCGCCGCCGCCTCCTCCGCTATGCTTCTAGAGCCGCGGGGGCAGCTCCGGGGACCCACTAGATCTACCCGAAGATCACAGCGCTGTGTGTCGAATTCGGAGCGGAGGAGACAGGGGAGAGCGTGGGGAAGAATCGGAGTCCTGCGCAGAAGCGCGAGAGGGATCCAGTGATACTACCACAGAACGGTTTTGATTCCAAAATCGCGGAGTTTGAAATGAATTCCTTCGTGTTTTGCTTGTATTTGGGGACGACTTTGGTTTAAACTAGTACATAATTCATCGCGCGTTGCTGCGGGATAGCATGAGAGTTTTAGTTGACTCGACAGGTACAGTCTGAAGGACGTGTTGATTCGCATTATATAGCTCCATGTTAATAAAGATTTAGCACAAACATCTTGCTTGCTCTAATGTAACATCGTCAAATGAAATCAATAAACTACATCCAGTTACTCAGTCATTAATACTCCCTCTGTAAACTAATATAAGAGCTTTTAGATCACTACTTTAGTGATCTAAAAGCTCTTATATTAGTTTACAGAGGGAGTACATTGTAAGAGGAAACAAAATAAAGTAATATAAATGGCATCAAAAGGTTCATTATCAAATGCAATATAGGTTGGAGTAAGAGCAAGTAGTGAGCAACCACCGGACACCATGTTGAAATGTGCAATGCGAGATTTTGTTCTTATATCATGTAGTGTTTTCCCAATTGTAAGAGGCAATAGGATGTATTTTGTTTCACCAAAATAAGACTATAGAATGTACTTTTTCCAAAGGATAATATAACGTAGATATGAACTATATATGAAGGTAAAGTGTGCAAAAATGACCTTATTACATATAGTTCATATCTTGACTAAATGGTCAGATTCCACATGAAGGTTAAAACAATATCATTACTTAGAGCATTGCATACCCTGACTAAAAATAATGAACATAATCTGCAAGATGTAAAACATACGCAGCGAACGTGCCACTAAAACTGTTAACAACATAATATAAATAATTAATTTGTGGGCATTCAAAGTGATACTTGTACATATAACAAAGAGAATGATAGTCTCTTGGGTCACTCAAGAAAATGCAATGATTTTTTTTCGGTAATGAAGAAAATGCCAAAGTTGACAATCCATGATTAATCAGTTGATCTTACCTTCTAAATTCCGAACTACATGGCATCCATAACAGCTGATGATGGTAGAAAGTTGTTTATGTAGTGGAAACATGTGGTAGTAGTGGGTTAGCGATACTAATCCCATGAGTCTTTGGAATGGTGTTACCATAACTATGGCATGCACTTGCTAACTCTGTTGTAACACTTCTCTTCTCTATCTTACGATAACAAAATATCGATGCATCGAGCTCCTAGGAATTTCTGCAAACAAAAGCAAGAAATGACTCGATGCCACATACATGGTCATGAACTATTACTGGCAAATAGACCGAATTAAGTAGATGAAAAAATAAGTACAATAGCACACGATCGCAGATCCAAAGCTTTGACAAAGACAATATCCAACCAGAATGCAAGACACGCGGCGGTATTGAATCCCATAGAACTAAGCTGTTACAAATGATTCAACCGACATTGAGTCTGCTCCAAATTTGTTAATGCAGATCAAATATGCAATATAAGCGAGTCCCTATCCAACTATAGATCAAAGAGAGTGTGTGGATCTGTAACACCAGCAACATAATAATAATAGTATGATGCATGCATGCACATATCAATTTATCATAGTAATTGTGATACTACAGATGTGAACTTGGGGTGATCATGCAGTTCATAGGATAAGGGGCGTCATACGTACTTTATTGAGAACATTTAGAACGTAGCATGGTAGAGTCATCGACGTTGACATGGACCTAGTGCAGAACTTCTGATGTCCACCCTACAGCAACAAAAAGAGATACTCGTCGTTTGTGGCGCAATCGCTTACTACCTTTATCATGGCCCATAGGAAAATATGAAATGGAATGAAAGATGGGAACAACAAATGTCAAAATATTCTTTGCAAAGGAGTCCAGAGTTCATGTCGTTATGATATAGACCTGCATCTTGACCAGAATACTGGTATGGTCAGCACCTTCCTCCGGAGCGGGCAACAGCTCCTCAGACCATGAGAGGGTACTCCATGGTCCAGTCCATTCATGCCCTTGAGCCTTGAGGCCGCAGTCGATGGAGGCTTCAACAACCATCTGGAGTCACCAGTGCATGCAACACAGGTCTCACCATCCGCCGCTGAGTAAACAAAGAATGCGGGTACTCCATCAGTGCGTGTGACGACATGGTGTGGATCTCCTCGGCTGGCCCGGCACCATTAACGCGCAGGCTGCCGTTGTGCCGGAACATGTGCAGAGACCGCACGGTTTGGCGTAGTTCAGGAACACGGTCTGAAGTGGTCGGCAGAGATGGGGCAACGAGGGTAGATCGAATAAGGTTGTTGATGCAGGAGGCGAAAGGATACTTGTAGTAGGCCATGGCGGAAGTGCACGGAAGGGTACTTCACGTAGGAAACTGAAAAGATGAAACAGAAGGGAAACCAAACGATGGAAACAGATGGGTGAATGCCTCAATCAGTTTTAGGTGCATTTGTTGCTGTAATTTTGATCGGGAGAACACGACCGCTAGTGGGGGGACATAAAGACTATCAGTAGCGAGTCAATGCGATGTTATTTACGTTATGCGTTGCTAGTTGGTTCACCGAACTTAAGTAGATAAAGTGATGCTACTTTGTTAAAATAGTACTAATGGCCTGGGAGCATGCATGCAGTGGGCCACAATCGGCTGGTGAAAGAGAGAAATAGTGAGGGAGAAGTAGTTGTCATGGTGAGATTATTGTAACTGAAGTGGTGATATGGCAATGCTGATGTGGACAATCTGCATGTTGAGAGAATGCTTTGTAGTGGGAAGCAACTTCGTAAGGATGGTAGATTCGCTACAATCTGGCTGAAGTTTTTCCTTTTGAGATTCTATAATATATGGCTGACGTTTCTTCTCACAGAGGAAGGCCAACGCGAACGATTTATAATCGATGGGACTACTGGATGCTCCATCCCCTATACGAATATTAATTTTAAAATATACCAAGAAAATTCAAAAAAAATAACTGAAATCTGGTGATATCAAACCTGGGGCCCCATCTACCTCGTGTGAAGTCTCCTGAAAACTATCAAGAGATGTATGCATGGCAAAGAAAATATAGCCCCGCCTACAATCCATCCAAATAGTTTTTAATACACATTTATTTATTTTATTTTTAATTTTTAATACTCATATAGGGTGGTGAAGCACCCGAATGCTTCAAATCCTCTTCCTCGGGGAAGCACCCTTCAGCGAAATATTTCGTTCTCTACATAAAACACCTCGGTACATGTCCTTTTTAGGCCTTTGGGCCCAATCACCATACAAATAAAACAATAAAGTTAGTCCATGACAAAAATACACATATAAAAATCACAAAAAAAATGCTCTGGAAAAATCAGAAAGCCATGGCCATACGAAATAAATTTGCCATGGAATATAGCATCAATTGCTAAATGTCTATTAAAACACTCATACAAAAATTATGTAATTGCCATGATCGTATGAAAAACAAACATTCGTAAAATTTGTCGTGTCCCAACACAAAAATGTACCTACTTTTTTCTTAAAAGACAAAACAAAAAATTCCATGATATGCATGTTATACACAATAAAATTTCCATGGTCCATGGCAAATATTGTATTTAAAAGGTGAGCACAAAACATGTAGCGAGAATTGCGATGATTTTTCATTTGCCATGATCTATGAAACAGACTTCCCAGAAATTACCATGTGAAAAAACAATACAAGTAAGTTGCAAAGTGTGCCATGTTTTGTGAAATTGCCATGAGACTATATGAAACACTATTAAAACATTAGAAATTGCCATGTGACAAAGAGAATGCAATTACAAAATTGCCATGAATTGGGGCTAATATTTTTTGGTTACATGGCAATATTTTCAAGATTTTGTCATGAAAAAAAATTGCCATGTAGTCAAAATATAAAATGCCATGCTACATAAATTGAAAATTGCCATGGTTTAAATAATACCATGATGCATAAAATATTTTAACATACCATGGTGAAATTTGAATGGTGCCTGGAAAATAAAGTTTGCCATGCTACCTACAATAAACTTGATTTTGTTGTGAGAGGTGTCTTTCAATTTCATTGACCAAAAGAAATAGACAATTGCTCCTTCCACTGCAGAAGCGGAGTACCGTGCCATGGCACACTACTCCATTAATCTTGCATCAAATTTGATCGGTATTTCATGCAAGAGTTTTATTTTTTGTCACTAGCTAGGCAAGGCAAGAAGAAGAAGAAGAAATAAGGGGCACTAGTATAGGTATCTATATTCCATGTAGTCCTAGGATTTTTGTAAGATAGGGCAAAGTGGAAGAGTTTACCATCGACGAACAGCCGAACCCTTGGGACCTATACTAGCTTTCCCTTTATCAAGATTGAAAAAAGCAAGGTTTTGGAATAATATGAATTAACTTATCAAACAAGAATTCCAATTGTTCAATAATTCAGATTCTTCTTTGAATGTACTTTCATGTCCTGAATTCCCTTTCAAACTATCACTACTGCAGGATGCGCGGCACTACAATCAGAGACCCTTCGACGAAATTGTGTGCAATGCATTAATCGCAAATGGTGAGGTAATAAAACCGTCAAAAAAGATGTGAAACGTTTGCGATGGCGGAGACATCAAACACGATCCAGATTTTAGTTGTGTGTGTGATGTGTGGCATACGGTTGATCCATACGAACTGTTTGCGATGATCCAGAACAACACAAACGAGCAGTCATATCAAGGTGTGTGCGATATATGACATACAGTTCGCTCCGATGAACCATTTGTGATGATTGAGTTGAACACAAACGATTCTGCGTAACAAGATGTGTGTGATACCCGGCAACAAGTCAGTAATCAGAATTGTGTGCGATCATTATAGACAATACGATATTTTTTGTCAATTGTGTGCTCGACAGGGCACACAATTCAAGAAATCAACATGTAGGCGATAATGTAAAAGATCTCTATCGAATATGTATTACTAACCGTCTGCGATGAGATTGAGAGGGGAAACAGAGATAACAAATTAATATGAGCGAACGAAAACAGAGATATATAATCTACTTAATTTAGTCCTTCTTCTTCTTATTGTTGTTGGATGGCCTCACCACATCGTCTTGGCGAGGACGCTTCTTGCCGCTGACCCTTGGCTTTTCATCGCCGCTGTCGTTGTCATCGTCGTTGCTGTCGTCCTCGTCCTTCTCCTTGTCCAACCATTCCTCCTCATCATCATCGTTGTCCTCTTCTTCATCCTCCGACGGCTCCTCATCCATCTGGTTGTCGTCTGACGACTCCGGAGGCGGCGTCCCTTCCATGGTCCAGATAAAATGTAGGTCTGGGCTCGACGCCGGACTCTTGGAAGACCAGCAGGGTGCTTTCGATGTTGACCTATCATCGGGTGCCAGACTGCTGGCGAAGCTGTCGCTCGACATGACTGCGGTACATATACAAACCGCGAGAAAGCGAGATTGCGGAGTGTGTGCAAGTGTGTAGCGCGGCCGGTCGGGGATGATGAAGATGATGAACACTTAAGCAGGGTATGCAGTGAAGAGGAATGTCAATTGAAGCGCGGGATTGACGTATTATCTAACCACTGACACAATCAACCGCAATTATTTTTACCTAGTCGCTCCAAATTACCGGGGTTGCGCAGTTCTCAATGTGATAATTAAGCACACGCGTTGGAGCGTTCAAATATGAAACAAGCATTTTTCATACTACTCCCTCCGTACCGACAACCTGGGTGGGGAAAAACGAGAGAACTTGATGATTATTTGGTAATCAATATCATTGCGTGCAGAGAATTGACCATTGGATGTTATGCTAAGTAGTTTGAAGTCATTGAATGCATACAAGCCCCACGACTCCTATTGGTTGATATTTTTTTTCAAGACAAAAAAATAAGAAACGAGTTTTGGAATTATTTGGTTTTTGTAATGTGACTTATGCACTGATACGAACGAAGTAGGACAGTTGGCAAGCAATACATTGAGCTCTTCTTATTGATGAACCCAATAATAATCAAACTACAAAGGAAAAGGAAAAGGATAGAGGAAAATATCTGCACGAATATTCATGTAACATCGATGGCATAGTACCTAGATGTGCAATACTTAGAGCACATCTAGATGTGCTTTAACAATATTGTCAAACAAAACCCCTGATCATCATTGCAAACAGCGCATAGAAGATGGCTAATGCGAGCTAGTTCCTTCTTGTCTCTTACTTTCATTTGTTGTCTGTGATTGATTCTTTCTTGCTTCATAGTACCGATTGTACACTCCAGATTAGTCAGTTTCTTCTTCAGCTTTACGTTATCTTTTCCGAGCTTGGTGATAACACTTCGGGCCCTGCCATGCGATTCTTCATCCAGCCAGTTAACAAACGCACAAGCCTCATGCCCCTGCCAATGTTAAATAGTATTTAGGATGAGCGGTTGCATTAACTCAACTAAAATGATAATTTAACACTAACCTAAGGGGCAACTTAGAAACCATCTGCCAATGTCGAATCCCTCAGTGCATACACGTCGAGCGGGAGTGTGCCCGTGCACACAACTCAACTTTTGGTACTTCTCGGTGGCGCAAAACTCGGAGTCGAACTCGTGTTGCGGGATTCTTGAGCCATACTCTGGATTCGGCGGCTGGTCGCTTTCCTGGAGGGGGGTCATTCAGGACGGATTCAACAGGGAGTTACTTTGGACATGCTAAAAAAGATCGGGATAGATTGGAAACTGACAGGACGATTCAGATTCGTTGTACACCTGCCTTCTGATGACCTTATGCAAGTGCTCGGCGGTGACAGCCATCGTGGCGGCGCTGCCGAGAGCGACGATACGAGCAGGAGCAGCCACACCGAAACCATCAGCACCACTCGTCCGCATTCCCACAATGTCAGCGCTACGCGAGGGAATTTGGAGGCTATCTAGGGATTAGGGAGAAATGGGGAAACTATGGGAATAAGCTAACGGTCAGGAACTACTTGTCGCACTATATTGTATATGGCACACGATTTATACATGTCGTTTGTTTTAGGTATTACAACTTCACACACGATTTCCGTGCCAAACCGTGTGAGAAGACAACGTAGGCGAGACAAGGTTGCCGTGACATAACCGTATGTGATGTACTACCCTATACACATATAAGCTGCAATAATTGAGATACAATAATACTTAGGGTAAACAGCCACTCTGCAGATATCCGTCAAAAAATAGAACGACCGGCGGTGGCCAAGGCAGTGGCTACCGGATAAGAGGTCAATCCTCGGTCGGTGGGCGGTGGCGGCGTCATAGGATATTAATCCTTGGTCTACGGCGAGAGATAGGAGGATCTCAACCATCGATGTCGACGACGGTGTGATTGGAGCACATCCATCGTGGGCGATGGTGGGATAGTGGAGGTCGAACTTCAGGCGGTAGCCTAGTAAGCTTTGCTCCTCGACCCTGCTGTCTCGGCGTGCCACCACATCGCACTTCTCTATTTGCTGGGTGGAGGTCACCACGCGGCTAATTAATTAAGGTATTATTTTCGTTGAGTGGCTTAATTAAGGTGTTTAATTCATAAGGGTAGTGATGCAGTACTTTGCGTGTAAATTGACTGGCAATAATTTTTGTCAACGCGCGACTGGATAACAATATGGAGCGCCCTCGGTAATTATGAAAATGAAATCTTGTGATTTATGCACGCATCTTTGGGCGTCAGTTAATCCGTGTATTAATGTTGTTGTTTTGTTTTTAATTATCCTTCGTGTGGTGCAGATGGAACGATCTGAATGGATGAAGAATCGGAGAAGCTTAGATTTTATCAGTGGCGTGACAGAGTTTATCAATTTGGCTAAAAGTACAAACAAGACAATTGGTAATAAGGATTACATCATATGTCCATGCAGTCGTTGTGCCAATACAGAGTCACGTAAAGTTACAGATGCCGAGTTCCACTTACTCACTTGGGGATTCATGGATGGATATACATGTTGGACCAGACACGGTGAAGAGCAGGGGATGGATGAATATACCCAGGGTTGCGAGATGCCAAACTCCGATCAGAGTCACATGGATGTTGAATCTAACATGAGGGCTGAGGCATCAAGCTACCAATGGAACACCGGAAAGCCGAAAACCCCACTGGAAAACCATGACAACGACGACGACCTTGATATGCCAGATTTTGCTAATATGATTGCAGATTTCGAGGGCCCGGAAAAAATATGACTGGGTACAATGATTTGCCAACCATTGATGCGGACTCCAAGACAGATTTGTATCCAGGTTGCAAAAAGAAATATTCCAAGTTGAGTGCCACACTGGCGCTTCTCAGATTTAAAGCACCAAATGGTCTATTAAACGAGGGCATCGCAGAGTTGTTAGGTCTTTTCAAAGAAATTCTTCCGGAAGATAATGTGCTCCCCAAAAGCACGAAAGAAGCGAAGAGAATTGTTTGCCCATTGGAACTTGAAGTACGGAAGATACACGCTTGTGTGAATGATTGTATATTGTATCGCGGTGGGTACAAAGATTTGCGTGCATGTACCACATGCAAGCATGCGCGATACAAGCGCGGGAGAGCAAAGGAAAAGTACAAATTGGATGACGAGATCAAGACATGAATCCCGTTCAAGGTTGTTTGATACTTGCCTTTAATTCCAAGGTTGAGGCATTTGTTTGCAAACCCTAGAGAGGCAAAGAGGCTGCGGTGGCATCATGAAGAGTGAGCTGCAGATAAATATATTAGGCACCCGAAAGATGGGGCTCAGTGGAAATTAATTGACAACAAGTTTGAAGACTTTTCCAAGGATCCTACAAGTATACGGCTCAAGGAGTGTACTAATGGGATGAATCCTTTTGGCGATATGAGCACCAAACACAGCACATGGATGATGCTTCTATGCATACATAACATTGCTCCTTGGTTGTGTATGAAGAAAAAATACATCATGATGTCAATGATTATCCAAGGCCCAAAGCAACCTGGAAATGACATCGACATTTACTTCTAGCTACTGGTAGAAGAATTGTTGACATTGTGGGTAAAAAGCCTGCTTTAGAATGTTATGATGCTTACAAAAAGGAGATTTTTGGTCTACATGTGATGCTGCTACACACCATTCAAGATATGCCAGCATTAGGCAACACATCGGGGCAGAAAATAAAGGGAGATGTAGGTTGTGTCACATGCATGGATAGGACAGCTAGCAGATTTCTTCCCAACTCGCACAAAGCCGTGTATTTACAACATCGTAGGTTCTTACAGAAAGGTCACCCATACCGAAAGATAAAAGTTGAATTTGGTGGTATGGCAGAGGTAGGTTGGGCCCAAGACCTTATGCTGGGGAGGTGGTCCACAACATGGCTAAAAAAATAATGTTGTTCTTGGCAGGAACCACCCTTTGACGGTGAAACAAACATGCATGGATCAAGTGTTTAAGAAAAAATCGGTGTTATGGAAATTATCTTGCTGGGAGATTCTACGTGCACGTCACTGCATCGATGTCATGCACATAGAGAAGAACGTATGTGAAAGCGTCCTTGGTACTCTGCTCAAGATTAAAGGTAAAACAAAGGATGGTGACGGTGCATGACTCGATATGCTTGGTGACCAATCAAAATGCAAGAGTGAAGCAGAAGATGATAAAAAATTCCTCCACACTCATCAGAGTTACAATCTCACTACAAAAGAAGCAACAAAGTTCACTACTGCAAGATACTGCTAACGCGACACTATGATCAGAGACCCTTTGCCGAAACTGTGCATTAGTCGCAAACAATGGTGTAAAAAACCCGTCAAAAAGGTGCAAAACATTTGCAATGGCGGAGCCATCAAACACGGTTCAAATTTTAGTTACGTGTGTGATATACGACATATGGCTAATCCATTCAAACTGTTTACGATGAGTCAGAACAACAGAAACGGTCAGCCATATCAATGTATGTGCGATGCAGGGCACATGGTTAATCCATTCGAACTGTTTGCGATGAGGTAGAACAACATAAACGAGCAGCCATATCAATGTGTGTGCGATATACGGCATACGATTCACTCAGACGAACTGGTTTCGATTAGGGAACACAACATAAACGGTTCAACTTAACAAGATGTTTGTGATATGCGGCATATAGTTCACATGGATGAACTGTTTGCGATGAGCCAAAAGAACACATACGAGTCGTGTAAACAAGATGTGTGTGATATGTGGCTAACAGCCGACTTAGATGAACTGTTTGCGATGAGAAATTACAACACAGACGGTTAATACAGTTATTTCGTGTATGATGATGTGTGTACAAAAAACTTTGAAAAATGCAAACTAGTTGCTTGCGGTGGCTAGGAGTATTGCACACGATGCGTCTGCGAGTACTCGTGTGCGATGATTAGTAAGTTACACACACGTTTCCTTATGTTAACATGTGTGTGAATTTACAATATGGACAATTAATATGCAAATGCCTTCTGGATATCGGGCACATGCTTAAACTCAATGAACTGTATATGATACTAATACTTTCCATGGAAATTTAAGAACTTGGGTAACAACATTTGAGTAACATATATATAGTGGTTACACTATTCGACAAAAGGAGGATCTTCGTAACACGGTTTTGACAACCATATGATCCATATCTACATACTTAACATAGTAACAACTATCACATTTTAAGTGGCTAAGGGCCAACAACCATATGGTCTATATCTACATACCTGACGTAGTAACAGCTAGCACATTTTAAGAGGTCCAGGGCCAACAACCACAACTATCCGCTATAAGCAGCTTGATCATGGCGCTCGGCATCTTGTCAATGAAAAGGAAGAGCCCTCCTGTGCCTTGGTAGAGCATGAGTAGAACAGTGTCTCCAATTTTCCAATATGGATGCATTGCCACGACAAGCGAGAACTTGTTAATTTGAATGGTTCCGTTTCTGCGGGAAATGCAGTACCTTGCAATCACTTTGGCATTATTAGCAGGCACAAGTGTAATTCGACCACGTCGGAAAACCAATTGTAACATATCGTTGAAGATATATATAGTTTATGAGCATCAACATTAAAATAAGACTTTTTATCAGTGTTTTGTGCACACAATTGGCCTTGTTCAATGTGTGCACCATAGGTCTAATTAATCCCATCCAAAATCCAGTGCTCATACGTTGTGCTATCTCTGTCATATTATCAACAAAGTTTATGACATTCTTCAAGTCCTTCCAGTGAAATTTGGTATGCTTAGTAACATACAGATCGTTCACTATGCATCCAACATATCCTACTTAAAAGATGGAAAGATATTATTTATTCAAAACATGGCAGAAGAATATATAGTGCGCATAAATTGGTAAATAGAATTTGTTACTGCCCAGGAACGGAGTCAGAATATGAAATCACAATTGGTTGCTTAAATAGTGATCAATTAGCCAGAACAAATACCCTAATTTTGCTAAGTAATATGACAGCATGGAGAAAGTTGAAAGGACAATAACCTCGATCATACTTTGATCGGCTGATGACGTTGGGGAAGAAAACATCCATGTTAATTAGACCAGGTTGTGGTGCACGCACTAGAATTTTATTGCCAGCTTTCAGTTCATAACACTTAGACATTTTTCTCCAAAGGTCCGCATTAAAATAGGAGTGACCATCTTTATCAAGTTTTACGCTAACCGTCATTGTAAATCCATGCTGCGTTGTTGCTACCTCTTGAGCTTGCGTTGTTTTTCCCTTGAAGAGGAAAGGGTGATGCAGCAAAGTAGCGTAAGTATTTCCCTCAGTTTTTGAGAACCAAGATATCAATCCAGTAGGAGACTACGCGCGAGTCCCTCGTACCTACACAAACAAATAAGAACCTTACAACCAATGCGATAAAGGGGTTGTCAATCCCTTCTCGGCCACTTACAAAAGTGAGATCTGATAGAGATAATAAGATAAATATTTTTGGTATTTTTGTTATATAGATTGAAGCAAAATAAAAGTAAAGTAAAGATAAATAGTTGATGGAAGATTGATATGATGGAAGATAGACCCGATGCCATAGGTTTCACTAGTGGCTTCTCTCAAGATAGCAGATTTCTACGGTGGGTGAACAAATTACTGTCGAGCAATTGATAGAAAAGTGCATAGTTATGAGAATATCTAGGCATGATCATTGTATATAGGCATCACGTCCGTGACAAGTAGCACGAAACGATTATGCATCTACTACTATTACTCCACACGTCGACCTCTATCCAGCACGCATATAGAGTATTAAGTTCATAAGAACAGAGTAACGCTTTAAGCAAGATGACATGATGTCGAGGGATAAACTCATGCAATATGATATAAACCCCATCTTTTTATCCTCGATGGCAACAATACAATACGTGCCTTGCCGCCCCTACTGTCACTGGGAAAGGACACGACAAGATTGAACCCAAAGCTAAGCCCTTCTCCCATTGCAAGAAAGATCAATCTAGTAGGCCAAACAAAATTGATAATTCGACGAGACTTGCAAAGATATTTAAATCATGCATAAAAGATTTCAGAGAAGAATCAAATATTGTTCATAGATAATCTTGATCATAAACCCACAATTCATCGGATCTCGACAAACACACCGCAAAAAGAATTACATCAAATAGATCTCCAAGAAGATCGAGGAGAACTTTGTATTGAGATCCAAAGAGAGAGAAGAAGCCATCTAGCTAATAAGTATGGACCCGAAGGTCTGTGGTAAACTACTCACAACTCATCGGAGAGGCTATGGTGTTGATGTAGAAGCTCTCCGCGATCGATTCCCCCTCCGGTGGAGCTCCAGAACAGGCCCCAAGATGGGATCTCACGGGTAGAGAAGGTTACGGCGGTGGAATTAGGCTTTCGTGGTGCTCCCGGATGTTTTCAGGGTACATGGGTATATGTAGGACGAAGAGGCATGTCGGCGGAGCTACGAGGGGCCCATGAGGGTGGGGGCGCGCCTACCCCCACTGTGCGCGCCCCCTGCCTCGTGGCCACCTCGTGGCTTCCCTGGCGTGTACTCTAAGTCTTCTAGGTCGCATTTGTTCCAAAAACGATCCCCCCGAAGGTTTCATTCCATTTGGACTCCGTTTGATATTTCTTTTCTGCGGAACACTGAAATAGGCAAAAACATCAATTTGCACTGGGCCTTGGGTTAGTAGGTAGTCCCAAAAATAATATAAAAGTGTATAATAAAGCCCATTAAACATCCAAAACAAATAATATAATAGTATGAAACAATCAAAATTATAGATACGTTGGAGACGTATCAAGCATCCCCAAGCTTAATTCCTGCTCGTCCTCGAGTAGGTAAATGATAAAAAAACATAATTTCTGATGTGGAATGCTACCCAACATAATTCTCAATGTAATTTTCTTTATTGTGGCTTGAATGTTCAGATCCAAAAGATTAATATTGATATAAGAATAATAACACTTCAAGCATACTAACAAAGCAATTATGTCTTCTCAAAATAACATGGCCAAAGAAAGTTCATCCCTACAAAATCATATAGTTTCGCTATGCTCCATCTTCATCACACAAAATACTCAAATCATGCACAACCCCTGTTTCAACCAAGCAATTGTTTCATACTCATTTGTTTTTCAAACCTTTTCAACTTTCACGCAATACATGAGCGTGAGCCATGGATATAACACTATAGGTGGAATAGAGTGGTGGTTGTGGAGAAGACAAAATAGGAAGATTGTCTCACATCAACTAGTCATATTAATGGGCTATGGAGATGCCCATCAATAGATATCAATGTGAGTGAGTAGGGATTGCCATGCAACGGATGCACTAGAGCTATAAATGTATGAAAGCTCAACAAAAGAAACTAAGTGGGTGTGCATCCAACTTGCTTGCTCACGAAGACCCAGGGCATCTGAGGAAGCTCATCATTGGAATATACAAGCCAAGTTCTATAATGAAAATTCCCACTAGTATATGAAAGTGACAAAACAAGAGACTCTCTATCATGAAGTTCATGGTGCTACTTTGAAGCACCAGTGTGGAAAAAGGTAGTAGCATTGTCCCCTTTTTCTTCTTCTTTTTCTTTTTTGGGCCTTTTTTTTCTTTGGTCTTTCCTTTTTTGGCCTTTTTTTGGGACAATGCTCTAATAATGATGATCATCACACTTCTATTTATTTACAACTCATAGATTACAACTCGATACTAGAACAAAATATGACTCTATATGAACGCCTCTGACAGTGTACCGGGATGTGCAATGAATCAAGAGTGACATGTATGAAAAATTATGCATGGTGGCCTTGCCACAAATACGATGTCAACTACATGATCATGCATGGCAATATGACAATGATGAAGCATGTCATAATAAACGGAACGATGGAAAGTTGCATGGCAATATATGTCGGAATGGCTATGGAAATGCCATAATAGGTAGGTATGGTGGCTGTTTTGAGGAAGGTATATGGTGGGTGTATGGTACCGGCGAAAGTTGCGCGATACAAGAGAGGCTAGTAATGGTGGAAGGGTGAGAGTGCGTATAATCCATGGACTCAACATTAGTCATAAAGAACTCACATACTTATTGCAAAAATCTACAAGTCATCAAAACAAAGTACTACACGCATGCTCCTAGGGGAAGGGTTGGTAGGAGTTAACCATCGCGCGATCCCGACGTCCACACAAAGGATGACAATCAATGAAATACCTCATGCTTCAAATTTGTCACACAACGGTTACCATACGTGCATGCTACGGGGCTTGCAAACCTCAACACAAGTATTTCTCAAATTCACAAGTACTCTACTAGAATGACTCTAATATCACCATCCTCATATCTCAAAACAATCATCAAGTATCAAACTTCTCATAATATTCAATGCACTTTATATGAAAGTTTTTATTATACCCATCTTGGATGCCTATCATATTATGACTAATTTTATAACCAAAGCAAATTACCATGCTGTTCTAAAGGACTCTCAAAATAATATAAATGAAGCATGAGAGATCAATAATTTCTATAAAATAAAACCACCGACGTGCTCTAAAAAGATATAAGTGAAGCACTAGAGCAAATCTATCTAGCTCAAAAGATATAAGTGAAGCACATAGAGTATTCTAATAATTCCGATTCACGTGTATCTCTCTCAAAAGTTGTGTACAGAAAGTATGATTGTGGTAAACTAAAAAGCAAAGACTCAAATCATACATGACGCTCCAAGCAAAACACATATCATGTGGTGAATAAAAATATAGTCTCAAGTAAAATTACCGATAGACGAAGACGAAAGAGGGGATGCCTTCCCGGAGCATCCCCAAGCTTAGGCTTTTGGTTGTCCTTGAATTTTACCTTGGGGTACCTTGGGCATCACCAAGCTTAGGCTCTTGCCACTCTTTGTTCCATAGTCCATCAAATCCTTACCCAAAAACTTGAAAACTTCACAACACAAAACTTAGCAAAAAAATCTCGTGAGCTCCGTTAGTGTAAGAAAACAAACCACCACTTTAAGGTACTGTAATGAACTCATTCTTTATTTATATTGGTGTTAAACCTACTATATTCCAACTTCTCTATGATTCATACCCCCCGATACTAATATAGATTCATCAAAATAAGCAAACAACACACGAAAAACAGAATCTGTCAAAAACAGAACAGTGTGTAGCAATCTGTAACTTTCGAATACTTCTGTAACTCTATTTTTTATATATAAATTGGTGGACGTGAGGAATTTGTCTATTAATCATCTGCAAAAAGAATCAACTTAAAAGCACTCTCTAGTAAAAAATGGCAGCAAATCTTGTGAGCGCAAAAGTTTCTATTTTTTACAGCAAGATCACAAAGACTTCACCCAAGTCTTCCCAAAGGTTCTAATTGGCACAAACACTACTTAAAACATAAAACCACATCTAACCAGAAGCTAGATGAATTATTTATTACTAAACAGAAGTAAAAGCAAAGAAAATAAAGTTTGGTTGCCTCCCAACAAGCACTATCATTTAACGCCCCTAGCTAGGCATGATACAAGAATAGATCTAGGTATTGCCATCTTGATAAGGTAAATCGCGCAAACTCATCTCATATTCCCTACGTTCAGCAGCAAGGTTACTTTGTGGCAAGCAAAAGTAATCAAAAGGGCTGAATTTAATAGGACAAAAGTCCCCAAGATCAAGCTTAGGAGGTATGGGTTCCTCCTTTGGCCCTTCATATTGCACAACCAATTCATCATTATAAGTATTCTTTCGGTAGAAGGTCATGAGCCTTTGATCGAGAGAAAAACCTAACCCATTGTTTTGAATAGCAAAATCATCATTTAGTTCAGAGATTCTATCGACTAGAACATCGGTAGGAACCTTTTTTCTAAGGTTTTCATTAAAAGCAACATGATCTAAAGATTGTAAACGCATTATATCTTCTTGATTAAAAAGGATAGCTTCTATGGGAGGACGACCAACGTCCACCCTGATACAGGGTGGAACCCTAATCAGCGGATCTTTCACGTTTGGAGGTTGGCACACGATGAACACGGGGAATCACAAGGGAAAGATGGGGGAAACACAAGAGGAAAACACTCAATCAACACGAAAGCAATCACACAAATGCTAGATTCGCGATACAAGGTTGAGGTACATGATCCAAAGTCAACAACGGTGATACAGATAGTCTTCTCCCGGAGGAGGTCTTGGAATCCCGTGGGATCTTCCCGTTAGGGGTCTTGAATCCAGAGGTGGATCTTCTCCGTAGAGGCGCACCGGTCTCGTGGGAGAAATCCACACAAGTGTCAAATGAGCTAAACCACAGCTAAGTCTAAAGGAGGGAGGTCCACAGTATTTATATTACACACGCGGTCGCCGTCGTAGCGGACGTCCGGAGGTTACCGGACGTCCGGTGGTTCCGGAGGGACCGGACGTCCGGTAATCCTCGGATTTCCGCTATTTAGCTTCTGTTGCCGAAGTCACGGACGTCCGGTGGCTTCCGGTCGTCCGGTCGTCTGGGAGAGGCCGGACGTCCGGTGCCTTCCGGTCGTCCGGTGCCTGGGAGTCGCCGGTCGTCCGGTGCAGGCCGGACGTCCGGTGCCTGTAGCATCTTCAGCATTCCTTCTTCTTGTCTCGAGCACTTGTCGGGCCTGTCCTCTTGAGCATCATGTAGAGCTGTCCCGCGGCCTTCGTCCAAGTACCTGAGTATGCATAGAGTCTCTGAAGAAGGTAGAGGCCGTACCTCAAGTGAATCCGAAAGATGTAAAGAGAGGAGCGAGGTCACCTCGGTCTCAAAAGCTCTTGCACGTGCTCTAGTCATGGGTCCTTTGGGCACTTGGTGAGGCGATGAAGGGTCCATGGTGATGGCCCTAGGATACACCGTATCACACCCTATAATGCGCAAAAATTTCTTTGGCCTCTCTCATTATAAATCCGAACTCATGTGCCAAAAAGATGGTAGCTGCTCGCTTAACAGAAGAATGCTCAATATTGGAAAATTCTAGAAAATTTCTCTGAATGCAAGGGTGCATGTGGATAAATTACCTTTCAAGTTCAACTACAAGCAAAGATATAGCATCCGCAAGACTGCTGGTTCTATGAAGAATAGATCCACCCATAATGGGCAAGGCACCGGCGCAAGTAAAGAAATCTTGAATAACTCCTTTTCTAATAATATTACCACTACCAATCCAGAACTTTTTAGTGTGTAAAGTAGGAGGTTCCTCATGAGGATTATTAAAAGCATCAAAGTTTCCCCCATCGTTACCACTATCTTTTTCAACGATAACCTCCCCCGTTTCAGACATGATAGCAAAAAACCACACTAAGGACGAACACACAAAAGACGAGCGAACGGAAAAAGGGCGAATAAAACGGCAAAGGTGAAGTGGGGGAGAGGAAAACGAGAGACAAATGGCAAATAATGTAATGCAAGGGATAAGAGTTTGTCATGGGTACTTGGTATATGACTTTTGCGTAGATCTCCCCGACAACGGCGCCAGAAATTCTTCCTCCTACCTCTTGAGCTTGCGTTGTTTTTCCCTTGAAGAGGAAAGGGTGATGCAACAAAGTAGCGTAAGTATTTCCCTCAGTTTTTGAGAACCAAGGTATCAATCCAGTAGGAGACTACGCGTGAGTCCCTCGTACCTACACAAACAAATAAGAACCTTGCAACCAATGCGATAAAGGGGTTGTCAATCCCTTCTCGGGCACTTGCAAAAGTGAGATCTGATAGAGATAATAAGATAAATATTTTTGGTATTTTTGTTATATAGATTGAAAGTAAAGATTGCAAAATAAAAGTAAAGTAAAGATAAATAGTTGATGGAAGATTGATATGATGGAAGATAGACACGGCGGCCATAGGTTTCACTAGTGGCTCCTCTCAAGATAGCAGATTTCTACGGTGGGTGAACAAATTACTGTCGAGCAATTGATAGAAAAGCGCATATTATGAGAATATCTAGACATGATCATTGTATATAGGCATCACGTCCGTGACAAGTAGCCCGAAATGATTCTGCATCTACTACTATTACTCCACACATCGACCGCTATCCAGCATGCATCTAGAGTATTAAGTTCATAAGAAGAGAGTAACACTTTAAGCAAGATGACATGATGTAGAGGGATAAACTCATGCAATATGATATAAACCCCATCTTTTTTCCTCGATGGCAACAATACAATACGTGCCTTGCTGTCACTGGGAAAGGACATCGCAAGATTGAACCAAAAGCTAAGCACTTCTCCCATTGCAAGAAAGATCAATCTAGTAGGCCAAACCAAATTGATAATTCGAAGAGACTTGCAAAGATATTTAAATCATGCATAAAAGATTTCAGAGAAGAATCAAATATTGTTCATAGATAATCTTGATCATAAACCCACAATTCATCGGATGTCGATAAACACACCGCAAAAATAATTACATCAAATAGATCTCCAAGAAGATCGAGGAGAACTTTGTATTGAGATCCAAAGAGAGAGAAGAAGCCATCTAGCTAATAACTATGGACCCGAAGGTGTGTGGTAATCTACTCACAACTCATCGGGGAGGCTATGGTGTTGATGTAGAAGCCCTCCGTGATCGATTCCCCCTCCGGTGGAGCTCCGAAACAGGCCCCAAGATGGGATCTCACGGGTACAGAAGGTTGCGGCGGTGGAATTAGGGTTTTGTGGTGCTCTCGGATGTTTTCAGGGTACATGTGTATTGATATGTCTCCAACGTATCTACTTTTCCAAACCCTTTTGCCCTTGTTTTGGACTCTAACTTGCATGATTTGAATGGAACTAACCCAGACTGACGCTGTTTTCAGCAGAATTGTCATGGTGTTGTTTTTGTGCAGAAATAAAAAGTTCTCGGAATGACCTGAAAATTTACAAAGAATTACTTTGGAAAATATAAAAAATATCTGCGAGAAGATCCAGACCAGGGGGCCCACACCCTGTCCACGAGGGTGGGGGCGCGCCCCCCTGCCTCGTGAGCCCCCTGGTGCTCCATTGTCGTATCTCCGGATCCCATATATTCACTTTCGGGAGAAAAAAATCAGAGGGAAAGAATTATCGTGTTTTACGATACGAAGTCGCCGCCAAGCCCTAATCTCTCTCGGGAGGGCTGATCTGGAGTCCGTTCGGGGCTCCGGAGAGTGGAGATCGTCGCCATCGTCATCATCAACCTTCCTCCATCACCAATTCCATGATGCTCACCGCCGTGCGTGAGTAATCCCATTGTAGGCTTGCTGAACGGTGATGGGTTGGATGGGATCTATCATGTAATCGAGTTAGTTTTGTTAGGGTTTGATCCCTAGTATCCACTATGTTCTGAGATTGATGTTGCTGTGACTTTGCTATGCTTAATGCTTGTCACTAGGGCCCGAGTGCCATGATTTCAGATATGAACCTATTATGTTTTCGTGAATATATGTGTTTTCTTGATCCTATCTTGCAAGTCTATAGTCACCTACTATGTGTTATGATCCGACAACCCCGAAGTGACAATAATCGGGACCACTCCCGGTGATGACCGTAGTTTGAGGAGTTCATGTATTCACTTTGTGTTAATGCTTTGGTCCAGTACTCTATTAAAAGGAGGCCTTAATATCCCTTAGTTTCCAATAGGACCCCGCTACCACGGGAGGGTAGGACAAAAGATGGCATGCAAGTTCTTTTCCATAAGCACGTATGACTATATTCGGAATACATGCCTACATTGCATTGATGAACTGGAGCTAGTTCTGTGTCACCCTAGGTTATAACTTCTACTGATGAATTGCATCCGACATAATTCCCCATCACCGATCCAATGCCTACGAGCTTTTCACATATTGCTTGTTACTTATTTACTTTTCCACTGCTACTATTACAAAAACTACAAAAACATTATCGTTACCTTTGTTACCGCTACTATCATATTACTTTGCTACTAAACTACCTTGCTACAGATACTAAGTTTCCAGGTGTGGTTGAATTGACAACTCAGCTGCTAATACATAAGAGTATTCTTTGGCTCCCCTTGTGTCGAATCAACAAATTTGGGTTGAATACTTTACCCTCGAAAACTGTTGCGATCCCCTACACTTGTGGGTTATCAAGACTATTTTCTGGCGTCGTTGCCGGGGAGCATAGCTTTATTCTTTAAGTCACTTGGGATTTATATCTGTTGATCACTATGAAGAATTTGAAGGACTCAAAAACCAAGATCTTACCCTCAACTACGAGGAGAGGTAAGGAACTGCCATCTAGCTCTGCACTTGATTCTCCTTCTGTTATGAGTAAATTTGCGACACCTACTCCTGCTATTGAATCTGATATGTCGTATGTTCTTGATGATGCCACTTCTGCTATGTATGATGAAACTACTTCTATGCTTGATAATACTGTACAACTAGGTGAATTTCTAGATGAACAAATTGCTAAGGTTAGGGAGAATGCAAATATTGAAACTGATGATACTTATGAAAGTGATGATGAAGATTCTCCCAATAAATATGAATTGCATGTTGTTCCTGAGGGTTATGTTATGGATGAAGAAACTGCTAGAGACTTTCTTGCTCGCAACGATAGATATGATCTTAAGAAATTATTAGCTAAGCTGAAAGGAAAGTCCATGAATGCTAGAATGAAACATGACCCTGCTTTCGCTACTTCACCTATCTGTGTTACTGATAAGGATTATGAATTCTCTTTTGATCCTGAGTTAATTACTTTGGTTGAATCTGATCCTTTTCATGGCTATGAGTCTGAAACTGTTGTGGCACATCTTACTAAATTGAATGATATAGCCACCCTGTTTACCAACGATGAAAAGATTCGTTATTACTATATCCTTAAGTTATTTCCTTTCTCGTTAAAGGGTGATACTAAGACTTGGTTTAATTCTCTTGATCCCGATTGTGTGCGTAGTCCCCATGATATGTTGTATTACTTCTCTGCTAATTTTTTTCCTGCTCATAAGAAACAAGCTGCCTTACGGGAAATTTATAACTTTGTGCAAATTGAAGAAGAGAGTCTCCCACAAGCTTGGGGGAGGCTTCTCCAATTACTTAATGCTTTGCCTGATCATCCTCTTGAGAGGAACGATATACTTGATGTCTTTTATAATGGACTAACCGATGCTTCGAGAGACCACCTGGATAGTTGTGCTGGTTGTGTTTTCAGGGAAAGAACAGTGGATCAAGCTGAATTACTATTGAATAATATGTTGGCCAATGAAAATAATTGGACACTTCCTGAACCAGTCCCTAAGCCAACTCCGAAGAAAAGGGGAGTTCTATATCTCAGTCCTGAAGATATGCAAGAGGCAAAGAAATCTATGAAAGAAAAATGTATTAAAGCTGAAGATGTTAAGAATTTACCGCCTATTGAAGAAATACATGGTCTTGATAACCCGACACAGGTAGTAAAGGTAAATTCTCTTTATAGATTTGATGAAGGTGATACTCCTCGTTATAAGTCTGCTAGCCAATGCTTAGATAAGTTTGACAATTTTATTGTGAAACAAGAAAACTTCAATGCTTATGTTGGTAGACAATTGCAACACAATGCTTATATGATTGAACGCTGGAGTGATTATCTGTCTAGAGTTAAAGGTGAACTGAAACTTATTAGTATACATGCTTCTATGGTCACCACTCAAGTAGAACAAGTACTTAAGGCTTAGAATGATTTGCTCGATGAATTAAATAGTGAGAATAATGACTATGATGTTAGAGTTGCAACTAGAGGTGGTAAAGTGACTCAGGAACCTTTGTATCCTGAGGGCCACCCTAAGAGAATTGAGCAAGATTCTCAGAGAGCTAATTTAGATGCACCCAGTTCTTCTAAGAAGAAGAAAAAGAAAAATGATAGAACTTTGCATGCTTCTAGTGAACCTGTAGGTGACACACCTGAGAATCCCAATGGTATATCTGTTTCTGATGTTGAGACACAATCTGGTAATGAACATGAACCTAGTGATAATATTAATGATGATGTTCATGATGATGCTCAACCTAGCAATGATAATGATGTAGAGATTGAACCCGCTGTTGATCTTGATAACCCACAATCAAAGAATCAACGTTATGATAAGAGAGACTTTGTTGCTAGGAAGCACGGTAGGGAAAGAGAACCATGGGTTCAGAAACCCATGTTTTTTCCTCCTAAACCATGCAAGAAAAAGGATGATGAGGATTTTGAGCGCTTTGCTGAAATGATCAGACCTATCTTTTTGCGTATGCGTTTAACTAATGTGCTTAAAACAAATCCTTATGCTAAATATATGAAAGATATTATTACCAATAAAAGAAAGATACCTGAAGTACAAATTTCCACCATGCTTGCCAATTACAATTTTAAAGGTGCAATACCTAAGAAACTAGGAGATCCAGGAGTACCTACTATACCTTGCTCCATTAAAAGAAACTATGTCAAAACTGCTTCATGTGATCTTGGAGCCGGTGTTAGTGTTATGCCTCTCTCTTTATATCGTAGACTTGACTTGAGTAAGTTGACACCTACTGAAATATCCTTGCAAATGGATGATAAATCAACTGTTATACCTGTCGGTATTTGTGAGGATGTGCCTGTTGTGGTTGCAAATGTTACTATTCTAACGGACATTGTTATACTTGATATTCCCGAGGACGATAGCATGTCTATTATCCTTGGTAGACCCTTTTTGAATACTGCAGGGGCTGTTATAGATTGCAACAAAGGCAATGTCACTTTTCATGTCAACGGTAATGAGCATACGGTTCACTTTCCGAGGAAACAACCTCAGGTCCACAATATCAATTATATTGGAAAAATTTCAACTATTACTTCTGGAGGTTTTGAAGTTCCTCTTCCTACTATCAAGAAGACATATGACATTCTTATTGTTGGGGACATACATATCCCCATTGAGGTAACCTAGTGTTATTCAAAAATTCTTCGGTTTCATGTTATTCGGAAAGAGTTTATTAACAAGACCTGATCAACCTTGTTAATGGATTCCTTTTGATGAGCATGAGATAGGTGAATCTAGATAGCACAACCTTCTGTATCCCCCTTTTAATTTTTGTTAATTAGGATAAATAAAGCAAAATAGTATTCTTTGTCTATTTCCAGACTTATCCGTGCAATAAAAAAATACCCCGAAAATAAAAGGTCTCCAAATGCCCTGAAAATTTAATATGATTATTCTGGAATATTTGAGAATATATGCCACAGAACACACATCGAGGGGAGCCAGCACCTGGCCACGAGGGTCCAGAGCACGCCCCTGCCTCGTGGGCCCCACATGGCCCTCCTCCACTTATTCCTGCACCCATACTCTTCTTCTTCCTCCCAAAAAAAAATCACCAACCAGCTCAAGCACGAGTTCTAGCTCTTCTTGCTGCCATTTTCGATCTCCTTGCTCAAAGCACCATTCACCAAACTGTTTGGGGAGATTGTTCCTTGGTATGTGACTCCTCCATTGGTCCAATTAGTTTTTGTTCTAGTGCCTTATTTATTGCAAATTTTTGCTGTTGTGGTGACCTTGTTCTTGAGCTTGCATGTTAAATTTTCTTGGTCCCAAGTAGTTCTAATGCATGATATAGTCTCTAGGCACTAGTAGGAGTTGTTGCTATCAATCTTGTTGAGTTTGGTTAACTTTTATCTTGAGTTACTAAAAATTTCAGAAACTTTCAAAAGGGAAAAATGATAAAGAGATTGTTGAGGGGCTCCTCCAGTAAGAGCTCAGAGGAGAAGAAGAAGGAAGAAAATAAGAAGCCCAAATATAATCTTCCTCGCATGGCGGAAGTTTGGCCGTGTGAATGGCCTTGCAATGATTTCATGATGTCCGCCGGGATTTACGAAGACTTTTATTGGTTGGCAAATAATGCAGGCCTTACCGACTTCCTCCACGACCAGCGTGAACAGTATCTCTTACTCACTAATATTTTCACGCAAATTTTTCACTTTCATGCTAAGAAAACACCACCTACAGTGGAGTTTCGTTTATATGATGAGGTTAAGGAAATATCACTCATAGAATTTTGTGAAGTATGCAAGATACCCTTTGAAGGTAGACTTGATGAACCACGTCGTGAAGACGTTGAAGGGTTTATTGACATGATAGCTTTAGGGGAAACTAGACAAGTCTCAGGGGCAAGAATTACTAGTATACACTTCCCTGTTCTGCGCTACTTTGCTTTATTTGCTAGTAGATGTTTAATTGGTCGCAGGAACAGTGGGAATCCTAGTGCCCCTGATATTGTCATTTTACGCCATGCTTTGTTTCAGGACACAACTTTTAGCTTGGGTGCCGTCGTTGCTAAACGACTGAGTCTGAACTGCTCAAAAGGGCCCGTCTTTGGAGGCATCTTTGCTTCTCGCCTTGCTGAACATTTTAGAATACCTATTAGGCATCATGAGAAGGAAGAAAAATTGCTTGCCCCTGTTTATCTAGACTACAAGAGCATGGTAGCACATGATTTTATTGTTAAAGACAAGGATAGGTTGCTTAATTATAAATTAAGGTTTGATGAAAAATATTGTGAGATTGTTACCTTGCCTGCACCATCTCTATTCGATCTGTCTACAGGCATATATCTCGTTACATCAGATGCCTTCTACAAGTACTAGGGCCAGGCATAAGCTTCAGAGCCTGAGTCGGAGCCACCACTCGATCCTTACCGTCAGTCTGTTTATGGGTGGGATCTGGATGAGTTTGCCAACCAGTGGCACCCAGAGGACACATCTCAGTACACTGGAGGGAGTAGCTTTGATCCGTGGCCATAGACCAACTTAGGCCAAAAGCCTAAGCTTGGGGGAGTACGTGTTTCTCGCCGACTTTACATTCATGCTCACACACTTATTCTAGTTGTCGGTGCTCACCTCTTTCACTGTACCATCCATGTTTAGTTTCATTTCTTTTTCTTAGTCTTTTTCTTGTGTGTTAGAAAAACCTTAAGAAAAACAAAAAATATTAGTTGTAGCTTCTAGCTAGTTTACTTTCCTTTCCTTGTAGTAGTAATTAAAAGAAAACCAAAAAGATTTCTCGTTCTTCTTTTGCTTGTTGGGAGCTTTCCCGTGTAAATAGTTTCTTTTCTTTTCTTTGGGGTTAAGAGTAGAAGACCGTGATTAAAATGCTTAGTGGCTCTCATATGCTTTACTGTTGATTTAACCTTGAGCCATATTACCTTGTCTTCTCTCTTGTATTAAATGCTCGCAGATTCCAGCTTAGTCCAATGCACATGCACTATTATTATTATCCACACCGTTCGGTCGTGCGAGCGAAAGGCAATAAGGATGATATATGATGAACTAATTGAGATGAGAAAAGCTGGTATGAACTCGACCTCTCTTGTTTTTGTAAATATGATAGTTCATCGTTCCTGATTCAACTTTTTATGAATGAAACATGCTTGCAATGACAATTACAAATCGTAGATGCTTATGCCATGCTTAATTAGCTGAGAGTTTATAATGGTCTATCTTGCATGCCAACATGATATTAAAACGGTTGTGATGTAGTATGATGGGGTGGTATCCTCCTTTGAACGATTCAAGTGGTCTGACTTGGCACATGTTCACGCATGTAGTTGAAACAAATCAACATAGACTCCATGATATTTATGTTCATGGTGATTTATATCCTACTCATGCTTGCATTCATTGTTGATTAATTTTAATGCATGTTCATGACCGTTGTTGCTCTCTAGCTGGTCGCTTCCCAGTCTCTTTCTAGCCTTCACCTGTACTAAGCGGGAATACTGCTTGTGCATCCACTTCCATAAACCCCAAAGTTATTCCATATGAGTCCACCATACCTTCCTATATGCGGCATTTACCTGCCATTCCAAGTAAATTTGTATGTGCCAAACTCTAAACCTTCAAATGAAATTCTGTTTTGTATGCTCGAACAACTCATGTATCAACTAGGGTTGTCTATATCTTCCATGCTAGGTGGGTTATTCTCACGATGAGTGGACTCCGCTCATCATTCATGAGAAAATGGCTGGTAACCGGGATGCCCAGTCCCATGCTCAAATCATAATAATTAAACAAAACTCCACGAGGGCTGTTGCTTGTTTGGACGGCACCCCGTGGATTCGAATGGCCGTGGAGTGTGCTTGTTGGTGGTTGGGGGAGTATAAACTTTACCATTCTATTTGGGAACCGCCTATAATGTGCGTAGCATTGGAGATATCGAGATTCTTGGTTGTTATGTTGACAATGAAAGTATACCGCTCAAAATTTTATTCATCTCTATTTCACAATCGAGCTCTGGCACCTCTACAAATCCCTGCTTCCCTCTACGAAGGGCCTATCTATTTACTTTTATGCAGAGTCATCGTCCTCTTATAAAAGAGAACCAGTAGGAGAGCACCTCTGTCATTTGCATGTATTACCATTAATTTGCATTGAGTATGATCATGATCGGATCTCTTTTACCATGAATTACAATGTCTAGTCAGTCCTTGATCTTTAAAGGTGCTCTGCATTTATGTTTTGCGGTCTCAGAAAGGGCTATCGAGATACCATCTTGTTATATCATATCATGATTGTTTTGAGAAAGTGTTGTCATCGGAGGTTTATTATTATTGCTCGCTAGTTGATTATGCCATTGAGGTGAGTAGACATGAGACCTGAAAGTTATTGTGAATGTGGTTAGTTCATGATCATTGCTGAAAACCTGAATGCTGGCTTACATATTTACAACAACAAGAGCAAACAGAGTTTGTCAAAGTTTTTCTTTATCACTTTCAGTTTGTCAACTGAATTGCTTGAGGACAAGCAAAGGTTTAAGCTTGGGGGAGTTGATACATCTCCAACGTATCTACTTTTCCAAACCCTTTTGCCCTTGTTTTGGACTCTAACTTGCATGATTTGAATGGAACTAACCCGGACTGACGCTGTTTTCAACAGAATTGCCATGGTGTTGTTTTTGTGCAGAAATAAAAAGTTCTCGGAATGACCTGAAAATTTACGGAGAATTATTTTGGAAAATATAAAAAATATCCGCGAGAAGATCCAGACTAGGGGGCCCACACCCTGTCCACGAGGGTGGGGGGCGCGCCCCCTCCCCTAGGGCGCGCCCCCCTGCCTCGTGGCCCCCCTGGTGCTCCACCGACGTATCTCCGGATCCCATATATTCACTTTCGGGGAGAAAAAAATCGGAGATAAAGAATTATCGCGTTTTACGATACTGAGCCGCCGCCATGCCCTAATCTCTCTCGGGAGGGCTGATCTGGAGTCCTTTCGGGGATCCAGAGAGTGGAGATCGTTGCCATCGTCATCATCAACCTTCCTCCATCACCAATTCCATGATGCTCACCGCCGTGCGTGAGTAATTTCATTGTAGGCTTGCTGAACGGTGATGGGTTGGATGGGATCTATCATGTAATCGAGTTAGTTTTTTGGGGTTTGATCCCTAGTATCCACTATGTTCTGAGATTGATGTTGCTATGACTTTGCTATGCTTAATGCTTGTCACTAGGGCCCGAGTGCCATGATTTCAGATCTGAACCGATTATGTTTTCATGAATATATGTGTGTTCTTGATCCTATCTTGCAAGTCTATAGTCACCTACTATGTGTTATGATCCGGCAACCCCGAAGTGACAATAATCGGGACAACTCCCGGTGATGACCGTAGTTTGAGGAGTTCATGTATTCACTATGTGTTAATGCTTTGGTCCGGTACTCTATTAAAAGGAGGCCTTAATATCCCTTAGTTTCCAATAGGACCCCGCTTCCACGGGAGGGTAGGACAAAAGATGTCATGCAAGTTCTTTTCCATAAGCACGTATGACTATATTCGGAATACATGCCTACATTGCATTGATGAACTGGAGCTAGTTCTGTGTCACCCTAGGTTATAACTTCTACATGATGAATTGCATCCGACATAATTCCCCATCACCGATCCAATGCCTACAACTTTTCACATATTGCTTGTTGCTTATTTACTTTTCCGCTGCTACTATTTCAAAAACTACAAAAACATTATCGTTACCTTTGTTACCGCTACCGCTACTATCATATTACTTTGCTACTAAACTACCTTGCTGCAGATACTAAGTTTCCAGGTGTGGTTGAATTGACAACTCAGCTGCTAATACTTAGGAGTATTCTTTGGCTCCCCTTGTGTCGAATCAACAAATTGGGGTTGAATACTTTACCCTCGAAAACTGTTGCGATCCCCTACACTTGTGGGTTATCAGGTATATATAGGACGAAGAGGCATGTCGGTGGAGCTACGAGGGGCCCACGAGGGTGGGGGGTGCGCCTACCCCCTGGGCGCGCCCCTGCCTCGTGGCCACCTCATGGCTTCCTTGGCGTGTACTCCAAGTCTTCTGGGTTGCGTTTGTTCCAAAAACGATCCTCCCGAAGGTTTCATTCCATTTTTACTCCGTTTGATATTCCTTTTCTGCGAAACACTGAAATAGGCAAAAACAAAAATTTGCAGTGGGCCTTGGGTTAGTAGGTTAGTCCCAAAAATGATATAAAAGTGTATAATAAAGCCCATTAAACATCCAAATCAGATAATATAATAGCATGGAAAAATCAAAAATTATAGATACTTTGGAGACGTATCAGTTGTCAATATGACTTCATGGGAGTCATCAACAAAGTAAAGGCCAAGATTTCCACTCCTGTTCTTGCAAAGCAAGGGATGTACTGCTTGAAATGAAAATTAAGATCGTAAATTAGATATATCGAAATAACAGAGCAAGATGCAAATATGGGAGTAACTGATAGAACAGATCAATATATAGATGAAAGCAAAGTACAAAAATATAGAATTAAAAATAGATAATGTAACAAAGATTTGATGCAAATATATAGATAATGTAGAAAGAGACGGTATATGTTCACAAATTTAGGCTATGCCGACCGTGGTAGGTTGAGATTGAACATACCCTCCCTGAAGTCATCTGGAATGGTGAGATAGAACTTCGTTTCCGACTGGCCACGACAACACTTGCCCGATTTGTGCTCGCACTATGGACACATGAATGAACGCCCACGAATCAACAAAACATAAATGATTCCACGACGATTTCTGCCGGTTGATTGACAACGACAGATTGACTGCGATAAGAGATGAGTGAATATTTCTCTAAGTTGACTACCTTCTCCATGAGAAAAATCCCTAGCCCAATGCCACAGAAAACCCCAGTCGACCAGAGTCTAGAATGTGGGTGTACATAGGCGGCGGAAAGCGGGAGGGGCGAAATCCCATGCCATTTGGAGCGCGACCTACGCCCGCCGACAACAGCCGTCGAGCTTAGGGCAGCTGACGCAATAGAAGTTGATGACGTGCAGAGTTGCAGAGGAGTCCGCGGTGAGTGGGTGGGGACGAAGTGAGCGAGGGTTTTCTTTTTTCCTCTTGCATGTGTGAGTGAACACACACGGTTCGCAGAGGCGACGAAGATGAATCATGTGCGATAGTAAATCACTGAGATTGAATGGGAATCCAAATTTCCTTTGTCCTTCATCCATGAGTTTTTTATACGATGAACATAAACCCTGCTAATCATCGTGTTCAAACTTGACACTTTTCCGGGTTCATTTACAATATTTAGAGGATTATGTGCATTTTGTAGGCATTAATGCACATAATACAAATTCAAACAATTGGTGCTTGAAAAGGTGCACAAGAATAGTCTAGAAATACCATACTCGTGGTATTTAGTAATTTCTCAAGCCTTTTGGAAGGAATGGGCAGAGATTTCAAGGGAATGCGTGGCTATAGTCAACCACAAACGCGTAATTTACTAGGTTATCAACTATAGAACAATGAAATACATGCTTGAAAAACATGACGCCTGGCATGGTGCCATGGTATGACCTCAACGTGTCGTGGTTAAAAGCTGAGAATGTTTGATTTATGTCGTCATGCACGCCCTTCATAAATTGAACCATCACCGAGGAAGTTCAATACTTTAGAGAGGGAAATCACCAAGACTGAAGGGGAATCCAAATTTCCATCCTAGTTTGTCATTTAGTTTTTTTCCAACGATCAACATATCGCCTCAAATGCAATGTGTTCACATTTGACATTTTTCCAGGCTCATTTACCATATTTAGGGGGTTATGTGTATTTTCTAGGCATTAATTATGCACATAATTCAAATTCAAACAATCGGTGCATGAAAAGGTGCACAAGAACAGTCTGGAAAACCATGCTCGTGCTATTTAGTAATTCTCATGCCTTTTAGAAGGAATGGGCAGATATTTCAAGGAAATGTGTGGTAATAGTCAACCATAAACGCGTCATTTACTGGGTTAACAACTATACAAAAATGAAATACATGCTTGGAAAACATGATACCTGGTGTGGTGCCATGGTATGGCCTCACCGTGCCCTGGTTAAAATTTGAGAATGTTTTCCTTATGTCGTCATGCACACCTTTCATAAATCGAACCATCACCGAGGAAGTTTCAATGTTTCGAGGGGGAAATCACCAAGATTGAAGGGGGATCCAAATTTCCTTTGTCCTTTGTTCTTTGTCCATGAGTATTTTTCTACGAGGAACATACACCCTTTAAATCACCGTGTTCAAATATGGCACTTTTCCGGGTTCATTTGCCATATTTAGGGGATTATGTGCATTTCTTAGGCATTAATGCACATAATTCAAGTTCAAACAATCGGTGCATGAAAGGGTACACAAGAACGGCCTGGAAAACCATGCTCGTGCTATTTAGTAAATTCTCATGCCATTTACAAGGAATGGACATATATTTCGATGAAATGTGTGGCAATAGTCAACCACAAATGTTTGTTTATTGGTGTTTCAACTATAGAAAAATTGAAATAAATGCTTGAAAAACATGACGCCTGGCATGGAGCCATGGTATGACCTCACCATGCCCTGGTGAAAATTTGAGAAGGTTTGTCTTATGTCGTCATGCACGCCCTTCATAAATCGAACCATCACTGAGGAAGTTCAATGCTTTCGAGAGGGAAATCACCAAGATTCAAGGGGAATCCAAATTTCCGTCCTAGTTTGTCATTCAGTTTTTTTCCAGCGATCAACATACCACAAATGCAACGTGTTCACATTTGACATTTTTTCAGGCTCATTTACCATATTTATGGGATTATGTGCATTTTCTACGCATTAATGCACGTAAGTCAAATTTGAAAAATGGGTGCATGAAAAGGTGCACAAGAACGGTCTGGAAAACCATGGTCATGTTATTTAGTACATTCGCATGCCTTTTACAAGGAATGGGCATATATTTCAAGGAAATGTGTGGCAATAGTCAACCATAAACGCGTCGTCTACTGGGTTAACAACTATACAAAAATGAAATACATGGTTGGGAAACATGATGCCTGGCGTGGTGCCATGGTATGGCCACACCATGCCCTGGTAAAAATTGGAGAATGTTTTCCTTATGTTGTGATGCACGCCTTTCATGGTTTCGAGGGGGAAATCACCAAGATTGAAGGGGGGGGGGGTCCAAATTTCCTTTGTCCTTTGTCCACGAGTTTTTTCTATGATGAACATACACCTTGCAAATCACCGTGTTCAAATTTGGCACTTTTTCGAGTTCATTTACCATATTTAGGGGATTATGTGCATTTCCTAGGCATTAATGCACATAATTCAAGTTCAAACAATCGGTGCATGAAATAGTGCACAAGAACGGTCTGGAAAACCATGCTCGCGCCATTTAGTAAATTCTCATGCCTTTTACAAGGAATGGACATATATTTCGATGAAATGTGTGGCAATAGTCTACCACAAACGTTTGTTTATTGAGTTTTTAACTATAGAAAAAATGAAATAAATGCTTGAAAAACATGACGCGTGGCATGGTGCCATGGTATGACCTCACCATGCCCTGATAAAAATTTGAGAAGGTTTTGCTTATGTCGTCATGCACTCCCTTCATAAATCGAACCATCACCGAGGAAGTTCCATGCTTTCGAGAGGGAAATCACCAAGATTGAAGGGAATCCAAATTTTCTTTGTTCTTTGCCCTGGAGTTTTTTTTTCTACGACGAACATACACCCTGCAAATCACCGTGTTCAAATTTGGCATTTTTCTGGGCTCATTTACCATATTTAGGAGATTATGTGCATTTTCTAGGAAGTTAGCGCATATAAATCCAATCCAGCTACAACTGCACGGGTGTGATGTGAGGGATGTGGATTGCCGTTCGATCGCGGCGCATCCTACGGTGCACACGCGCAATCTGCGTGGCTGGGGTTCCGGCCAATCATAACGCAACACACAATAGGCTCAGCGCACACTGTTTCTGGAAGCGACGAAGATGAACCGTGTGCGATAATGAATGAGCAAAATTGTAAGGGAAGCCAAATTTCTGTTGTCGTTTGTCGTTGAGCTCTTAGACACCACTACACTGTACGGCTGCCTGGCCCCTCTGTCCTAGACCTCTCTCCAGGCATCGTCCATGGCACCGCGACGCACAGTAACTGGTAAGGAAGCGATGGCATCCCGCTGCGCCGCGTTCCTCGTCGCCCGCGACCGCACACATGGTACGGAAGCGATGGCATCTCTCCACGCCGAGTTCATCGCCGCCGGTGGCCACACAGTTACATGGGTGGACTTTGAGGCTGCCATGGCCGAATGGGTGGTGGATCTAGAGGCGGCCAAAGACGCACAAAAGGAGCGAAAAAGGCAGAAAGCACTCAAGAAAAGAGAGTCCCGCCACCGCAAGAAAGAAGAGGTCGCACGCCATGGTGGGGAGAGCTTGGCGGAGATCGAAGCACGGTGGGCTGCCGCCTACAAGCCTGGGAAGGAGAACGCCGACGTCTGGCCAGCATGCCCCGATGGCAGCATGTGAGAAGTAGTTTAAGTTTGTAGTATTAGAACAAATTACCAGTAGTACTTTAAGTTTGTAGTATTCACGTACAATGTCGGTAAGAGCATCCTTTGAGGGCTTTGAGTGTTGATTAGCATGTGTGCCCATGTGCATTTTTTGTGTTAACCATTAGAAGATCACAAAACACACGGTTTCTCTGTCGTGCCCATTTGCGTTTTTTTTTGTTAATGATCCATAAGTCAGTTACCTGTGCGATGTTTCCTAATAAACGAGGCATACCATTGACCAAAAAAATAAACTAAACATGTACATTTTTTTGGAGACGGGATCTGCCGATTTTCTGTTTTCTCGCACATGAGTATTTTACGCACTTCGTCTACGTTGTGTGTTCCCCCCGCCCAAGTTTTAAGTTTCGCAGCAAAATTTTCATTAGGCGCGTGATTTCAGAATTTATTCCTCCAACCACATACCCACCCATCAAATTTCCTCAATATCTCCCCCCCTCACGCCCCCCCTACCGGCATCTCAAACCGTCGCCCCGCAACCACAGCTTCAACCACATCTACGTTCTGCTCGGATCCAGTCAGGTAACCCACTGATCTCTATCATGGCCCTGGCCTGATTGCTTAAATGTCACCTGCGAAACATCCTCATGCCTCCAAATCCCCACCGCCAGGAGCTGATGGCGGTCCATGGCGCGATGGCCGTTGTGCGTGTTGACCCGGAGGAACACCTCGCCTCCGCTGCCGACGACATGGTGCAGGCTCTGGCCCAGATGAAGTGCCCCAACGACTACCCTAGGGGACTTAACAGGTAAGGTCTGACCAGCTAAATCCTACCAATACCACTTATTAAGCATGTTCGTGCCTTGTTTATTTCAGTACTGCACACTGTGTGATGTTCACATATTAACGTGTCCAGCTCATTTTCACCAATACCAGCAACAAATTTACAATACATGACTCAAGATATCACCAGAGATACTGCCCATTTGCTATTTTTAGTGGATGCTAACCCTGTTATACTTAACATGCATGTCCATGTACTTACGCAGGGTGATGAGGACATCACTAACAAGGTTACACCCACAGCTCCAACTGACACATATACAGGACCAATTACTAGAGCTCGCGCACGCCAATTAAATTACCAGGTACTTTCGTTTCTTGGTAATGAATCTAATGTTCATGAGAATATGATGCTGCCTAAATTGGATACATTTGTCTTGCTTACAAATGAAGGGCCTAGCTTGGACAAGAAGGATGAACATTGGAGCAAGATCAAGCATGGAGATGATGGCATGCGCAAGGGGGACAAGAATGGAGTTACAATGGATGATTTCAGGACTTTGAAGCCACCATAATGAGTGCGAGAAGCCTTGGACGACATATACAAGATGCCACTTCATAAATTTCGTCCAGAGGCTATTTTAGGTGTTGCGTCACCTTATTATTGGGCCAGGCCCATGTAATTTCGAAATACTTGAGTATAGGCTGTTTTTAGAGTCTGTATGTGTGGGGAAACAAGAGTTAGGGTTGGTTTCGGACCCCTCCACCAAGGGCCACGAAATTCCCCCCTCTTTCCCTCATATATACAGCCCTTAGGGCGTCGTTTAGACTTTGGGTTTTGTTTAGATTAAAAGTTCGCCATAGCTGCAACTTCGCGTACTTCGTTTGTGTTCAACGACCAGACCAAGGCGTCACAGAACCCCACCTTGATCAATAAAGCTTTCCTCTTATATTCGCAATATCCAGATTGCAATCTTAGTTTCTTGCTTGTTCTTCGTTTGCCTGCAGGAAACAGACCTTCGTGGTCAGGTTGATCGTGCTCCGGCGTGGTCAACAACCTCTCGGAGTTGGTTTAGCGATTGCTAAGGCGCGACGTCCTCGCACGTTCGTAGTCGGATCGTCAAAGTCGACTTCCTCCAAAACGATAACCACCATCTCATCGAAAGACGGGACACCTTTGCCTCTATCAAGTGGTATCAGATTTCCAGGTTGCTCGGTGAGATTTTACAGTTTTTATAGTTTAGATCGAGTCTGTTCTTCATACCTATAGTCCACGAAAAAGCCAAAAAAAAAAATTAGGGTTAGTTCATCCCATCCGAACCAATCTGAGCCTTTGCATAATCTTTTCTGTATTTGCTTTGTTGAATTTGCGGTTGCATCGTCGTGTCCAGTTGCTGGTCTTAGCATCTAGTCCTTTAGAGTTTCGAGTTCTGGTCATAAGTTGTCACGCCGCCGCCGCAACATCTTCATCACTACTGCCACATACCACCACCGATCCGTATCCATATACCACCACCCAATCCGAATCCATATACCACCACCGCTGCCATAACCTACCACCGCTGCCATATCCTACCACCATATATCCACCACCAATCCGAGTTCTTTTCATATTAGGTTTGTTCTCGAAATCCATCTAGGTTTCGGATTTCTGTTTCCTTGCCTGCGTAGGTCTCGAAAAAAAAAAAAAAAAAAAAAAAGTCTGGAGACCCCCGGGCAGTTTTTAGGCCAAAATTTCGACAGGTGAAAATATTTTTTCCCTATCCTATTTTTGAGCTTTTCTGAGTCTTTTGAGACACGTGCCACCATACTGATTTTTTCCCGCACTTTTTCGTCGTCGCTGCCCTGATTCCGAAAAAAAAAATTCGTCAAAAAAATTTCGTGCCTATCATCTTAGTTTGACTTGGGAAGTGTTTTGAGACACTCGCCATTATAGTGATTTTCGGCAAAAAAAAAAAAGCAGCGCAAAAAAAAAAGAGGCGAAAAAAAAATTCAGAGTGTGCTTTCCCCTTGATTACGTGCAGCGCCGTGATTTCGTTAGTGTTCTAGGCTCGCGTCTCTAGTACGGTCTAGCCTAGGACCAGCACAGTACCGTCGTTGAGCGTTTATTCACCTTTGCATCTCTGAATTGATTATTGCTGACCCTTTTTGCTACCATATTATAAGCCTTCCCAGCTCCACATACATCTACATCGTGCGTTTGACTCTCCCTGGTAATCGCTCTATCCAAGCTTTGAGAGTTTTGACTACATCGGTTGCAGATCACCGCCTGCTGATGGGTAAGAACTGGTAAGAATTTGAGATTTGCTTGTCGGATTTGTGACACCCGCCACCCCCACCACTTCTTAGTAGTCTGTAGGATCATATTCTTGTGTGTTTCTATTGCTGCTAACCATGCCAGGATCACAAGTCGACGAGACTGACTGGGAGAACTTGACGAACAAGGAGCTTCATGATAAGTTTCAGCAAATGATGAGTGAACAGGTGCAAGATGTGCTAAACAGATTTGACGAGGCCATGGAGAAGATAGATGGCATGGAGAAGACGTTTGACACAAAGCTCGATAACAAGTTTGCTGAATTGCTTGCGCGTTTTCCACCACCACCGGCTGCTGTAGCTGTCCCACCTCTTCAACAACAACAACAACAACAACAACGGCGCCTTCCGAATCAAGTGGGACGAGCACAGCGCGTTCCCCTTGAGACTGGTCAAGCTTCTGGTGCTGCTGTTGATGTTTCTGTAGCTCCTGCTGCTACTGCAGAGGTGGAGGACCATTACGAGGATGAGGTTGACCAAAATCAGAACTACGTGCAACAACCAGCACCACCACCACCAGGTCGTCCTCATGCATATCATCGCAACGGTAGGGCTGCACCACCACCTGAGGTACATGACCATCTTCCTAAACTGAAATTGAATATTCCACCATTTGAGGGTAGATATGTTCCTGATATATATCTTACTTGGGAGTTACAAACTGAACAACGTTTTACATGTTTAAACTATCCCGAGGAGAGACGTGTTCCTGCTGCTGTTTGTGCTTTCACTGGTTTTGCTTGTGTTTGGTGGTCTGAACATTGTAGATTATATCCTGTTCCAGCTACTTGGGCTGCTTTGAAAACTGCTATGCGTACTCGTTGGGTTCCACCATATTATCAACGTGAATTACTTCAAAAACTGCAGCGCTTAAGACAAGGAAAAAATTCTATAGAAGAATATTATCAGCAATTACAAACTGGCCTGATTAGATGTGGTATTGTTGAGGAGAATGAAGCTATGCTTGCACGTTTTATGGGTGGATTAAATAGAGAGATTCAGACCATTCTAGAGTATAAGGATTATACTAATATCACTCGTTTATTCCATCTTGCTTGTAAAGCTGAACGTGAAGTGCAGGATCGACAGGCATTGGCGCGGACTAACTTTTCTGCAGGACGACCTTCATCATGGACACCGCGTGCATCCTCTACTTCCTCACATTCTACTGCACCGACACCTCCATCAGTTGTTACCTCCAGCCGTGATACAAGGAAGCAGGCACAACCACCATTATCTGCCAAGAGCACACCTATTGGGCCTGCACAGAGTTCTTCTTCTTCCATGGCATCAACAGGGCACACCAGTGATATTATTTGTCGTCGTTGTAAGGGAAGAGGACATTTTGCGAGAGATTGCAAATCTCAGCGTGTGATGATTGCTACTGAGGATGGTGGATATGAATCCGCTAGTGACTATGATGAGGAGACTTTGGCTCTTATTACACGTGAAGAACACGGCGGAGACGATTCTGATCATGAGACGCAATACATGGCTCCTGAAGATGCTGACAGGTATGAATGTTTAGTTGCTCAACGTGTTTTGAGTGTGCAGGTTACACAAGCTGAGCAAAATCAGCGGCATAATTTGTTCCATACAAAGGGAGTTGTGAAGGAACGTTCTGTTCGCGTGATCATAGATGGAGGGAGTTGCAACAACTTGGCTAGCATGGAGATGGTGGAGAAGTGATGAGGACATCACTAACAAGGTTACACCCACAGCTCCAACTGACACATATACAGGACCAATTACTAGAGCTCGCGCACGCCAATTAAATTACCAGGTACTTTCGTTTCTTGGTAATGAATCTAATGTTCATGAGAATATGATACTGCCTAAATTGGATACATTTGTCTTGCTTACAAATGAAGGGCCTAGCTTGGACAAGAAGGATGAACATTGGAGCAAGATCAAGCATGGAGATGATGGCGTGCGCAAGGGGAACAAGAATGGAGTTTCAATTGATGATTTCAGGACTTTGAAGCCACCATAATGAGTGCGGGAAGCCTTGGACGAAATATACAAGATGCCACTTCATAAATTTCGTCCAGAGGCTATTATAGGTGCTGCGTCACCTTATTATTGGGCCAGGCCCATGTAATTTCGAAATACTTGAGTATAGGCTGTTTTTAGAGTCCGTATGTGTGGGGAAACAAGAGTTAGGGTTGTTTTCGGACCCCTCCACCAAGGGCCACGAAATTCCCCCCTCTTTCCCTCATATATACAGCCCTTAGGGCGTCGTTTAGACTTTGGGTTTTGTTTAGATTAAAAGTTCGCCATAGCTGCAACTTCGCGTACTTCGTTTGTGTTCAACGACCAGACCAAGGCGTCACAGAACCCCACCTTGATCAATAAAGCTTTCCTCTTATATTCGCAATATCCAGATTGCAATCTTGGTTTCTTGCTTGTTCTTCGTTTGCCTGCAGGAAACAGACCTTCGTGGTCAGGTTGATCGTGCTCCGGCGTGGTCAACAACCTCTCGGAGTTGGTTTAGCGATTGCTAAGGCGCGACGTCCTCGCACGTTCGTAGTCGGATCGTCAAAGTCGACTTCCTCCAAAACGATAGCCACCATCTCATCGAAAGACGGGACACCTTTGCCTCTATCAAGCAATGGTGCTGAAATCTCTCACAAAACGCCGATAGAATCCAGCGAGGCCAAGGAAACTCCTCACGTGTGTGACCGTTTTGGGCTGCGGCCAACTCTCAATAGCTTCAATCTTGGCTTTATCAACCTCAATTCCCTGTGGAGTAACAACATAGCCAAGAAAAGAGACTCGGTCGGTGCAAAAGGTGCACTTTCCAAGGTTACCAAATAAACGTGCATCACGTAGAGCAATAAAAACAGCACGTAAATGTTCCAAATGTTCCTCCAAAGATCTGCTAAAAATCAATATATCATCAAAGTATACTACCACAAATCGTCCAATGAAAGCACGTAAAACTTCATTCATTAATCTCATGAAAGTACTAGGTGCATTAGTTAACCCAAAAGGCATGACTAACCACTCATATAATCCAAACTTAGTTTTAAATGCTGTTTTCCATTCATCTCCCAATTTCATACGAATTTGATGGTATCCAATACGCAAATCAACTTTGGAGAATATTGTAGAGCCACTCAATTCATCAAGCATATCATCTAGCCTAGGAATAGGATGACGATAACGAATAGTAATATTATTAATGGCTCTACAATCAACACACATACGCGATGTACCATCCTTTTTCGGCACTAGAATAATAGGAACAGCACAAGGACTAAGGGATTCGCGTATATAACCTTTGTCGAGTAGCTCCTGTACTTGACGCATAATCTCCTTCGTCTCTTCTGGATTGGTACGGTATGGTGCGCGGTTGGGTAGCGATGCACCGGGAATTAAGTCAATCTGATGCTCAATCCCTCGAATAGGTGGTAATCCCGGTGGCACGTCTTGTGGAAAGACGTCGGCGAACTCCTGCAAAATGTTAGTGACAGCAGGAGGCAAAGAGGAAGGCACGTCCTCGAATGAAAATAATGCCTCTTTGCATACAACAGCATAGCAAACAGATTTGCTAAAATCTAGCTCATCAATATCAGATTTGGTGGCAAATAAACATGCACTTTTCAATTTAATTTCAGAAGCAACAGTAGATGGTTTATTATTAGGCTTCATTTGTGATAGAGGCAAAGGTGTCCCGTCTTTTGATGAGATAGTGGCTATCGTTTGGATGAAGTCGACTTTGACGATCCGACTACAAACGTGCGTGGACGTCGCGCCTTAGCAATCGCTAAACCAACTCCGAGAGGTTATCGACCACGCCGGAGCACGATCAACCTGACCACGAAGGTCTGTTTCCTGCAGGCAAACGAAGAACAAGCAAGAAACTAAGATTGCAATCTGGATATTGCGAATATAAGAGGAAAGCTTTATTGATCAAGGTGGGGTTCTGTGACGCCTTTGTCTGGTCGTTGAACACAAACGAAGTACGCGAAGTTGCAGCTATGGCGAACTTTCAATCTAAACCAAACCCAAAGTCTAAACGACGCCCTAAGGGCTGTATATATGAGGGAAAGAGGGGGGAATTTCGTGGCCCTTGGTGGAGGGGTCCGAAACCAACCCTAACTCTTGTTTCCCCACACATACGGACTCTAAAAACAGCCTATACTCAAGTATTTCGAAATTACATGGGCCTGGCCCAATAATAAGGTGACGCAGCACCTATAATAGCCTCTGGACGAAATTTATGAAGTGGCATCTTGTATATTTCGTCCAAGGCTTCCCGCACTCATTATGGTGGCTTCAAAGTCCTGAAATCATCAATTGAAACTCCATTCTTGTTCCCCTTGCGCACGCCATCATCTCCATGCTTGATCTTGCTCCAATGTTCATCCTTCTTGTCCAAGCTAGGCCCTTCATTTGTAAGCAAGACAAATGTATCCAATTTAGGCAGCATCATATTCTCATGAACATTAGATTCATTACCAAGAAACGAAAGTACCTGGTAATTTAATTGGCGTGCGCGAGCTCTAGTAATTGGTCCTGTATATGTGTCAGTTGGAGCTGTGGGTGTAACCTTGTTAGTGATGTCCTCATCAGTTGGGGACTAAACTGCTTTTTAGTACTACTGGTCACCCCCAAACTGATGGACAAACTGAAGTAGTCAACAGAACTTTGTCTACTATGCTTAGGGCTGTTTTGAAGAATAAAAAGAAAATGTGGGAAGAATGCTTGCCTCATATTGAATTTGCTTATAATCGTTCATTGCATTCTACTACTAAGATGTGCCCTTTTGAAATTGTCTATGGTTTTCTACCTCGTGCACCTATTGATTTGTTGCCTCTTCCATCTTCGGAGAAGGTTAATTTTGATGCTAAACAACGTGCTGAATTGATCTTAAAAATGCATGAGTTAACTAAGGAAAATATTGAGCGCATGAATGCTAAATATAAACTTGTTGGAGATAAGGGTAGAAAACGTGTTGTCTTTGCACCTGGAGATCTTGTTTGGTTACATTTGCGTAAGGATAGGTTTCCTAATTTGCGCAAGTCAAAGCTAATGCCACGTGCTGATGGTCCTTTCAAGGTGTTAGAGAAAATAAATGATAATGCATATAAACTTGAGCTGCCTGCAGATTTTGGGGTTAGTCCCACATTTAACATTGCAGATTTGAAGCCTTACTTGGGTGAGGAAGATGAGCTTACGTCGAGGACGACTTCAATTCAAGAAGGGGAGGATGATGAGGACATCACTAACAAGGTTACACCCACAGCTCCAACTGACACATATACAGGACCAATTACTAGAGCTCGCGCACGCCAATTAAATTACCAGGTACTTTCGTTTCTTGGTAATGAATCTAATGTTCATGAGAATATGATGCTGCCTAAATTGGATACATTTGTCTTGCTTACAAATGAAGGGCCTAGCTTGGACAAGAAGGATGAACATTGGAGCAAGATCAAGCATGGAGATGATGGCATGCGCAAGGGGGACAAGAATGGAGTTACAATGGATGATTTCAGGACTTTGAAGCCACCATAATGAGTGCGAGAAGCCTTGGACGACATATACAAGATGCCACTTCATAAATTTCGTCCAGAGGCTATTTTAGGTGTTGCGTCACCTTATTATTGGGCCAGGCCCATGTAATTTCAAAATACTTGAGTATAGGCTGTTTTTAGAGTCCGTATGTGTGGGGAAACAAGAGTTAGGGTTGGTTTCGGACCCCTCCACCAAGGGCCACGAAATTCCCCCCTCTTTCCCTCATATATACAGCCCTTAGGGCGTCGTTTAGACTTTGGGTTTTGTTTAGATTAAAAGTTCGCCATAGCTGCAACTTCGCGTACTTCGTTTGTGTTCAACGACCAGACCAAGGCGTCACAGAACCCCACCTTGATCAATAAAGCTTTCCTCTTATATTCGCAATATCCAGATTGCAATCTTAGTTTCTTGCTTGTTCTTCGTTTGCCTGCAGGAAACAGACCTTCGTGGTCAGGTTGATCGTGCTCCGGCGTGGTCAACAACCTCTCGGAGTTGGTTTAGCGATTGCTAAGGCGCGACGTCCTCGCACGTTCGTAGTCGGATCGTCAAAGTCGACTTCCTCCAAAACGATAACCACCATCTCATCGAAAGACGGGACACCTTTGCCTCTATCACAGGGTCATAATGGCCGATGTTGTTGTTTGCCGTCGAGGTTAGTTGCATCCCATGTCTTACAGTATTTCACATCATTTGTGCAATTGCAGTTTAACTTTTACCATTTACTGGTTGCCTGTAGGTACAGATGTCAGTGGCACTGATCCTCGCTTCTACCCAGAAGAACAACTCGCCTCCGCCGTCGCTGACTTTGGGCAGGCTCTCGCCAAGATGAAGTGCCCCAGCAACTACCGCTCAGGACTTACCAAGTATATACTCACTAGTTCAATCTTACCAATACCAGTTGCAGTTAATGGCTATGTTCTGTACGGTCGATGTATTAAGCATGTTCTAGTAAACGTGCCTAACACGTTTTAGCTACTTTCCCTACCTTTTTATAGACATCTGGGCCATTCTCTGCCCTGGCAGCACTTGCCTTGTGATGTTTAACTATGCAATTGCATTTTTATCAGTACCGGTTTCAATGGCTATTAAGCCTGTTGCAATTAACAGTTGAATCCATTTTTAAACAGTTGTATTTGAATGGCTACAAACTTACAAAACATGACTTAGGATGTTGTTAAGCCTGTTGCAATTAATAGTTTATCCATTTTTTAATATGTGCGTTTGCTACCATGCTACTCCCCGCAATGAAGATATACTAGAGATGCTGCCAATTTGCTATTTTTGGTGGATGCTAACCCTGTTGTACTTAACATGCCTGTCCATGTACTTACGCAGGGTCATAACGGCCGATGATGTTGTTTGCCGTCGAGGTTAGCTGCATCCCATGTCTCGCAGTATTTCACATCATTTGTGCAATTGCAGTTTAACTTCTACCATTTACTGGTTGCATGTAGGCACACACGTCAGTGGCACTAATCCACGCTTCGACCAGGAGGAACAGCTCGCCTCCGCCGCTGCTGACTTTGGCTGGGCTCTGGCCAAGATGAAGTGCCCCAACAACTACCTCTCAGGACTTACCAAGTATGTACTCACCAGTTCAATCTTACCAATACCAGTTGCAATTAATGGCTATGTTTTGTAAGGTCGATGTATTAAGCATGTTGTAGTAAACATGCCTAACACGTTTTAGATATTTTTCCTACCTTTTTATAGACAACTGGGCCATTATCTGCTCTCACAACACCTGCCTTGTGATGTTTAACTCTGCCAATTACATTTTTATCAGTACCGGTTTCAATGGCCATTTAAGCCTATTGCAATCAACAATTGTATCCATTTTTTACTCCATCCCTTTGCTAGCGTGCTACTCTTTCGCGATGAATATATCACTACTGATGCTGCCGTTTTATTACCATTTGCTATTTTTGGTGGATGTTAACTCTGTTGTAGTTAACATTGGCTTTACATGTACTTACACAGGGCTACAATGGGCAATGCTGTTATTTGCCATCGAGGTTAGCTACATCCTATGTCTTATACACCATCTATTCCTAAATATAAGTATTTTTAGAGATTCCAATATAGACTACATAAGGAGCAAAATGAGTGAATCTTGATTCTAATCTAAACTATATCTATAATTCTATATACATCCGTATGTAGTTCACATTGAAATCTCTAAAAAAATACTTGTACTTAGGAACACAGGTAGTTGTATTTTACATCATTTGGGCAATCTTAGTTTAGCTTCTAACATTTACTGGTTGCTTGTAAGTACATATATGAGCGGTACTGATCCACGCTTCGATCCCTTTTGCGTATGGGGCAATGAGACATTCATGAACACGCGTCAAGTGAAGAAACTAAGAAATATTGTTAGGCGAAAGAAACGGGTGATTGGAATTAAGCTCTTTATTTACACTTTGTCCAAGACAATAGTGAACTTTAGGATGGTAAGTAATGTGTTGCTTTTTCCCTTGCCCACAACAAGTTACTCTATTAGACCTTAGTATCTGATATTTTTCACTTTTTAGTGGTTTCCGAAGCTATTTACTTATGAGTACCTTGGAAACTACATGATCGGAGTGGAGGCAACTAAGGTTAAAGTATATAATTCATGCTACCATGATAATGCTCTAAAAGTCTTCCTGAAGGCGGTGAAGGATGGGCAGGCGATCGTCACAAGGGGTTGGACAAAAGTGGTTCGTGCCTATGGCATGTAGGAAGGCACATTATGGGCATTCCGCTTCTTCAACACCATCGGCAGACAAAATGATTTACACTTGTCTCTTCACCTTTATCGCCTTTAAATATTGTGGTTCATCATAATTAATTGTTGTCTAATCATGTAATTACTAAACATATAGTACTGGCAATTTTATTTATGGATACGGTGTTGAACCATTGTGCTGAGAATTTGAATTGCACGTTTCATATTTCAAAATTTCCAATTCGAATAATAAATTACAGGCAAAATAAAAATATACAGGAGCTAATAAAACAATGTGCACACGGTTAGAAAGAAAACATCGATGTGAAAAGAGCACAGACGGTCATGGAACTTTGCAAATGGTCCTGGCAGTAAAAGCGCTTGTGATGGATAGCCTAATGCCACACAATTTTCTTCATCAAATCATGTGTGATGTAGTTGATAAAAGCAAACAGTTAACCAAGGCAGAGCGTGTGTGATAGTTACACCTTTCACACACGAGGCTATACATAAAACTGTGTGGGATGTACATACGAACGGAACCATTTAGCGGGGACTGACTGTGTGGGATGTACTTGTGATCTTTAAACATTTCGCCTGTATAATTGTATTTTTTTAGCTCTACTGTACGTATTACCATATTTGAGCGCTCACTGATACGTCCCAAACGTATCCATAATTTTTGCTTGTGGCATGCTTGTTTTGCATCATTGTCTCATGTTTCTATCAAAGTTTTCTATCTTTTTAAGCATTTATTGGAATAACTTACTAATGATTGCAAAAGTGCACAATGTTCTTGTTTTACACTTTATTGTGTAGGAATTACTTGGAAATTGACAAAAACGCAAAAGGAGTCGTATTGGAGTAGGACTCTGACTTTCCTGAAATCTTTCTGAGAACGTTTTTAGAAGATGGTCACGTTCTGGCCCGAAGACGACGTCAAACGGAAAAAGCCTAGTTGCGAAAGTTGTGGGGAATTTCGAGAGGATGCCTCTGGATATAAAATTCGTCCAAATCGGAGTCCGGACGGCCGAGAAAAGCCCGTTTTACTGAAGCCCAAAACTGGATGACGGGAATCCGAGAGTCTTTATAAAGAGAGGAAACCTAGGTCACCAAAAGCCACGAATTTTCCTCCTCCCAAGCCGCCGTCTTGGAGGGGAGGACCAGCACCATTGCAGCACCATCCACAAGGAATAAGGGGGCCAAGGAGCTGCTGCCCCCTAGGGCCGCCGCCGCTCCGAGGGCCGCCGCCCCGGAGGGCTGCCGCCGCCGCCACGGCTGCCGCCGGCCGCCTCCTCCTCTCCGGGCTGCACCTCTCCATCAACACCACCATCAATATCTTGCTCACCATGGCCATGTGTGAGTAGTCTTCTCCGGGGCTGAGGGCTTGTACGTGTAGCTATGTGGTTATCTCTCTCTCCCATGATGTGATCTTCGTTGTGATCATAGGCTTTGTTAATCTAGGGTGATCCCATGATACTTCCCCTTCCTCTATGTATTGGATTGATGTACTCACTTGTCTTTATCTAGTATAATCCCCGAGACCAAGGTGACAGCGGTCTATTGGACATGGATTAGAAGAATATTTTCATGGGTGATTTCCTCTTTTGTGTGTTGATTGAAGATTGAGAGTCTCTTGGTGCTTGTCTTTGACTATTCTTGAGATATGTTGTGGTGATTGTGGTACTCTCTTTGGATGGCCGCGGTGACATTGGGAAATCCATAGATTGAGAACTACGAACTTTGAGGTGTGCTTTTGTAGCCCTACATAATTCTCGTCCTCTCTTGACCACAAAGGAATGACCTCGGGGTGCATCTCCATTACATGTTTTATGGGAAATATCATGTGATTAGATTATGTAAATGTTGTTGGGAGTTGCCACTAGTGAAAGTATGAAGCCTAGGCCTTGTTTCCACCATTGCAATACCATTTGTGCTCACGTTTACCACATGTTTGCTTGCTGCCATTTTTATTTCAGATTTACAAATACATCTTTTGCCATACATATCACTTGCCATTTAACATCTCTTCGCCGAACTAGTGCACCTATACATCTGACAAGTGTATTAGGTGTGTTGGGGACACAAGAGACTTCTTGTATCTTGATTGCAGGGTTGCTTGAAAGGGGTACGTTCAACCTCCACTTCCCTGAGTTCGATAAACCTTGGGTTACTCACTTAAGGGAAATTTGCTGCTGTCCTACAAACCTCTGCTCTTGGAGGCCCAACATTGTCTACAGGAATAGAAGCGTGTAGTAGACATCACTCACCGATCGCACACGACCTCATTTTGCCGAGCGTGTATGCCAAGACGGCATATCCCCGACGGTTTCTGGGTCATGTGGGAAGGGCCCCTATCGCCCACACTCACTTGACGACAGTTCCAAATGCCGTTGCCGAAAGGGGTTAAAAACCATTTGTATAGCACCGACGCGTACCAGTGGTTCTTCAAGTATTTATTGTCAGTTAAGACACCTTCTTCATACTCCGCAAACATCAGAAGTCTCATGGATGTGAGCTCCGGTAAAATGAAGTTGGGACACATGAAGTCAAGATTGCCATGTAATGTTGACACAAATCCTCCCAGTGGCCATCATGAATCTAATGGACAGAGATATAAGAAACACACTCATTGATCTCTGTGATTTCTTCAACAAACTATGGCATAAAGTTGTAGATCCTGAAGAGTTGGATTCTTTTAACTATAAACAGTAGGGTATTGAAAGAGTTGGATTATATGCAAGAGGATATTGCAAGAATATTGTCCAACCTAGAGATGTTTTTCTCATCGTCATTCTTTGATGTCATGGTCCATCTCACTGTGCACCTTGTTGACGAGATAAAGTATTGTGGTCCTATGTTTCTTCGCTACAGGTATCCCTTCGAGCGATTCATGGGAATATTGAAGTGCTATTGTCGAAATCGAAGCCATCCAGAGGCAAGCATCCTGCAAGGTTATACCACGGAGGAAGTGGTTGAGTTTTGCAACGAATACATGAAACAAAGACCTATAGGTTTGCCCCTCTCTCGCCACGAGGGAAAGATGAAAGGTAAGATGGCCCTAACTGGCACGCAAAAGGCTGCACCAGGAGATTTGGCCCACAAAGCCCATTTGATGGTACTTCTTAGCAACCCAGTTCTCAACGCTTATGCCGAGGAACACTTGGAGGAGATACGCCAAAGCTTCTTACCAATCGTGTATCCATTAGATTTCGAGATGAAGGAGCACAATAAGTACTACGCCGGATGGCTGAAGGATCATTTGGCACACAGATCCATGGATGACATTACGACGTGGTTGGCACAAAAGCCATCACCTATGATGTTGATGTACCAAGCGTATGACATAAATGGATACACGTTCTACACTGAGGAACATGATGAGAAGACCTCATATCAGAACAACTCTGTTCGAAAAAAATGCATGACTGTGGATGAAGCGGACAAAAGGGTATACTATGGAACCATCAAAGAGATTTGGGAGCTTAACTATGTGAAAGTTAAGGTGGCATTATTCAGGTGCACATGGATCCCTCTTAGCCAGGTAAAGGTTGACAATTACAGGAGGAATTGTGTTAACAAGACAACGATGGCATATCACAAGGACCCATTTATTCTTGCCAGCGATGCTACCCCAATTTTCTATGTGACAGACCCGTTGCATAAGAATTGCCATGTAGTGATGCATGTGAAGAAGAGGGTGCTGGGCGTCGAGGATGTTGCTGATGAGGACGAGTACGATGAATTTGCTGAGTTGCCAGCCAAGGGATCACACACCTCCCCAATAGAGAAGCGTAAAATCATCAGAAAACCTAAGTTCATTCTTAGGGTACAATGGTGATTGCTTACCGTGGGAGAAAAATGAGGCGAAACGATGAACTCATGTTTTCATTCAAACGAAAATATGTTGTTAGTTGATGTAAATGTTTTCAAATAGCACACGGTTCACTCACAAAAGCCGTGTGTGTGCCAAACCATGTTGCGCTCGTGATGTGAGTCGTGCGTTCTGATTGGCCAGAACCCAAACCCCACGGATCGTACTTCTGCACCGTTGGATGCTCCCTGATCAAACGACAATACTCATCTCTTTCATCAGCACATGCAGTTCTAGCTAGGATTTGATTTATATGCCAAAATGCATGGTAAATGCCAAAAATGGCTTAAATATAGCACACGAGACCTGAAATGCGCTAGCAAATCAAACCTGTTGTATAATGGTGATTTCTTATCGTGGAAAAAAAATTCGAGGCGAAACATGGAACTCACATCCTCATTTCAAAATTAGAACGCCTTCATTTCAAATGAAATTATGATGTTTGTGCACACCGGCGCTTAGAGGCAACCGTTTGCATAGGCCTTTCCGTGCGGCGACCCGGGATCTTTTTTCACCCTTTTCACCTAGGCCGCCAACACCACCCTCACTGCCCGCCCCCGTTTCACTCAATAGTCCACCCAATATCCATCGCCAGCTCCCCCTCCCCTAGATCCATAGCAGAACCCTCTCCGGTATCGGCGTGCTCAACCCGGCCGCGTGCCCGCTCTTCGGCATCAACCCTACCTCGACTGTCGTTCCCAACACACGACTACCCGTGCCTCGCCATCTTCGTTTGCTCGCCAGCCACTCTCGAGCATATCGATCCTGTACCCCTCGCTATCCCGTGGTCCTGCCGGGTTTGCACAAGAAACCTGTTAGTTACTTCTCTCCATTGCGGCGAGGCATATTTCCTCGCAATCCCACTTCCTAATTAGTTCGATATTGATGGTCCCCAAGTGCAGGGAATCATCGTAACAATTCCCAATGGTGGAAGTGATAAGTATGGAGTGTCGAACCCACAAGGAGCTAAAGGTAAGATCAATATTCTCTCAAGTCCATCTACCACTGATATGACTCTACGTACACCGAACGTTTGCTTCCAACTAGAAACGAGAAATAAAACTATGTTGTGGGTATGAAGAGGATAACTTTGCATGATATCGGAGAGATAAAATATAAAAGTAGGTTCTGTTATCATAAAGTTAGAATATATTACTAAATATTATAAATAGCGAGTGTGGAATAATGATGGATCGGTGTGCGGAATTGTCCTAGGCAATTGTTAACAAGATCGGTAGTCGTCATTGCAATTTCACATGAGGGAGAGGCATAAGCTACCATACTTTCTCTTCTTGGATCATATGCACTTATGATTGGAACTCTAGCAAGTATCCGCAACTACTAAAGATCATTAAGGTAAAACCCAACCATAGCATTAAAGCATCAAGTCCCATTTATCCCATATGCAACAATCCCCTTACTCGGGTTTATGCTTCTGTCACTCAAGCAACCCACTATAAGCGAATCATGAACGTATTGCAACACCGTACAGTGGGAATCCCTCACGCTTGCGTGACACGGAGGGCACCATAGGACAACACCAAAATTAAACATACAACTCGTACCAATCTAGATCATCAATCAACCCAAAGACAAAGGATATCTACTCAAAACATCATAGGATGGCAACACATCACTGGATCATAATATGTGGCATAAAGCACCATGTTCAAGTAGGGATTAGAGCGGGGTGCGGGAGAGTGGACCACGTAAAAGAGATGAGGGTGGTGATGATGATGGTGATGTTGATGAAGACGATCACCGCGGCGATGATTCTCCTCCCTATGGCACTCCGGCGCCACTGAGAGAGAGGAGGAGAGGTTCTCCCCCTTGTGCTTCCTCCTTCATGGCCCCCCTAGATGGGGAGAGGTTCTCCCTCTGGTCCTTGGCCTTCATGGCGATGATGGCCCCTCCGGGATCCTCCTCCATGGCCTCCGGTGATGATGGCCCCCTCCGGCAGGGTGCCAGAGAGGCCCTAGATTGATTTCTCGTGGTTACAGAGGCTTGCAGCGGCGGAACTTCCGATCTAGGTTATTTTCTGGAGGTTTATGTATTTATAGGAATTTTTTGCGTCGGTCTCACGTCTAGGGGGTCACCGAGTCATCCACGAGATAGGGGCCCACGCCCAAGGGGTGGGCGCGCCCCCACCCTCGTGGGCAACCCGGGACTCTTGTGGTCCAACTCTTTTACTCCAGGGGTTTTTTTGGTCTAGAAAATAACATCAAAAATTGGCACGTCAATTGGACTCCATTTGGTATTCCTTTTCTGTAAAACTTAAAACAAAGAAAAACAGAAACTGGCACTGGGCTCTAGGTTAATAGGTTAGTCCCAAAAATTATATAAAATAGCATATAAATGTATATAAAACATCTAAGATGGATAATATAATAGCATGAATACTTCATAAATTATAGATACGTTGGAGACGTATCAGCATCCCCAAGCTTAATTCATGCTCGTCCTCGAGTAGGTAAATGATAAAAGAAATAATTTATAAAGTGTGAATGCTAGCAGGTGCACAAGTTTGATCAATGATAATTTCAATCACCTTCTATAGCATCATGATGTGTCATAACAGCTGCTCATCTCATAAAACTTTTCATGATCAAGTAACAAGCTATTCACATGTTAAAGTATAGATCATAAAGTTTCTTGAAAACTAACAAACAGTGCTCTTAATCATCAAACAATTGCGATTCATCTTATTTTCGGGAAGGGTCTATGTAAGAGCTTTGATTCAGCAAACTCCACATACTCAACTACCATTTAATCTTTCACAATTGCTAACACTCATGTGATATTTATGGGTTCAAAGTTTTAATTGGACACAGAGAAAGATAGGGGCTTATAGTTTCGCCACCTAACCTTTTACCTCAAGGGTAATGTCAACAATAATAATTTATGAAAACCTACATCCAAGTGGATATATATATCCAGATCGCTCCAACACAAAGTTCTTGCCAAAGGAAAAGGTGTAAAAAGGAAAGGTGATGATCACCATGACTCTTGTATAAGGGTAGAAGATAAAAGTAATAGATAGGCCCTTCGCAGAGGGAAGCAGAGGCTATCATGCGCTTTTATGGTTGGATGCACAAAATCTTAGTGCAAAAGAACGTCACTTTATATTGCCGCTTGTGATAAAGACCCTTATTATGCAGCCCGTCGCTTTTATTTCTTCCCTATCACAAGTTCGTATAAAGCTTATTTTCTTCGCAGTAATAGATCATACATATTTAGAAAGCAATTTTTATTGCATGCACCGATGACAACTTACTTGAAGGATCTTACTCAATCCTTAGGTAGGTATGATGGACTCTCATGACAAAACTGGTTTAAGGGATGTTTGGAAGCACAAGTAGTATTTCTACTTGGTGCAAAGAATTTGGCTAGCATGAGAGGGAAAGGCAAGCCCAACATGTTGGATGATCCAAGATAATGTAATGTTTTGGATATAGGAAAACATAACCATTAAGTTGTCTTCCTTGTCCAACATCAACCTTTTAGCATGTCATATTTTAATGAGTGCTCACAATTACAAAAGATGACCAAGATAGTATATTTATATGTGAAATCTCTCTTCCTTCAATATTCTTTCATGAATTGTTCAACTGACCAATTATGCGTTTGCTAACTTTCAATAAGTTTACTACCTATACTTATTCTGTGTGAAGTCATTACTCCCTATGGTATAAGCATATGAAACATATATAAATTCAGATTTATGATGTTTAATTCATTCAACCATTTACTCATAGGATGTATGTGAATCACGTGAGTAAATGACAAACTACTCCAAAAGATATAAGTGAAGGACACTCAGTAGTCAAATCATTAACTAGCCATGGGAGGATTCTTTTTCATTCAAGATTTCATATCCAATGATTTTATTCAAACAGCAAGTAAAATTTGAAATATGCTCCAAGCAAAACACATATCATGTGACGAATAAAAATATAGCTCCCAGTAAGGCATACCGATAGTTTTGAAGATGAAAGAGGGGATGCCTTCCGGGGCATCCCCAAGCTTAGGCACTTGAGTCTTCCTTGAATATTACCTTGGGGTGCCTTGGGCATCCCTAAGCTTAGGGTATTTCCACTCCTTATTCTCCTCATATCGATATCTCACCCAAAGCTTGAAAACTTCAACCACACAAAACTTAACGTAACTTCGCGAGATAGGTTAGTATGATAAAGAGTAAACCATTCACTTTGGTACTGTCGAAGGCAAGGTTAATAATTGTTCTCACACAATGCTATTGTACCATATCATTTTGACAATTTATATTGAGAAATATAAGCCATAGAAACTAGAAAACAAGCAAACTATGCAATGAAAACAGAATATGTCAGAAACAGAACAATCTGTAATGATCTGAACAACAACCATACTTCTGCTACTCTAAAAATTATGAAATAAATTAGTGGACGTGAGGAATTTGTCTATTAATCTTCTGCAAACAGAATCAACTCAAAATCACACTTCTGTAAAAAATGGCAGCTAATCCCGTGAGGGCAAAGTTTCTGTTTTTTTATAGCAAGATCACATTAACTTTCACCCAAGTCTTCCCAAAGGTCTTACTTGGCACTTTATTGAAACAAAAGCTATAAAACATGATTACTACAATAGCTTAATCATGTAAACACACAAAAACATTAAAGGTAAATATTGGGTTGTCTCCCAACAAGCGCTTTTCTTTAATGCCCTTTTGCTAGGCATGATTATTTCAATGATGCTCACATAAAAGATAAGAATTGAAACATAAAGAGAGCATCATGAAGAATATGACTAGCATATTTAAATCTAACCCACTTCCTATGCCTAGAGATTTTGTGAGCACATAGTTTATAGGAACAAGAATCAACTAGCATAGGAAGGCAAGACAAGTATAACTTCAAAACTTTAAGCACATAGAGAGGAAACTTGATACTATTGCAACTTCTACAAGCATGTATTCCTCCCTCATAATTTTTTTCAGTAGCATCATGAATGGATTCAACAATATAACCATCACATAAAGCATTATTTTCATGATCTACAAGCATATAAATTTTACTACTCTCCACATAAGCAAAATTCTTCTCATTCGGAATAGTGGGAGCAAACTCGAAATAGTGGAATCATTACTAACTAAAGTTGACACTCTTCCGAATCCACTTTAGATGATAGTATTATTCATACTCCAAAAGATATAAGTGAAGTTCATGGAGTATTCTAGGATTAATATCGACTAGCAAATATCCAAGCTCAAAATATATAAGTGAATCACACGAAGCATTCTATAAAACCGTACTCAAAAGATTTAAGTGAAGCACAAAGATCATTCTGTAAGATCATACTCAAAAGATATAAGTGAAGCACATGAAGAATTCTATAAATCAAGGAAGGGCTATCTCATACTAGCATGGCTCTTAAAAAAACACAAGGGACACAACTCATGTGAACAAAACAAAAACCGAGGTATACCGATAATTTTGAAGAAGAAAGATGGGATGCCAACCGGGGCATCCCCAAGCTTAGATGATTGAGTAATCTTGAAATATTTACTTGGGGTGCCTTGGGCATCCCCAAGCTTGAACTCTAGCCTCTCTTTATTCTTCTCATATTGATAGCTCCTCGATCTTCGAACACTTCATCCACACAAAACTTTAACAAAAACTTTGTGAGATCCGTTCGTATAATAAAGCAAATTACTACCTTTAGGTACTGTTGCAAACTTATCCCAATTTCGTATTAGCACTTTATCTACTGTATTCAAACTTCACCATGGTTCATACCCCCCGATACTACTCATAGATTCATAAAAATAAGCGGTCAACACATGAAAAGCAGAATTTGTCAAAAACATGACAGTCTGTAGTAATCTGGAAGTTTAGTAAACTTCTGTAACTCTGAAAAATTCTAAAAATATGTGACAATTTGAACAATTTGTACAGAAGTAATGTGCAAAAAATTTCAGACCCATTTGACCTTCCAGTAAAAAAAATGTAAAATCACGCGCTACAGCCAAAGTTTCTGTTTTTGTTCTGCACATAGAAAACAAGCAATCTAATCATCCTAAAACCAAAGATTGGCACATTATTTTTATAATACAATGGATATATACAAGGGGATAATTATTTATAAAGAAATTTCCATGAAAAATTCTACATCGTTTCCATGAGCATGAACACAAGTGCTCAAGGTCGACCCTCACTTCTTCAATGCATAACTTTCCAATCACTTCTCTTTTTGAAAAACCTTTTAGGCATAAGAGGCAACCATTTTTTTGTATTTTCATTATTTTAATTTTTTGTATGTTTCAGCCACAACTAAACAGAAACAAAAAGGAAAAACAAAATCTACTTAGTGAAGAAAGCAAACAAGCACACACGAGAATATCAACCCCACGCTATTGCTCCCCGGCAACGGTGCCGGAAAAGAGCTTGATGGTCCCCAAGTGCAGGGAATCATCCTAGCAATTCCCAATGTTGGAAGTGATAAGTATGGAGTGTCGAAACCACAAGGAGCTAAAGGTAAGATCAATACTCTCTCAAGTCCTATCTGCCACTGATATGACTCTACGTACACCGAACGTTTGCTTCCAACTAGAAACGAGAAATAAAACTACATTGTGGGTATGAAGAGGATAACTTTGCATGATATCGGAGAGCTAAAATATAAAAGTAGGTGATGTTATCGTAAAGTTAGAATATATTACTAAATATTATAAATAGCGAGTGTGGAATAATGATGGATCGGTGTGCGGAATTGTCCTAGGAAATTGTGAACAAGACCGGTAATCGACATTGCAATTTCATATGAGGGAGAGGCGTAAGCTAACATACTTTCTTTTCTTGGATCATGTGCACTTATGATTGGAACTCTAGCAAGCATCCGCAACTACTAAAGATCATTAAGGTAAAACCCAACCATAGCATTAAAGCATCAAGTCCCCTTTATCCCATACGCAACAATCCCCTTACTCGGGTTTATGCTTCTGTCACTCAAGCAACCCACTATAAGCGAATCATGAACATATTGCAACACCCTACAGCGGGAATCCCTCACACTTGCGCGACACGGAGGGCACCATAGGACAACACCAAAATAAAACATACAACTCATACCAATCTAGATCATCAATCAACCCAAAGACAAAGGATATCTACTCAAAACATCATAGGATGGCAACACATCATTGGATCATAATATGTGGCATAAAGCACCATGTTCAAGTAGGGATTACATCAGGGTGCGGGAGAGTGGACCGCGTAAAATAAATGAGGATGGTGATGTTGATGAAGACGATCACCGCGACGATGATTCCCCACCCGATGGCACTCCGGCGCCACCGAGAGAGAGGAGGAGAGGTTCTCCCCCTTGTGCTTCCTCCTCCATGGCCTCCCCCCTAGATGGGTAGAGGTTCTCCCTCTGGTCCTTGGCCTTCATGGCGATGATGGCCCCTCCGGGATCCTCCTCCATGGCCTCCGGTGACGATGGCCCCCTCCGGCAGGGTGCCAGAGAGGGCCTAGATTGATTTCTCGTGGTTACAGAGGCTTGCGGCGGCGGAACTTCTGATCTAGGTTATTTTCTGGTGGTTTCTGTATTTATAGGAATTTTTGGCATCGGTCTCACGTCCAGGGGCTCTCCGAGTCATCCACGAGATAGGGGCCCACGCCCAGGGGGGGCGCCCCCACCCTCGTGGACAGCCCGGGACTCTTTTGGCCCAACTCTTTTACTCCAGGGGCTTCTTTTGGTCCATAAAAAATCATCAAAAATTGGCACGTCAATTGGACTCCGTTTGGTATTCCTTTTCTGTAAAACTCAAAACAAAGAAAAAACAGAAACTGGCACTGGGCTCTAGGTTATTAGGTTAGTCCCAAAAATCATATAAAATAGCATATAATGTATATAAAACATCTAAGATGGATAATATAATAGCATGAATACTTTATAAATTATAGTTACGGTTGAGACGTATCAAATATGTTCCCAAATTGGCTATAAAATAATGGAGAGCATATATATGTTCATTCTATACCTTCCTAATTTGTACTTATAAGTTGTATTTGTTCTAATAAGTTATTGTCGATTTACATATCATGGGCACCTGAGTCACACAAACTTAACAAATTAGTCGTACATTGTTAAAATTATTGCATGACATGTTTAGACAACTTGATAGCAAGTTGTTAGCTTTAAGCTTTTCCTCCTTTCCTGAGTTTCACATGTGTTCTTTGTAGATGCCGAGTAGCAGCGACAATACTCATGCTTCAGGTGATGTATCTTCATCTGAGTCCGACAACCCTAGGTCTCCAGCAGATGGTGATGGATCAAGTAATCTGTAATGGGATAGAGCTGCAACAATTACCCTTCCGGTCAGGACACGGAAGAATGCTCCAAGGAAGCCTGCACACTAGCCTATAGGTGTATATGAAGTAACCGACATCGATTTAAAGTCTTGGGCTCCAACTATACAAGATAAAGCACGCACGAGGTTCAGGAGTGTGTGGATTTGTTGGTAGGGCAAGGCTCAACATTAATCTCCCGGGGTTTCGGAAGGCTGACAGAGAAACACGGCAAAGGATAGTCCGAGAGATCATGGATCACTTCAACTTTGCAGAGCAGCGGAGAATGCACGTGGAACACGCTGCACTAAAGAAGGCTAAGGATGCTTGGAGAAACTGGAAGCACGTGTTGTACAAGAAGTACTTCAGTGAAGGCAAGGACCTAATCCCTGCATACCCCCAAATTACAAAGGTAGACTGGGCAGAATTCAAAAGGGTCAGGGCAACTACAGAGTTTGCTGAGAAGAGTGCCAAGCAATCAGAACTTCAGAAGAGGAACACACACCCCCACTGTATGGGTGTGGCATGATACTATGACATGAAACCGATATGGGACCAAGAGGACAAATAAGCAGTAGCTGCGGGTGGGAAACAGGCCTTTAGTGATATCACAGGCGAATGCGCTAGAGACTACTTGCGGGCACGTGCAAGGAGGCGTGATGACGAAACTTATTACTTTCAAAACTCACATGATGAAGAACTGTATCGCGCGATGTTAATGGCTTCCAAGATCCCTGGAAAGTTCTACAGGAACGCAGGGCCATGTGACATTCTGTCCAATGCTCTGGAAACAAGAGAGCCCCCTGGCCATGCAAGGGGTATATGTGTTAATGTCCCGCATAAGAGGGCTTTCACACTCAGCAAAGAATAGAGGCTCAACATGAAAAAAGCGAGGAGTGCAATGAAGCAGAATAAATTGTATGAAAGGTCGAGGAAGGACATGTATTCGACTGCTCGAAAGGAAATTGAGGAGTCAATGACGATGCAGAAGACTCTAACACTGTCAGATAACCAGCAGATGGGAGGGGAGGCAGGCATGGAGGATGTTTGTTATTGTGCGACAATACCGCACAAGAGTAGTTGTGCATCACCTGACCCCGACGACACTGAGACTGCAATTGCTCATGATGATGCTGTATATGATCTATCTGGAATGAAAGACAGACTGAAGCACGTGCTTACACATTATGAAGGTATATTAAAATGTGCAACAGCCTAGGTTTGCCCACCCTTCTTGGAAGAGGGCCTCTTGTTGGAAAATGTGCCATTGAAGCCGGGTTGTGTGAAGTGCTACGTGACTAAAGTAAAGCCTGGATTCAATGGATTTGCCCTGAAGAATGTCCTAGGGGACTTTGATGACCATAGGACCTTGGGATAAACACTGCTACTTCACATCGAGTGATCACGAAAGAAAATAGTCTTCATGGATGAGATCCCTGAAGCCCCGACAAAAGCAACCAATGTCGCCCCTAAACCGGTGACGCTTTCCTTGCCACAGCAGCTCTCGCGTGCTTCCCCCAAGGAACCTAATACTCGTAATCCGACGACTAATGCATCAACATGTGATCAGCCCGCCTGACTTTGTGCCGTACATGCCATGTCATCATCCGCCTAAGAGCAGCCAATAGCAAGGCCTACAACTGTTGAAGACGCACCACCGGTTCAGATGCCGGCCGATGAAGCAGCGGGGGGAGACCCAGCTGCACCACATGCTCAGCAGACCAACCTGGTGGAACAGACTGCTAAGCAGTCTGATGCTTCGAAACCGCCTGCTAAGTGGTATGTAGGTCCAGAACCGACTGCTCATCAGTCCGTCGGTCCGCAGCTGTGTGATCAGTATACCAATGCGTCAGCACTGCCTGCTTAGCAAACCAACGCGTTGGCACGACCTCGTCAGCACATCGACAAGTTGGCACCACCTGCGAAGACATCCGACATAGCTTCCACGCATGGTCAACAGTCCGATGCCTCTGCTCCTACAGCCCAACAGTCTATCACAGCAGCACTGCCAGCTCAGCAGTTCGGCATAGCTAACCCGTCTGCTAAGCAGTCCGTCGAAGCTTTACCAGTTTGCTCGGCAGTCTACCTTTCATCCATCCAAACCCTGTACCAGATGTGCTTCTAGTACCAAGAAGGAAGCGGGCAAAAAGGCTGCACACGCGAGGAAGCACGCCCAGAGAACAAAGGGGAATGAGAATGATTGCCTCTTACTTAAGGCACTCAGCGCCCAGAACCAAAATAACAACATGTTGTTCGAATCAGAGAGTAATATTATTTCTAACAGCATGAATGATGTAGAAATAGACTTGGTGCTTGCTAAAAATAAAGCAGACGTACATGAAGCACACAATTACATCCATGGCTAGCCATTTCTTGTTGGCGAGTACTTTGATGAGTGCAGCCCAAGTTGCCGTGAGTTACATAAATATTGCATGGATCAAATGTTAACATGTCATCATGTTCTGCTAGTCTGCTACAGTAGAGATCATTTCCGACACGATCATGGTACCATCATTGTGGATTTCGAGGACTTACATCTCTTCTTCAACTTCAACGTGCTCGATGCCACTCTTGTTAGATGCCTGATTTAGTAAGTACTTAACAAACTCTGATCAACTTCTCCATACAAGGTTGTAAATGATAAACAACTAACTACATTTTATTCCTGTCAGGGGATTAGTCGCACACGCAGAAAAGAAAAAGGGAGAGTGTCTATTTCATAGACCATGCATTAGAAAAGGGCACAACATTGCATGGTAAGGATAAACGGGAGTGGGCCATTAACACGGTCACCAGTATCTTCAAAAACACGTCCCATGCAAAATCATTTCTCTGGCCATATCATGAACATCAATTCAAATAAACAACTACACATACACTGGTTGTCTTTTAGTTTTCGACATAATTTGTAAGTTCATGGTTTTCTTAATATGTAGCAATCACTGGATCTTGGTATTCATTGTTCGAACAAGAACATAGTTTACTACATGGATTCTCTCAGAGAGTCAATAAACACCTAGGATCTGACGCATCTTCATCAATTCAGGGATAAGTATTGAATTCTATAATGTTGAAGTTAATTTGCATTCATATTTGGTTCAAGAATTGATGTTGTGAAAATTCATCTTCATATGCAGTGTGTTCGCATTGTGGAAAACTAAACCAGGGGACCTGTTAAAGAGGGAACTATCTCAGCAGGACGAGATCGTTTCTCTAGTAACACACCGAATCTGTTATTTTTGGAAAATGTATCCAATAGTCTGCAAATACCTTTTCGTACGCTAGTCAAATGTTCAAGCTTCTAAATAAACCTCTTTCTATTTCAGTCCAAAGAAAAAAAATACATCTAACACTAGTTAGGTTGTTCCTAATAGGACAAATACATGACTAATTATGTACAAAAAAAATTCAGTGTTGATGCGGAGCATCCTAAGGACATCACCATGTCAATGGTCCGTTTGGCAAGTGACACGTGCGACCTCTACTTCTCATACATAAAGGTGAATCATCTCCTTTACACGTGTTCACTTGACCCCTTCGAGGATGGTATACTACTTGACACTCCACTCGTGTGCATGCATAGGTATTGTTGGAGCTTCACGGACGACGAGGAGGAGTGCAAGCGCCGAGGAACACCTACACCATCCGCGAGGTAAGCTTGGAAGCGACGACGGAAGAAGGCGGAGCTGTGGAAGCTACAGCAGCCGGACATCCGGGCCAAACGCCGGACATCCGGCGCTTCGCCAACTCCCGGACATCCGGCCTTCGGCCCGGAAATCCGGACCATCCTATCCAGAGAGCATCGGGACCGAGCCTCTTCAGCCCGGACATCCGGCCGTGACCCCGGACATCCGGCTCGCCCCGAAGCCCCGGACATCCGGCCGCCAGCCCGGACATCCGGCCTTGCCTGCGTGCATGTATCCGGGCCGATGCCCATGTACCCGTTTCGCCCCTCACTTACCCCTTCATGACCCTAGACTATATATACTCCTCCACCTCCACCATTTTAGGGTTAGCGATAATTTAGCTCATACGTGAGATAGAGCTTTGCTCATCCATCCCGGATCTACTCCACGAGAGAGACCGCGACCCCTCTACGGAGAAGATCCACCTTGGATTCAAGACCCCTAAACGGGGAGATCCTTCACGGATTCAAGGCCTCCTCTTGGAGATGAACTCTACCCATGTATCTTTCCCTTTGTTGTTCATGTATCTTGTGATCTTGTGTGTTTGATTGTCTAGTGGATGTGTGATTGGACTTGTTCTTGAGTGTTTCCCTCGTGATTTCCCTTTGTGTTCTTCGTGTTCATCGTGGGATCCCCTCCATTTCGTGAAAGATCGGCCACATAGGGTTCCACCCTACATCATATGGTATCATGAGCCACGGTTTCTCATGAATTTGGAACCTCCCCACCGTTTTCTAGCTTTCTTTTGTGTGATTTCGTCCTAAAATTCAAAAATTCCCCACCGAAAATAGCCCCAAAATTTTTTGTGATCTGTTGGTTTGATGAGATTTTGTTGATTTTGATCCGTGGATTTGCTTGGTTTCAAGTGGATCTAGCATTTCCCCAAGTTTCCCCATCTTTCCTCCACAAAATCCGTCAAATTTCGCCCCCAAAATCATCAAATTCCGCCCCCAAACGAGTTTGGAAGTCCCAATCCCGATCTGGAATTGTCGGGCCGGACATCCGGGCCATTGGCCGGACATCCGGGCCATCGGGTCGGACATGCGGCTCCTGGAGGGCAAAATCCCGCGCGGTTCTGGACATCAGGTCCCGGAAATCCGGACCCGACCCCGGATGTCCGGCCCCTTGGATTTCAGCCACCCGTGTTTCACCGTTTTGTCCATAACTAATTCATCCGAACTCCGATTTCGAAGTTCTTGAGCTCGTTTTGAAGCTCTTGACATCCCCCATAACACAAAAATACCACCATCATCATTTGACTCCATCATATTTTGTGAATTTTGGCATCTTTGCCTAGGGCTCCCACCACATCATCCGCTACACCACCATCGACTTCCGCAACCTAACCAATTTTGTTCCCATACCATTTGTGGTTGCTTGAGTAGTGATTTGAGTCTCCTAAGGTGTTTAGGCTACTTAGGGACCATTGCTTCTTCATCAACCACCACCACCACTTCCGCATACCCATTGCCCATTATACATAGCCAACCAAACTTAACCCAATTTTGTGTGAGCTTGTTTGAGTTGTTGCTCGTGTCTCCTAAGGTGTTTCGGCTACGTAAGGATCGTGACTTCAACTCCGACAACGTGTATAGCCCTTCATACACTTCCACCACCATAACCCATTTTGACCGGGTTTCCACCAACAATTCCGCAACCACCACCGCTTGTCCGCTACCACCATTTGACATTTGTCCTTGAGATTTTGAGTTGTGGTTTTTCCGTTTCCTAAGGTGTTTCGGCTAATTAGGAACGGGTCTACATCAAGAGCACCACCTCTCATCATCGACACGGATGGTAACTTCGACGACATCATTGTATATTCCCTTGCAGTTGCATTGTTAACCCCTAGCCCATTTTGCGTCACTTGCCTATCAAGACTAGCCTTTGAGTATTGTCAGCAACGTTACTTGTGCACATTAGTGATCATCGATCCGCCCTTCCATTGTATACATACCATATCATCTTGGTATCGTCATATCATCCCTTGTGTCACAAGATTGTTCCCGCATATACACAATTGCTATCTTGGTTTGTGCATCGTGGCCATATACAAAAAAAGATAAAGCTTTTAAGCAAAAAGAGAAAGACAAAGAAGCTTGTAAGCAAGAGACATATCATCGCACCATACGATATCATACTTGATCATCTTGGATCATCTTGTGATAAAAGCACCGGAACATCATACACATAGCATACTTGGGATAGAAAGTTCATACATTCGCATCTTATAGGTTGTGCACAAGTGTCGTATCCGCCTATAGAGCAATCGTGCTAGCGTCTCTCTTGAGTTGTGCAACACGAGCGTTTTCCGTGGACTCCACATTTTGTGCTCATTCCTTGGTTGCACGACCCCATCTATCTATCCGTGTGTGTGTTTCCATGTGCCACATATTGCTATTGGTCTACTTGTTTCACTTGCAAATTTGTGAATCTCTTTCAACATTATTGACTCTTTCTAACATTTTGCATCACATTTTTGTGCAACTATCCTCACCGAGCTCCACCATAAGCTTTACTTGATAGGTGTGAGTGAACAAGTCCGGTACCAATTCCACTATTCTTTCATTTCACATTGAGTGAAACGGGATACATCCTCAACATTCGGAAAAGGTAACTTGGTATTGTTTATCTCATCTCCTACTCACCTTTGCTCGAGTCTTGTGATGGATAGGAAAAGCATTTCATCTACTTCGGTCTACAACAACAACGACAAGTTCGATGCCATGACGAACAATTTGTGCGCCAACATGAATGCTCAAATGGAGGAGCTCAAAGCCCTCATCAAGAACCGCAAGAGGTATCCCTCATCTTCGAGAAGACGCTCAAGTGCACATCCTTCCGAGCTACCATCTCCGGCAAGATCTCATCGGCATCGACACCATCAACGACAAGAACGTGAAGGTCATGAGCTCAACACCAACAACCGCTCAACGACTTCACCATGTACCTTGGCATCCTCGCCAAGCGACTTCAAGGCATCTTCGCCTTTGGATATGCGGCATCTTCGCCCACAAGCACCTCAAGCTTATGATCAAGAGAAGCTTCCCAAGCTCAAGTCCGCGACTTCCACGAGCTACTACGACCTCGTCAACGACCACGAGATTCCTTTCTATGGGACTCAAGACCCCGAGGAGTATCTTGAGTGGGAGCGCAAGATGGATGACTACCTCAAGCTACATCAAGTTCCCTACGAAGATCAAGTGAAGTGCACCACAAGACACCTCCACGACCGCGCGTCGACATGGTGGCTTCACACACCTTCGGAGAGCTACGACATGAGTTGGTCCAAGACGAAGAAAGCTATGCGGCGAGAGTTCGTGCCTCCTACCTACACGGAACAACTTCTCCAATTGGAGAACACCATACAAGGATCCAAGTCCATCGATGTGTACTTCAAGGAGATGAAGAAGGCCTTGCGACGAGCCGCGTGGACGACCCCATTTGGATGAAGTTTTACTTCATGATGGGATTGGACAACGACATCTCCAAGACTATCTTCCTCGAGAACTACAAGTCCCTCGACGACAACTACATTGGTGCTCTCAAGGCGGAACAAGAACTCATGAAGGCCAAGGCTTCTCCACCGCAAGCACACTTCTCGAAGACCAAGCTCCAAGATGGTGAGCATGAGGGTAGTACCACCACGATGTCCAAGCCCAACGAGCTCCAAGACGATGCTCCCAAGTTCGACTCCACCGCCATCCATCTTTGTGGCATTGATGATGCCGAGTCTACTTTGACTCTTTTTCAAGACGGTGCGGCGATGAGTACGACTATGGAGCCATTCGAGGACCAAGCTTTGGAGGCGAACGACATGGTGACGAGCAAGGATGATGCTTCCATCTTTGGAGGCGAGAGTGATGATGTGCCATCTTCGGCCTTCATCGACGACGACGATGACGAGATGGTTGAGCATGGGATTTTCCCTTCGACCACGGCGACGTATGATGACTTGAGTGACTTGTGCCACCATATTGAGAGTGAGAGCGAGTTCACCACTAGCCCCATATATAACGAGTTGCCCCAATTCCCATGTGAGGAGAGCCACAACCCCCACCACTTGAGTGAGATGAGTGACTCCACCATATGCGACATTGAGTGCACCTACCTTGAGGGAGTGAGTGAGCCACCACATAGAGAGAGTGAGATAGTTGATAGGTCATCTGAGGCCACTTTCAACGCTAACGACTTGACCTCTACCTCTATTGTGTCTTCTCTTCGGTGCTAGGTCCCACATTTGATGACGCGCCGATCCTTGATGACTTCGTCCTTCCTATGGACAATACGATGGCCATGGTGGAATATTATGCACCCCCACATGATTCCATCAAGATGAAGATGATGACCACCATTTGGTATTTTCCACCTCACCTACACCACATGAGTGGATTGAGAATGGTAACAAAGGTGAAGGTGATGATCTCGTCCCACTAGTGGACATTCTTGACATCGATTGCTTGCATGATGTTGATCAACCTATTGCCATGCTTCATTCTAGTATGATTTCCCCATGCGATGATTTACCCATTTATGATGAGTTTGATGATTGCCATGTGGAGTCTATTAGTTGTGATGCCATGTTGCATAGGATTTCTTGTGATAATTCTCTCGGTCACATCATGTTTGACAATACGCTTGACTTGTCATATGCTATGCATGAGATCACCAATTTGTCATATTTGCAATATCATCGTAGTAACTATGCATATGCCATTAAGATAAATCCAATTTGCACTTATGGCATAGATGACAAGCCCATGGTTATTGGCATTTGTTTTTCTTGTGATGATATTGACATGCTTCCTTTGCATCATATTCATCATATGCCATGCCATGATTACCTAGCTTCCGACATGCATTGTTTTGGATGTTGTTCCACTTCTCCACATTATGCTTCCGATATTGCTTATGAGGAGACCCCCATAGTTTCCTCATACATTTTAGGAGATTTTGACCCATCCCATCCATTGCATAATCCCCATGCTTGTTTGCACAATATGCTCCCCATGAATGAACATGCTATAGATGTGCCATATAATTGTATGCTCAATTTGCATCCACATCATGCTATACACAATAACTATTCATTCATGATGGATGACATGTTCTTATACCATGCATCAAATTTCTTTGAGCGATGCTTATCTTGTGCTAACTCATACATGCACATACACATCATGATGGATGATGTGTACATTTACCACGCGCACAATTTCTTTGGTTTGTGTCTCTTTTGTGTAGGTACCCATCCATACTCGTCAACTTCACAAACGCACGAGTTGACGAAAAGAGCTCTAGAGAGCAACGATGACTTGGGATATCGTGGATTGTCTTGCCCACCGCTCCTTTTGCGCAAACACTTCGCGCATTCCTTCTACATGGCACTCACATGGTTATGGGTTATTGTCCATTATATCTCTTATGCCCACCTTGCCATGTTCACTTTGCATGATATGCTCATTTATATGCCTTTGCCATGCATTTGTGACCCATGCTTTGCATTACACATGATGATTGATTCTCATACTTTTATGTGTATTTGCAAGCTTGGTGGAGATATCACTTGTTATTGCCATGATTCCTTTGCACACCATGCCTATTATGATGCTTTGATCTTGATATGTGCTCGTGTTTGTGATATGTCGTGTGCATTGCTTATGCCTACTATTGGCTCACATGACATGATTACTATGAACTCATCTAGTGTGTTGCATCTTCGCTCCACTAGTTTGCACGACATGATTGATTTGCTTGCTTATGTTGCATCACCGATGATTCATACTTGCTCCTTTCATGCGGTTGATGTCAACCATTACCATGCTTTGCACATGATTGATATTGCTTGTTGTCATATGTCTCTAGATGTTGCCTCTCTCATGTTATATGATTGTCCATGCATTGAGCGCAACCATGATTTTAGTCTTGCCAATGAGATTGCCCCCATAGCATTCTCGCATTTATTTGGAGATTTTGACATATTTCTTGTGAAGCATGCTTGTCTTACCTCTTTGCACCATATGCCTAGTGCCATGAATATAGCCATTGTTGCATCATCTTATTCATGCACTTTTGCTCCTAATGGTTATGTGCAAGAGAAGAGAACCATCATGATAGATGATGTGTTTATCTACCATGCGCATACATTCTTTGTTTTGTTGTGTGCATGTGTAGGATACTTGGACTTCGTGTCGACTTCCACTTCACGTGAGTTGACCATTCGAGCTCTTGAGAGCGAACCACCTTCTACCACGACGCTTCAACATCGCACTTGCTTGTGCTTCGGCATTGTGAAAGATGCACAAGGACACACTTTCGAGGTGATATCCTTCTCTTTCGAGAAACCACAATCGATGAGCATGAACATTGTGGTTCATACTAGTTGTGTTGCTTGCACCATCACTCTTTGCACACATGCTAGAGATCTTTCTTCGACTTGCCATTGCCACTTTGCCATGCGTCATGATATATATGCCTTGTGTGTTGCATCCGACTTGTGGATTACTTGCTCCTATCATGTGCTTGGTTGCAACAATATCATCTCTTCACATATGCCATGTCCCATTGCTTATCACATGATTGACTTGTTTGCCTCACACATGATGAACAATTGCTATTTCTATTGTGTTGAGTGCCACTCGATTTTCACTACACCCTATGCGCATTATGCTTGGATTGTCTTGCACTTGACCCTTGTGTTTAGACACTTCATTTTCTTTGGTGTTGTGAATGATTCGTATGCCTACCATAGACCTTTCATTGAGCGCTTTATGCATGACCTTGCTTGTGCTCAATTGATGTGCTTAAATTCCATGCCACACCCCTTTGTCACACCCTATGCTATGCTTGATGACAACACTTGTTGGGTGAATCACCTCTTGAATGCTTGGTTTTGCACTAATGCTAACCACATTTGTTTTTCCAAGTGTTTGTTTTCCTTGCTCCTCTTGAAGGAATCACTAGACGGTGCGACATTGGAGAGTGCACATGTAAAGCTTCAAGATGATGAATACTTTGTGATCGTCCACATCTACACGACGACGTCATCTCTTTCCCATGGTGATTTGGTTTTCAATCCGAGGTCGGATCTTTTCCAAGGGGGAGGGGATGATGCGGAGCATCCTAAGGACATCACCATGTCAATGGTCCGTTTGGCAAGTGACACGTGCGACCTCTACTTCTCATACATAAAGGTGAATCATCTCCTTTACACGTGTTCACTTGACCCCTTCGAGGATGGTATACTACTTGACACTCCACTCGTGTGCATGCATAGGTATTGTTGGAGCTTCACGGACGACGAGGAGGAGTGCAAGCGCCGAGGAACACCTACACCATCCGCGAGGGAAGCTTGGAAGCGACGACGGAAGAAGGCGGAGCTGTGGAAGCTACAGCAACCGGACATCCGGGCCAAACGCCGGACATCTGGCGCTTCGCCAACTCCCGGACATCCGCCCTTCGGCCCGGAAATCTGGACCATCCTATCCAGAGAGCATCGGGACCGAGCCTCTTCAGCCCGGACATCCGGCCGTGACCCCGGACATCCGGCTCGCCCCGAAGCCCCGGACATCCGGCCGCCAGCCCGGACATCCGGCCTTGCCTGCGTGCATGTATCCGGGCCGATGCCCATGTACCCGTTTCGCCCCTCACTTACCCCTTCATGACCCTAGACTATATATACTCCTCCACCTCCACCATTTTAGGGTTAGCAATGATTTAGCTCATACGTGAGATAGAGCTTTGCTCATCCATCCCGGATCTACTCCACGAGAGAGACCGCGGCCCCTCTACGGAGAAGATCCACCTTGGATTCAAGACCCCTAAACGGGGAGATCCTTCACGGATTCAAGGCCTCCTCTTGGAGATGAAATCTACCCATGTATCTTTCCCTTTGTTGTTCATGTATCTTGTGATCTTGTGTGTTTGATTGTCTAGTGGATGTGTGATTGGACTTGTTCTTGAGTGTTTCCCTCGTGATTTCCCTTTGTGTTCTTCGTGTTCATCGTGGGATCCCCTCCATTTCGTGAAAGATCGGCCACATAGGGTTCCACCCTACATCAAGTGTCCTCAACAACAAGCAGGGACCAACCTTTGTGGATACTATGTTTATAGACACATGATCTCCATCTGCAAATCTGCTGATTGTTGTGAAGATGATTGCGAATTAGTTCCAATAAGTATATATTAATTAATATCTTCTACTCCACTCATATGGCACATTTTGATCTTAAAAATACTGCATCTCATCTTACAATCGAGGACCCCTGAACCGCTCCCCGCTGGTGAATTTCTGATGGTTCGGAGATTTATCAGCGACTTCTTCCTGAATCACTACATCAATCCCACTAGTGATAACGAAGATTTCAGCATGCCTTCTCCTGAAACATTGAGTAAGAGTTAGCCGCTAAACATGTAGGCATGGATCCATTGTTTTCCATATGATGAGGTCTTCGTATTTTCTACACTATGATTAATTATGTAATGCATATATATGTTGACAAATCATTGGAATCTAGCTACCATTTGTCCAATTGCAATTGTTGCGAAATCTGGTGGATGTTCTTCTTGTGGACACTATTTGTTAAATTGCATATTGTGGCGAATTTTCTTTTTGCATGCCGATTCAAACGTGATATTTTTTCTTTGGCCTGGCAATTGCTGTGCACACGGTTCAACTAAATGAGTGCGTGCGAACCACATCGGAAAGCATACGTCAATCATAGTGAAACTGTCAGTGATACATAGAAGACCGCAGACGATTTGCAGCACTACTACGTGTGCGTAGGGGCTCCGAAACCATTTGTGATACCACATTATCGCACACGAGAGCTCAGAGTAAACTGTGTCCAATGTAAAATACAATCCCAGTCGTAAATTTTCCAGGAAACGTGTGGGATCCCAAAGGAAAAGCACACGTCACTCGTACCGCAATCGTCGGTGATACACAACAAATCACAAACGGTGTGCGTCACTTGTATGTGTGCGAAGGGGCTCTTGGACCGTTTGTGATAGAACATTATCGCACACGGTAATTGTTCGAAAACGTGTGGGACGGAGTCATGCATGACAGATGAGTTCCACAGAAAACTCATGTGCGTTGGGGCACCTATCGCACACAGTTCATATGTTCGCCTGTGTGCCTTAGATATTGTTTACCAAACGGTTCAATACGAAACACCATTTGGTTTCACTACATCATTAGAAACATTAATCACCAATCCCACATGTGTGACCATAATTGGTGTGTGCTGGATCGCATATGATTACATTTGGCAAGGCGTCTGCATCATGGCTCCCCTATTTGACTGTTTTTGGGTCATGTGGGAAGGAACCCCTATCGCACACACTCACTAGGCGTCGGTTTAAAATGTCGTCATGGAAAGGAGTTAAAAACCGTTTGTATAGTAACTCGCTCTACCAGTGTACGTTCTTGCCTACATGAGTCCCTAATTCCGAATCAAGAGATTTGTTGTGGAAGTATTCAACTGAGTAAAGTAATAATACTATGAACTAGATCATCTAACCCTCATTGAAAAAAATGAAATTAATTTTTCAGGGAAACTTTGAAGGGAAAACTTTGTTTTTGCCACCAAGCTTTTGTCTACTTTTCTTATGCCACTCTAGAATTTAACATCTCATTTTGGCGACTCTTATATTTTGACAATACATCACGAATGTCATTCCATGGCAAACACAGTAATTTTACATTCCACTTTTGCCACTCTTAGATTTTGACAATGTATTACAATCGGCATTCCACTATTTTTTTGCTTTTGCCACATAATGGAAATTGTGATGTATAGTCAAAACTAAGAGTGGGAAAATTGAAATGTCATATTCTAGAGTGGCATTATCAAAGTAGTCAAAAGCTAGACTAGCGAAAGCGAATTTTCCCATCTTTGAACGGTGTCAGTAACTACCATATTCTTCTCCTCCTCTATATTTCAAAACTCTTTACTGAGACAAACAAAACAAAAGCAAAATGAACTTACTCTCTCTACCTTATTCACACGGGCCGCCTTGAAGTCTTTTGTTTTTGGTCAGTTAGCTCGACCATAGTGACTATTACTTCTCTTTTGGTGCAAGAATTCCTAGCCCGTAGCTCATGGCGTATACGGTGATACCGTCTCATGTGTAGATCTTCATCTTATTTTTCGCGAGGAAATGTTTAACAAAAGGATCATCTGACGGCAGATCGAATCTCACATTACCTTCAAAAACTTTAATGGTAGCTTTAATCGTTCTTAATGGCCTACTGGAAGCACAAGCACACCCTTAATATTATTTTGATGTTGATGACAAAATACATATAGGGGGCTAATTATGCTTACTAAGTGTATATACATGATATTAGTCTCTTTGGCATCATATTGTAGGGATCACTACTGCAGGATGCTAGGAACGCGACACATGTATTAGAGACCCTTCTTTAATGCCCAGGATGGAGTTATACCTCCTACGTGTCGAGGCACGACTTAAAGGCATAATTCCATCCTAGAATGATCTCAAGTCTGGTAATCTTTGCACAACTCATGTAAAAGAGGGGATAGTAAACAAAAATAGTTGGCTTACAATCGCCACGTCACAGAATTACAGTACAAGTCTCAAACATCATACATTAAGAACACTACAACCCTCTAAGGGCAAAAGCCAAATGTCAAAGTACCAAACCCAGATAAATAAACCACAGGCGGATCGAATCCTAGTAAGAGACTCCACTACCGATCGTCCGGGTAGCGCACGTAGTACCGACTACGCTCTTCGTCGTACTCCCAATCCAGCTCGGTGCCATCACCTGGATAGCTCACAGCTGGACCTGCATCTGGTGTGTGAAGTAACTGTGAGCCACAGAGGACTCAGCAATCCCGTTCCCGGGTAACAAGACTATCAAAGCCTTTGGGTGAGGAAAAGACTGAAGAAAAGAACAAGTCTGTAGCAGCAACTAGCATCTATCTTACGCAAGTGAGAGCGAGAAGAGAAGGCATCGGCGAGAAGTGATCACGAAGTGATCCTAGCTACAAGCTCACAATCATAACCCCTCCGTGTTCAACTCCCGAATCCCTATTCGGAAATTGACAGTCACGGAACACACGCTGGTAGTGTATTAGTAACATTGTGTCAAGTTTTCTACAACCGGAATTAACAAGCTCCCATCTGCCACATAACCGCGGGCACGGCTTTCGAAAGTTCAACCCCTGCAGGGGTGTTCCAACTTGACCCATTACAAGCCCACGATCCGCGGAGTCGCAACTCCAAAGTGGGAAGACCCGAGTATCCTCGGAATCCCGTGCTCAAGATATACCGAGCTAAGGTAAGGCTAATCCAGCAAATCCTCCCGGCGTGTCGACACCCTGATAGTAGCCGCGCGTATCTAGGTCTCAGGACACGTCCGGATGAGCGCTACGTACAGATACCGAAGACCCCAGCGAACTGGGTAGTATCCGCAAGTGACTCTGGTTTGGACCAACACTCAAGTCGAGCACTGGCCCAGGGGGTTGAATTAATTAAGCCTCGGGTTAATTACTCCCTCGGAAAGTTTTAGTTGTTTAGGCAAATAGTACCAAGGTTGGGACTTGCTGGAAAAGACTTAGCACTTAGCGGTTTATCGAGGGGGTCCCATACACCCCAACCGTGTTAGGAACGCATAATCAAGGAACATAATACCGGCTTATACGGATCCTAACGGCATGAGTGGAACAAAACACCAAGCAAAAGGCTTAGCCTTCCACCCTTGCCAATATATAGATGATTTCATTTAAAGTATTTATATAATGTGATATAACCCAACCAAACTTCAACATGGAGCAAGCATCTTCACTTCACCTGCAACTAGCAACGCTATAAGAAGGGCTGAGCGAAGCGTACTTAGCCAAGCAACGGTTTGCATAGGTAGGGTGGTTAAACATGGCAATTGGTTACAAGTAGGAGGCTGACAAGAAGAACATGGGCATCGAGGCAAAACTATAGATCGATACTACTAGCAATAGGCAAAGATAGTAATGTTATCGGGGTTCGGTCATCTTGCCTGAAGAGAAGTCGTTCGGATCGTAAGATGGGTCCTCGTGCTCAACCTCGTTGGAAACCTCGTGCTCAACTTCGTACCCGGTCTCAGCTTCCGGCTCTAAACAAAACAATCACACTAAGCACCAATCAACAAGATGCAATGCGCACTCGAAAAACATGAATGCATGATGGATGCACTAAAAATGCACATGGAGCACGTAAAACATCACTCAAGCAAAACACCTCAAAACAAGATAACAATCTGATATTAATAATTTACACAGAAAAACACCCAAGTTTGATATAAGAATCGCTGAAATCGGAGTTACGGGCTAAAAGTTATGCCCGAAACAAGATTTGAGCGAAAGCTGAAAATTACAGCAACATAGCAACTTCGAAGCTCAAAAATAATTAAGCTACAGCACCCAAAAAGCATGGCAAAGGACTTGAACACAAACTAGACATATAGTACAGCAACTAGGTCCAAAGTGCACCCCCAACGGAGTCACGGATCAATAGCAATGCTCTTGGACATCTTGAACTTTACAATAAAATTCTGGCAGCAGAATTTTATTGAAACTTTAGAGCAAAAGATAAACATGCTACAGCCACTCAAATGGACATGTGAGGACATGGATGGAAAGACAACAATATATACTACAAGGAACAATCAAAATCCACCCCAAAACTAACATGCCTTTTCCTAGAACATCACACGAACATGGCATCGGAACGTTACAGATTTCAGACTTAGTGAAAATTCACTAAGTCCTAAAACAACAATATCATCATAGCAACTAAAAGAGCAAGTTTAAGTCACCTCGAAACTAAACATGGCAAAGGGTAAGCACCTCATCAAAGTGCACATGAAGGTGATCCCGAAACACACAAGCATGCATCCTAGAGGTGAACACAACGATTGCAACGAGCTCAACAAGATGGCATTTCATAACAAGTGAAAACACCTCATATGAGCATGGCACTTTGCAACGATGATAACAAGGCAACAATAAATCTACCATGCAACCTATCACAAGCAACACGTAGTTCGTGACAAGACGAACACGTGGACATGTCATTTGCATCGTTTGGACAAACGAGCTAAAAGATATCACATGTCAAAGGTGGCACAAAAATAACACATAACAGCAGTTTATATCATGATGCACTCTTGCAACAGCAAAACAAGCACCTAGATGACCTCTAACATGCATGACAACAACAGGTAAAACGTAGAGCACATCTCCACGAACGTCTGGACATATCACACGCGCAAAACGGAGCACCACAGTAAAAGTTACAGCAGGTCAAAGTTAGCATCAGACAGATGAAAACTGGACTTAGGAGGATTTGAAATAACCTCACAGCTTAGATCTGAGGAACAGTAACGGGCCGGCGGCTGGAATCTGGCCCGGAACTGTGCGGAGGGCCCGCGGAGCGGCGGCCTGGAGCTGGTGCGGCGGCGGCCCACCGCGGAGCGGGGCGGCGGCCCGGTAGAGGACTGGCGCGGCGGAGGCCCGGTGCGGGACCTCGGCCCAGGCGGGAGGAGCGACCGGCCCGCGGGGAGGCGAGGCGGCCCAGGGCGGCAGGAGGCGGCGGCTGGCGAAGGGCCTCAGCGGCGCGGATCGACCTGCGGCCCAAGGTGGCGCGGCTCGGTGCAGGGCGCCCGATGCGGCGAGTGGGCCGGCGCGGGGAAGCGGCGCGCGGAGCGGGGCCCAGGGAGGAACGACGAAGGGCCGGCCAAGTGGTCCTGGCGCTGAGGACGTACGGGCCGCGGTCGATGTAGGACGACGGGCTGCGGCGCGCTGGCGAAGGATCGATCGGATCCAGGCGGTCGGTGCGGTCGATGCCTGGTGCGGAGACCGAGTGGAGGAGGCCGGTCGGGATCGCTGTGGCCGGTCGAGGGGGCAGGCGCGCCTGGGCGTTGACCTCGCCCAGATCGAGGGATCCTTCGGGATCCGGGAAGTTTTCTTGGATGTGAAGTAGAAAATGAAAAAAAAGAGGGGAGAGAGGAGGAAGAAGAAGGGGATGCCCAAATAGACTAGGGGGGGGTCTATAAGTAGCAGTTTTTAGGGTTAGGAGGGGATTTAGGGGCGCTAGGAGCCCTCCGATCGCGATCCGACGGATCCGATCGCGGGGGTTGATTTAAAAGGCCTAGACGGAGAAAAGAGACTGCAGTAGGGATGTTTTCGGGACACGAAGCGAAGGCACTTCGGGCCCACACGAACAACGGATGGAAAAGTCAACGGAGTCCAAACGAGACGAGATTTGAGAGGCGGGTTGCACAAAACAAAACAACAACACACAAAACAACCTCGCGGTACACCGGTAACGTAAAACGCCCGAACAACAAGGTAGGCCTACGGGACGTCACGGACACGTGAGGGAGCTCCGGAACGCGAAACGGACAACGGGAAGAAACACGCGGAACCGGATGCAACCCACAACACAAAAGCAATGCAATGCACATGACTACATGATATGAATGAATGCCACACACTCACACAACAAAACGACGAAAGCCCGAAAGACAAAGAGCCCGGAATGGAAATAGATGAAGCCGGAGATATATTATATACCCAAAAGGGAAAGTATTACATCCGGGGCATTACACCTTCGACCAAACTCGGTGCGATGCATGAATCACGAACGATATCTAAAAAACCCGTCACCAATAAGATGAACTATGCGCGATGGCGGAGACATCAAGCATGATTGGATTAGAGACATGTGTGCGATATGTGGCATACATTGATCCATACGAACTGTTTGCGATGAGCCAGAACAACAGAAATGGTGAGCCAGATCAAGGTGTGTTTGATATACTGCATATAGTTCGCTCGGATGAACTGTTTAAGATTAAACAACACAATAGAAACGGTCAGCCAGATTAAGGTGTGTGTGATCGATGTCATACAGTTCACTCGGATGGACTACTTGCGATGAGTCAAAACAACGGAAATGGTTCAACTTAACAAGATGTGTGTGATACGCGGCAAATAGGCCAGTAATCAGAAATGTGTGGGAAGACCGATAACATCACAGATGATTCCTTCTAATAAGCCATGTGTGTTGTGGGCAAATGCTTGCTGGTATACAATTGTTAGCGATTGATGAAATCATCACCGATGGGTTCCCTAGTCTAGTCCGTGTGCGATGTGATTTGCTCTATCCGCACAACATCTATGCTCTGTCTACAGAAGAAACATATGTACTTATAAGAACGCAATTGCAAAACAAATTAAACATCCAATTACATAAGTGACTACACATAACATTTGCACACAACAAAGTAAACAATTACATGCATACTAAACTAGGAGAAACGATCATCTAATCATCTACTTCTTGTTGTGATGACGCTTGCCATTGCTCTGCTTCAGGCTAGATCCCTGTCCGTTTTGGGGAAGGAGGTTCCTCGTGTCAACGACCCGCATGTACATCTCATAGCTCGTGTACATCTCCTTGGTCGCGTACACGACGTGAGCTTCATCGAGTTTCTCCATCCAGGCCGAGTGCCAGGCACGCTTATCCTTGTTGCAAGAATCCTTCATGTCTCTGTAGTAGGGATCGATGATGGACTCAACGAGGTGAACCAGTGAGTCCATCTCATGATTCTTGGTGCCCCGGAACTTGTATTGGCCTTGGATATCAACAAGATTCTGGCAGGCGATGCCCGAATTCTTGAGAACCTTTACATCATTGATGATGTCCATCGTAGCGAACTTGTAGTTGGGGTTATTGACAAACCTGGTGAAATTCTTGCAAGGCCTTAGGCAATAGTGGTAGACGAGGACGTGATTGCATGCGCACATCTGGGCGACGGCGACCTTATGATGAGACCCAACACGAGCGCAAGTGTACTTGAGGTCAAACCTGGCCACCTTGCACTTCTCCGCAGCAAGCAATAGCTCCATAGTGTGGATGGAGTTCTCAACCTAGGTCAGGTTGTTGGTGTACACCATGGAGAGCTTCGTGAACCTTTCGTGGGTGTCCACTACGGCATGCATCATGAACTGCCGGCAGACGCTCGGAGCGCCATTGGAGCCGTGAGGACATCCTCTCTGTATTTGTCGTCGTGGCTGTGCTTCCTGCAATACTAGGGCACGATCGAAAGGTTGAAGAGACATAAGGGTTAAATGGTCGCTATAATAAATGGGGATCAGATGGCCTATAATCGTCACGTCTTGTCACCCCATTCCTAGCGAAGGATTCTAGTGCACACTTGAGCACCCCGCACAAGTTTCGTTTGACCACGCCTGGGCTCAAAGAGATGCCGAATGTATCGTTCGCGAGTATATTCCCACACAACCATGCAGGTTACCATGCACAACTGCACAAGCTTCCTGCCCGGCTCATTTGGCCACGCGTCGGCTAGAAGACGCGCCAATCGTGGGTGTTTATTGGCAAAAGCTTTGCAAAAATGAAGTGTGTGGAATGACTTACAGCAGGTGTCACGCCCGTGGGACTAGGGGTTCCCAGGCCCGTCTGCTTGCGGCCTAGTGCGCAACGCACTACCTGGGCCCCTCGCACGGCCCACCTTTGGACTTCACGAGTAAGGCCCTCGCGAGCCCCCCTCCTCATGAGGCGCATGTCAGCAAGCGTTGTCAGAAGCCTCACGAGGCAGCTTCCCAAGGTCATCTCCCGAGGCCACTCACGAAGGCGCGTAGAGAGAGGATCAGGCAATGGAGCTACGCGGCCCTGTGTCTTCACGTGGGTGACACACTCGACGACAAGCGGAGGCAGAAGCACGCCAGCAGGAGCGGATGAGGAGGTTTTCCTCTTTCGTGATAAGGGAACAAGGGAAGCGCACTACTTCCCAAAGCAATCCCCAAAGGTTGCCATTTTGGTGCAAAAAGACCAGGATGGCGGCTCGCCAGTACGGAGGTCACTGCCGAGCCCACCGACACGTCATGGCGGGAGGCTTTCGCTAGCGAAGACCACCTTCAGTCAGGATAAGTTGTACTCCTGCCCCCTTTCAAATTGGCCATTGTGGCAACCCTTCCCGCCTCAAGTTTTCAGAGGAAGAAGACCAAGGCCAATATATAGATAGATAGAGCACCACCATAGAGAGGGAGAACCCGAGGGATTGATTCCTAAACTTTTCTGAGGCCATTCTCCTCCCTTGTACACTCATACTCATCCTCCGTCGTGAGGAAATACACTCACAAAGTAGGAGTAGGGTCTTACACCGCAAGGTGACCCAAACCTGGGTAACTATGGTGTCTCTTGATTGTTTGTCCTTTCGCTCGAGCATGTCGGAGCATCGTCGTGAGGTTGTGGGCGCAAGGCAGCGCTTAGCGAGGTTCATAGAGCGCGCCCCAGAGTTCAGACCTCTATTGGGTCCCCGGAGCCCTGATTCTGACATTTGGCACACCAGGTAGGGGTGCCTTGTTGTTCTTCTGCTTCGCTATAGTCTCTGCTTCGCCGTTGCCTTGGCTGAAGCCCTCCATGCTCGTGTCAAGCGCTGGGCAGCTCACCTCGCCCAGACGGAGCCAACCGGCCACGACAATCATTCGCATGCGGCCAGAACCACAGCCCCTACTGGCACTCACCCATCTGGCTATGAGCAGCTGGTTCCTCCTTGTGCCCTTCCGTGTGGGCCGATGGCTGCTCTGCTATGGACTCCTCCTCCCAAGCCCGGCGCGGGCCGCCGAACGCGCAAGTTGCGATCCTCATGGAGCGTGAGCTCCTCCGCTACTGCCCCGCAGACACCGGATATGATGCTTGGCTCGGCCGCATCACCGAGCTTGTCAACGTCGTCGGAGAGGCCCCGATGCTCTCCCACTCCCCACTCGCTCTGCCACAACCCGTCCCGTGATGGTCCCGAAGTGCAGGGAATCATCATAGCAATTCCCAGTGGTGGAAGTGATAAGTATGGAGTGTCGAACCCACAAGGAGCTAAAGGTAAGATCAATATTCTCTCAAGTCCTATATGCCACTGATACGACTCTACGTACACCGTACATTTGCTTCCAACTAGAAACGAGAAATAAAACTACGTTGTGGGTATGAAGAGGATAATTTACATGATATCGGAGAACTAAAACATAAAAGTAGGTGCTGTTATCATAAAGTTAGGATATATTACTAAATATTATAAATAGCGAGTGTGGAATAATGATGGATCAGTGTGCGGAATTGTCCTAGGCAATTGTTAACAAGACCAGTAGTCGTCATTGCAATTTCATATGAGGGAGAGGCATAAGCTAACATACTGATACGTCTCCAACGTATCTATAATTTTTGATTGTTCCATGCTATTATATTATCTATTTTGGATGTTTAATGGGCTTTATTATACACTTTTACATTATTTTTGGGACTAACCTACTAACCCAAGGCCAAGTGCAAATTGCTATTTTTTTGCCTATTTCAGTGCTTCGCAGAAAAGGAATATTAAACGGAGTCCAAACGGAATGAAACCTTCGAGAGAGTCATTTTTGGAACAATATCAACACAGAAGACTTGGAGTACACGCTAGGAAGCGAACGAGGCAGCCACGAGGGCAGGGGCGCACCCCCACCCTCGTGGGGCCCTCGTGGCTCCCCTGACGTGCCTCTTCCTCCTATATATACCTACGTACCCTGAAACCATCGGGGAGCACCACGAAACCCTAATTCCACCGCCCCAACCTTCTGTACCCGTGAGATCCCATCTTGGAGCCTTTTCCGGAGCTCCACCGGAGGGGGAATCAATCATGGAGGGCTTCTACATCAACACCATAGCCTCTCCGATGAGTTGTGAGTAGTTTACCACAGACCTTCAGGTCCATAGTTATTAGCTAGATGGCTTTCTCTCTCTCTTTGGATCTCAATACAAAGTTCTCCTCGATCTTCTTGGAGATCTATTCGATGTAATTCTTTTTGTGGTGTGTTTGTCGAGATCCGATGATTTGTGGGTTTATGATCAATATTATCTATGAACAATATTGGATTCTGTTCTAAAATCTTTTATGTATGATTTAAATATCCTTGCAAGTCTCTTCGAATTATCGGTTTGGTTTGGCCTACTAGATTGGTAGTTCTTGCAATGGGAGAAGTGCGTGGCTTTGGGTTCAATCTTGTGGTGTCCTTTCCCAGTGACAGCAGGGGCAACAAGACATGTATTATATTGTTTCCATCGAGGATAAAAAGATGGGGTTTATATCATATTGCTTGAGTTTATCCCTCTACATCATGTCATCTTGCCTAAGGCGTTACTCTGTTCTAATGAACTTAATACTCTAGATGCATGCTGGATAGCGGTCGATGTGTGGAGTAATAGAAGTAGATACTTGTCATGGACGTGATGCCTATATACAATGATCATGCCTAGATATTCTCATAACTATGCGCTTTTCTATCAATTGCTCGACAGTAATTTGTTCACCTACCGTAGAAATCTGCTATCATGAGAGAAGCTACTAGTGAACCCTATGGCCCCCGGGTCTATCCTTTATCATATTAGTTTCGCATCAACTTTCCAATTTCTGTCGCCGTTGTTTTACTTTGCATTCTTTACTTTTAATCTATAACAAAAATACCAAAAATATTATCTTATCATCTTTATCAGATCTCAGTTTTGCAAGCGACCGAAAAGGGATTGACAACCCCTTTAGCGCGTTGGCTGCAAGGTTCTTATTTGTTTGTGTAGGTACAAGGGACTCGCATGTTGTCTCCTAGTGGATTGATACCTTGGTTCTCAAAAACTGAGGGAAATACTTATGCTACTATGCTGCATCACCGTTTCCTCTTCGACGGAAAACAACGCAAGCTCGAGAAGTAGTAAGAAGAATTTCTGGCGCCGTTGCCAGGGAGATCTACGCAAAAGTCATATACCAAGTACCCATCACAAACTCTTACCCCTTGCATTACATTATTTGCCTCTCGTTTTCCTCTCCCCCACTTCACCTTTGCCGTTTTATTCGCCTTTTTTCCGTTCGCCTCTTTTCGCTTGCTTTTTGTTTGCTTGTGTGTTGGATTGCTTGTTCGTCACAATGGCTCCACCAATTAGTGTTGATCCTCACCTTAAGAGGTTGGAAGAAATTGGAAACAATGTTACACGTTTTATGACGTTGCAATTTGAGCACAATAATTTCTTTAGAAACGAGCTGAAAGAACAGAAAAGTTTTATTGAATACATGAATAAAGAGCTTGATGATATGTCTAAAGAATTTTATGGCTTGAAATCTCAGTTTGCTCATCTTGAGAATTTAATAGCCCAAATCTCGGATAAGCAAGCCACCTTAGTTAATAAGATGGCTGCTAAACCAGAAGATCTAGAAAATAAAGATGAAGATCTAAAAGTGATTGATGTGTCTCCTATTTAATCCTTGTTTTCTAGTATGAATCTTGATAAAGATGGGACTGGAGATGAGTCTACTTTAGTTAAAAGGTGTCCCAATGATTCGGAGTTTTTAGATCTTGATGCTAAAAGTGTTAAAAGTGGGATTGAAGAGGTCAAAACTTTACATAGCAATGAACCCACTATTTTGGATTTCAAGGGATTCAATTATGATAATTGCTCTTTAATATATTGTATTTCCTTATTGCAATCCGTGCTAAATTCTCCTCATGCTCATAGTCAAAATAAAGCTTTTACCTAACACATAGGTGATGCTTTAATGCAATCTTATGAAGAAAAACTTGAATTAGAAGTTTCTATCCCTAGAAAGCTTTATGATGAGTGGGAACCTACTATTAAAATTAAGATTAAAGATCATGAATGCTTTGCTTTGTGTGATTTGGGTGCAAGTGTTTCCACAATTCCAAAATCTTTGCGTGATATGTTAGGTTTCCATGAACTTGATGATTGTTCTTTAAATTTGTATCTTGCGGATTCTACCATTAAGAAACCTATGGGAAGGATTAATGATGTTCTTATTGTTGCAAATAGGAATTATGTACCCGTAGATTTCCTTGTTCTTGATATAGATTGCAATCCTACCTATCCTATTATTCTGGTAGACCTTTCCTTAGAACTATTGGTGCAATTATTGATATGAAGGAAGGAAATATTAGATTCCAATTTCCGTTAAGGAAAGGCATGGAACACTTCCTAGAAAGAAAATCAAATTACCTGATGAATCTATTATGAGAGCTACTTATGGATTGCCTACCAAAGATGGCAATACCTAGATCTATTCTTGTATCATGCCTAGCTAGGGGCGTTAAACGATAGCACTTGTTGGGAGGCAACCCAATTTTATTTTATTTGATTTTGCTTCTGTTTTGTAATAAATATTACATCTAGGTTCTGTTTAGATGTGGTTTTGTGATTTAGTTAGTGTTTGTGCCAAGTAGAACCTTTGGAAAGACTTGGGTGAAGTTTATGCGATCATGCTGTAAAAAACATAAACTTTTGCGCTCACGAGAATTGCCGCCATCTTTTACTGGAGAGTGATTTTTAGTTGGTTCTTTTTGCAGATGATTAATAGACAAATTCACCACGTCCACCAATTTATTTCAAATTTTTTAGAGTTACAGAAGTATTCAAAAGTTATAGATTGCTAAAGACTGTTCTGTTTTTGACAGATTCTGTTTTTCATGTGTTGTTTGCTTATTTTGATGAATCTATGAGTAGTAT
>LR738715.1:437600104-437615250 GCA_902687465.1 Secale cereale
TATGAATCATATAGAAGTTGGAATACAGTAGGTTTAACACCGATATAGACAAAGAATGATTTCACTACAGTACCTTAAAGTGGTGGGTTGTTTTCTTATACTTACGGAGCTCACGAGATATTTGCTAAGTTTTGTGTTGTGAAGTTTTCAAGTTTTTGGGTAAGGATTTGATGGACTATGGAACAAAGAGTGGCAAGAGCCTAAGATTGGGGATGCCCGAGGCACCCCAAGGTAAAATTCAAGGGCAAACAAAAGCCTAAGCTTGGGGATGCCCCGAGAAGGCATCCCCTCTTTCGTCTTCGTCTATCGGTAACTTTACTTGAGACTATATTTTTATTCACCACATGATATGTGTTTTGCTTGGAGCGTCATGTATGATTTGAGTATTTGATTTTTAGTTTACCACAATCATCCTTGCTGGACACACCTTTTGAGAAAGATACACATGAATCCGAATTTATTAGAATACTCTATGTGCTTCACTTATATCTTTTGAGCTAGATAGTTTTGCTCTAGTGCTTCACTTATATCTTTTTAGAGCATGGTGGTGGTTTTATTTTATAGAATTTTTTGGTCTCTAATTCTTCACTCATATTATTTTGAGAGTCTCTTAGAACAACATGGTAATGTGCTTTGGTTATAAAAATAGTCCTAATATGATAGGCATCCAAGATGGGTATAGTAAAAACTTTCACATAAAGTGCATTGAATATTATGAGAAGTTTGATACTTGATGATTGTTTTGAGATACGAGGATGGTTATATTAGAGTCATTCTAGTAGAGTAGTTGTGAATTTGAGAAATACTTGTGTTGAGGTTTGCAAGTCCCGTAGCATGCACGTATGGTAACCGTTGTGTGGCAAATTTCAAGCATGATGTATTTCATTGAGTGTCATCCTTTGTGTGGAGGTCGAGATCGCGCGATGGTTAACTCCTACCAACCCTTCCCCTAGGAGCATGCGTGTAGTACTTTGTTTTGATGAATTCTAGATTTTTGCGATAAGTATGTGAGTTCTTTATGACTAATGTTGAGTCCATGGATTATACGCACTCTTACCCTTCCACCATTGCTAGCCTCTCTTGTACCGCGCAACTTTCGCCGGTACCATACACCCACCATATACCTTCCTCAAAACAGCCACCATACCTACCTATTATGGCATTTCCATAGCCATTCCGAGATATATTGCCATGCAACTTTTCATCGTTCCGTTCATATGACACGCTTCATCATGGTCATATTGCCATGCATGATCATGTAGTTGACATCGTATTTGTGGCCAGGCCTCCATGAATAATTTTTCATACATGTCACTCTTGATGCATTGCACATCCCAGTACACCACTGGAGGCATTCATGTAGAGTCATACTTTGTTCTAGTATCGAGTTGTAATCTTTGAGTTGTAAATCAATAGAAGTGTGATGATCATCATTATTAGAGCATTGTCCCAAAGAAAAAAAAAGAAAGACCAAAAAAAAGAGAAAGGCCAAAAAAAGAAAAAAGAAAAAAGGGACAATGCTACTATCTTTTTCCACAATTGTGCTTCAAAGTAGCACCATTATATTCATGATAGAGAGTCTCTTGTTTTGTCACTTTCATATACTAGTGGGAATTTTCACTATAGAACTTTGCTTGTATATTCTAACGATGGGCTTCCTCAAATGCCCTAGGTCTTCGTGAGCAAGCAAGTTGGATGCACACCCACTTAGTTTCTTTTGCTGAGCTTTCATACATTTATAGCTCTAGTGCATCCGTTGCATGGCAATCCCTACTCACTCACATTGATATCTATTGATGGGCATATCCATAGCCCATTGATATGCCTAGTTGATGTTAGACCATCTTCCTCTTTTGTCTTCTCCACAACCACCAGTCTATTCCACCTATAGTGCTATATCCATGTCTCACGCTCATGTATTGCGTGAAAGTTAAAAAAAGTTTGAAATTTTTTTAAGTACGAAACAAATGCTAGGCCGAAACCGAGGTTGTGCATGATTTGAGTATTTTGTGTGACGAAGATGGAGCATAGCCAAACTATATGATTTTGTAGGGGTGAACTTTCTTTGGTCATGTTATTTTGAGAGACATAATTGCTTTGTTAGTATGCTTGAAGTATTATTATTCTTATGTCAATATAGAATTTTGTCTTGAATCTTTCGGATCTGAACATTCATGCCACAATAAAGAAAATTACATTGAGAATTATGTTGAGTAGCATTCCACATCAAAAATTCTGTTTTTATCATTTACCTACTCGAGGACGAGCAGGAATTAAGCTTGGGGATGCTTGATACGTCTCCAACGTATCTATAATTTTTGATTGTTCCATGCTATTATATTATCTGTTTTGGATGTTTAATGGGATTTATTATACACTTTTACATTATTTTTGGGAGTAACCTACTAACCCAAGGCCTAGTGCAAATTGCTGTTTTTTTGCCTATTTCATTGCTTTGCAGAAAATGAATATCAAACGGAGTCCAAACGGAATGAAACCTTAGGGAGAGTCATTTTTGGAACCATATCAACACAGAATACTTGGAGTACACGCCAGGAAGCGAACGAGGCGACCACGAGTGCAGGGGCACGCCCAGGGGGGTAGGTGCACCCCTACCCTCGTGGCTCCCCTAACGTGCCTCATCCTCCTATATATACCTACGTACCTAGAAACCATCGGGGAGCACCACAAAACCCTAATTCCACCGCCGCAACCTTATGTACCCGTGAGATCCCATCTTGGGGCCTTTTCCGGAGCTCCACCGGAGGGGGAATCAATCACGGAGGGCTTTTACATCAACACCATAGCCTCTCCGATGAGTTGTGAGTAGTTTACCATAGACCTTCGAGTCCATAGTTATTAGCTAGATGGCTTTCTCTCTCTCTCTCTTTGGATCTCAATACAAAGTTCTCCTCGATCTCTTAGAGATCTATTCGATGTAATTCTTTTTGCTGTGTGTTTGTCGAGATCCGATGAATTGTGGGTTTATGATAAAGATTATCTATGAACAATACTGGATTATTTTTTGAAATATTTTATGTATGATTTAAATATCCTTGCAAGTCTCTTCGAATTATCGGTTTGGTTTGGCCTACTAGATTGGTAGTTCTTGCAATGGGAGAAGTGCTTGGCTTTGGGTTCAATCTTGTCCTATCCTTTCCGAGTGACAGCAGGGGCAACAAGGCACGTATTGTATTGTTGCCATCGAGGATAAAAAGATGGGGTTTATATCATATTGCTTGAGTTTATCCCTCTACATCATGTCATCTTGCCTAAGGCGTAACTCTGCTCTTATGAACTTAATACTCTAGATGCATGCTGTACAGCGGTCCATGTGTGGAGTAATAGTAGTAGATGCAGAATCGTTTCGGTCTACTTGTCACGGACGTGATGCCTATATACAATGATCATGCCTAGATATTCTCATAACTATGCACTTTTCTATCAATTGCTCGACAGTAATTTGTTCACCCACCGTAGAAATCTGCTATTATGAGAGAAGCCACTAGTGAAACTTATGCCCACCGGGTTTATCTTTTATCATATTAGTTTCCCATCAACTTGCCAATTTTGGTCGCCGTTGTTTTACTTTGCATTCTTTACTTTTAATCTATACCAAAATACCAAAAATATTACTTATCATCTTTATCAGATCTCACTTTTGCAAGTGACCGAGAAGGGATTGACAACCCCTTTATCGCGTTGGCTGCAAGGTTCTTATTTGTTTGTGTAGGTACGCGGGACTCACGCGTGGTCTCCTACTGGATTTATATCTTGGTTCTTAAAAACTGAGGGAAATACTTATGCTACTGTGCTGCATCACCCTTTCCTCTTCGAGGGAAAACAACGCAAGCTCGAGAAGTAGCGCATACTTTCTCTTCTTGGATCATATGCACTTATGATTGGAACTCTAGCAAGCATCCGCAACTACTAAAGATAATTAAGGTAAAATCCAACCATAGCATTAAAGCATCAAGTCCCCTTTATCCCATACGCAACAATCCCCTTACTCGGGTTTATTCTTCTGTCACTCAAGCAACCCACTATAAGCAAATCATGAACGTATTGCAACACCCTACAACGGGAATCCCTCACGCTTGCGCGACACGAAGGGCACCATAGGACATCACCAAAATAAAACATACAACTCATACCAATCTAGATCATCAATCTACCCAAAGACAAATGATATCTACTCAAAACATCATAGGATGGCAACACATCACTGGATCATAATATGTGGCATAAAGCACCATGTTCAAGTAGGGATTACATCGGGGTGCGGGAGAGTGGACCGCGTAAAAGAGATGAGGATGGTGATAATGATGGTGATGTTGATGAAGACGATCACCGCAGCGATGCTTCCCCTCCTGATGGCACTCCGGCGCCACCGAGAGAGAGGAGGAGAGGTTCTCCCCCTTGTGCTTCCTCCTCCATGGCCTCCCCCCTAGATGGGGAGAGGTTCTCCCTCTGGTCCTTGGCCTTCATGGCGATGATGGCCCCTCCGGGATCCTCCTCCATGGCCTCCGGTGATGATGGCCCCCTCCGGCAGGGTGCCAGAGAGGGCCTAGATTGATTTCTTGTGGTTACAGAGGCTTGCGGCGACGGAACTTACGATCTAGGTTATTTTCTGGAGGTTTCTATATTTATAGGAATTTTTGGCGTTGGTCTCACGTCCAGGGGGTCTCCGAGTCGTCCACGAGACAGGGGCCCACGCCCAGGGGGGTGGGCGCGCCCCCCACCCTCATGGACAGCCCGGGACTCCTCTGGCCCAACTCTTTTACTCCAGGGGCTTCTTTTGGTCCATACAAAATCATCAAAAATTGGCACGTCAATTGGACTCCGTTTGGTATTCCTTTTCTGTAAAACTCAAAAACAAGGAAAAAACAGAAACTGGCACTAGGCTTTAGCTTAATAGGTTAGTCCCAAAAATCATATAAAATAGCATATAAATGTATATAAAACATCTAAGATGGATAATATAATAGCATGAATACTTCATAACTTATAGATACGTTGGAGATGTATCAACATCCCCAAGCTTAATTCCTGCTCATCCTCGAGTAGGTAAATGATAAAAGAAATATTTTATGAAGTGTGAATGCTAGCAGGTGCACAAGTTTGATCAATGATAATTTCAATCACCTTTTCTATCATCATTGTGTGTCATAACAGTAGCTCATCTCATAAAACTTTTCATGATCAAGTAAGAAGCTATTCACATGTTAAAGTATAGATCATAAAATTTCTTGAAAACTAACAAACATTGCTCTTAGTCATCAAACAATTGCAATTCGTCTTATTTCCGGGAAGGGTCTATGTAAGAGCTTTGATTCAACAAACTCCACATACTCAACTATCATTTAATCTTTCACAATTGCTAACACTCATGTGATATCTATGGGTTCAAAGTTTTAATCGGACACAGAGAAAGATAAGGGCTTATAGTTTTTCCTCCCAACCTTTTACCTCAAGGGTAATGTCAACAATAATAATTTATGAAAACCTACATCCAAGTGGATATATATATACAGCCGGTCTATTCTCATAACATTATGAGAATAATATTCTCATAACACTTCCGAACTGCATTGGAAAATTGCATTGGAAAGCTATGCGCACTGCTTCCTTCTTCTGCTGCGAACCACATAGAGGTGCAGCAGGAAACATTCATTTAGCAGCGTTTCTGGCTAGTTGATCAATTTCTACTGGTTTATTTGTGCGTGCTCTGATTTAATATGTGGTTAAGCACTTAATTCAGCGAGAAAACGACGGAAATCCTTGGATTTGGCGGATCTGCGTCCATTCTTCCCGCTGGTGAAGGAGTTTCGCATCCTGCTGTTGGCTGTTCGTATTCTATTGATGTTTGTGTGTTACCATTATCGCGTTGATGTTTGTGTTATTCCGCGACAGATTAATCTGCTAATAGGATTGAAATTTCAGTGTAATTTGTCGAGTATCTCTCTGTTCTAGCGGAAAAACCTCTGTTCTCTGTTCTTCCCCGTGCGGATCGAAATTGTTGCGTTTTGTATGTAATATTCTGTTGTTTTCGGCAATTACGGGCTGCTTTTGATCTATCCGTATGAATTGGAGCGGATTAAGTTGTTAATTTTGAAGAATTTAAGTTTTTTGTCCATGTTTTTTTGCGGCGCGACTGGCTCTGGTCGTTTCTCAGAGATGTTTTTTGAGTTTTTTTTGCATTATATAGTTGTTAGAACTGCATTGCAGGCTGTGTTTTTCGTCTGTGAATCGCGGTCAAGAGCGGTGGACTGCAGTAATATGCAAATGCGCGGTAAATTTTTGTAGTGCGGCGAACTGCATTAATATGCAATGCGAGCCTGTATCAACTGCATTACAGCCACGTGGGTGTGGGGGGGCTAGTTTGATAAGTTTTTTTGCTTGGTCAAGCGCGGTGGACTGCAGTAATACGCAATGCGAAATGCACATTGTTATGTAACCGCACGGCTTTATTTGTCGTTTTTTTATGTTGTTTCCTTTACATATATATATATATATATACTGGTGGGTCAATTGGCTCCCCTCCCACCTTATCCCTGGCGGCTCCCATCTCACCTTATCCCTTGCGGCGCCACTCTTCCTCGATCTGTTTTTCTCCCAAACAGATCTGTTTTTCGCGTGGCAATGGATTGCGCGTGCGGCTGCCTGGCAAGGTTGGAGCCGATGCTGGAGACATGCGTTTTTTCCGAAGGTTTGGTTCTGAACCAGAGGCAGCGGCACAACGCGCTCTGTTCCCTTCTATATTCTTCAGGTATTGGATTTCGGGCTTCATTCGTCCATCAGATGACTGACGATGATGTCAGTGTTTCATGGGTATGTATTTCTCGCATATTCTTTTTCATGTGTTGTTTGTAGTTAACACTATCTGAATTTTTGTAGTAGTATTAGTTTCCGAAGAAATATTTTTTTCACTAAGTATAAGTGAACTGCTTTTTCACACAAAAGTTTTATTATGAACATTGTAGGAGCAGCAACAATTTTGTCTAGTCAATATTATTATGTGTTGACATCAATATTTTTTTATGAAGATTGTAGCAGCAATTTAGTTTCTGAAAGATTGTAATCTTTTTCTTATTTGTTCTTATTTTTTTCTGTTCTTGTTGTTTTGCTTGCAGAAATTCCCTTCTGGTCTAGTCAGGGTAACAGAAAGCTGTGTTAATTTGGTGTTGGTCAGCAAGAATGGATATCATGATGTTGATGTTATGTATTCTGTTGGCTCTGATGATTGTTTGGTTCTCAAAGATGGCTGGAAGGAATTTGTGGAGGAAGCTGGTCTTCAGGCTGGGGATGTTGTGATGGCTATGTTTTATAGGCATGCAAAGTGTTTGGAAATCAAGTTAAATTTGCTTTAGATCAGTCTTGCTTGAGCAGCAGCAGCATGAGACATTTTTGTTGTAATAATTTGACATTTTTTGCGTGGCTTCTAGTGTATTTTCTTATGAGAATTCTGAGTATAAGTGAACTGCTTTTTTACATATAGTTTTTCATGTGCATCCTATCAGCAGCAGCAGTTGAAGAACATCCATACTGGAAACCCCCACCGAGCTTTTCCTTTTTTTAACCCACATACGGAACTAGAGTTTTCTTATTTAATAAAAGAGGACTGCATCAACCTTCTTAATAGGAGCAGTTTTGTGAAAGAATACTCTATGTGAACTGCTCTGATAGTTTTGTTTTTTATGTGTATCCTAGCTATAGCAGCAGTTTTGAAGCAATATACATACTGAAAACAGACTACTTAGAACTGCATATAGTTGATAGATAGAAACCACGGTTCTGCGCTCATAATTAACATAGTACATCACCAAGTAAACTAACGCAACATAAGCAAACATTGTCCCAAAGCAAACTACAACGAAAGCAAACTAATCTACATACGCAGAGGGAAACTAATCGAGCACTTCCGACAGGAATCCTTGGCTTTTCAGCATCTGTCCTGCTTCACTAGTTCCACCCGTTGGAGTTGGAGGTGGAAGTTGATGCCCCCTTGCCCCACCCCCTCCAGGACGACCTCGGGCGCTTCCTGGTCTTCTCTGTTTTAGCGCGCGCCAGGCCTTTCTTCATCGTGGTGATTCGGTTCCATATCTCGAACGCAGCGTAGGCGTCCTTGGCAGCATACTCGATGTGCTTGGTGCTGAGAATCGAAGTCCACAGGCTGTGGTCATGGTCTGTCATCTTCATCTTCATGTCCACTCGTCGTCGATGATGGCAGCAGCTACATCGCCAAGCGAGTCCAGTGGCTTCGTTCCATCAGGCACCCTCCAGTTCGTCTGGATGTCGACGAAGTTGGGGATGTGGAGGTCGCAGCGTGCGAGCTTCTCCTTGTCCTGCTTGATGGCGAAGCCAGCGAACTCGAACCTAAGGAAAGTGAACCGCAAGTTATACCTTTCGGAACTGCATACATGGGCATATAGAACTGCAACACGTACTCGGCAGAGAGATTTGCTTACCTTGGGTCGTCGAGGAACCTGTCGAAGGGGATGCATCTCTTGCCCAATGTACCACATACCTGGAAAAGAAGCACTGGGTGGTACTTGCCGATGGATAGTTGAACCAGGGCCGCTCTCTCGTGGTCGGGTGTGTACTCCACGTCGATGCCGACGATCTTCTGGCGGCGCCGCTGGAGAACTGTCTTGAACTCTTCGACGTACGTCGCCATGGCGGCGACGTCGGTGGTGTAGATCACCTTCAGCTTCGTATTCCCGTACGCATGCACGTCGTCGTAGGTCCTGCTGAACCCCATTGCTGCAAAGAGGAGGAAGAGGAGGAGGAAGGCGCAGCGTCGTGTTTTTTGTGCGGACGGTCTGGTTGATGGAGCGCGGGATTTAAATGGGAGCGACAGCAACTTCTGTCGAGGCCACGATCTCGTCGCGCAACCGTGTTGGCGATCGTGGGTTCGTGATGATCATGGCGTTCGTGCGGCGTGCAACCGACGGGATAGAGGAGGTGCGGGGCGCGGCGCTTCGGGCGATAGTGGGCGCATTTATTTTAGGGCAGGCGAACCGAATCGTCCGCCGTAAGCGAACTGCATCGCTTCAGAAGCGGAATCGTTTCCCGTAAGCGAACTGCATCGCTTTAGAAGCGGAATCGTTTCCCGTAAACGAACTGCAACGCTTCAGAAGCCGAGCCGATGCTTCTCTCCAAGACTGCATTCGCAGGAGCAGGATGATAGCAGATCTTTTTTCTATCTGTGTTGATGTCTTTTTCGTGTGTGCTCCAGAACTTTATGTAAACAGTAATGTATGGTCGCTGTGTGTAGTTCTCGATGTGCAAAGGTGTAAACACCATGCTGTGTGCTTTTGTATATACCGGTCTAGTTAGTTTTTGTGTTTTTTTGGTGGCAGATGGTGACAATTTCAAATATGTACATAATGGAGCTTTCAGCCAACTCCTCCTTGTGAGTTGTAACATGTTCGCAGCGCACTGCATTCTCTCATATGAGTAGCAGCCAAGTTTTTTTAAATATACGCATCCGCACTGCATCTCACCTTATCACATGGGACTGCAAAGACGAATTCAACGTGTTTGTCGTCGAGTTTCAAAATTCACAAGTTTAAATATACGCAGCCAAGTTTTTTTTTACATTTTTTTGCACTAAGCGCACTGCACTGTGTACTCGAAGGTTACTGCACTGCAAGCTTTGAACGCACCACGCACGCACTGCAGTGTACGTGAATCCTAGTCTGACTCTACATTTTTTTTCTTTTCTAACTGCATTCTGTGATTCACGTTCATGTCAGATTCTATACGACGAAGAGAACTGCATTCTCAAAATGACATTCCGATGTCAGGTTTTTCATACAGAAGAGAACCGCATTCTGAGAGTGGCATTCTCATCTTATTTTCTTTTCATATAGAAGAGAACTGCATTTTATGAAGCATCCCCCCCCCGCAGCACATTGGTCACAAAGCATGTATGGCATATGTTGTATCTATTCATTTTTGAACTTCAGTATTACACGTTGAATTTCTTTTTTTTGCAGTCCACTGAACACAAGCTATATATATTATATACGATACGATATATATAAATGATGAAGTTAATATGTTTTTTAAAATGCAAAACTGCATATGTGTTGATCTACATCCTTTTCCTGGTGCTTCTTCACAGATTGTGCACTGCATTTGTTTCAATGGTTGTTGCTGCTTCTGTCTTGCTCTTGTTGTTCGCATTACCCCTCGTAACGGGACCGTGCGACCGCGATGCTTGCCTACGCGCTTGATTCTGCGTTCTGTCTCTCCCCCTCGTTTTTGATGATGGTTCTTCGATTTCTTCATCTGCTTCTTCTTCTTCCTCGTCTTCTTCTTCTTCCTCCTCATCTTCCTCCTCGGTTTCATCAGCTTTGCTCGCTTCCTCACTCTCTTCTCTGTCAGCATCTTCTTCGTCATCTTCTTCATCTTTTTCCTCTGTTCTATTTGGACAAGTTCTCGCGTTATGCTTCTCTCTCTTGTTGCAAACGCTACATAGTCTTCTCTTTGTCGTATCATCTTGTTGGTCAGCGTGGTGATTTGTGGTGGCATTTTCAGCCTGGATTTGTTTCAGCCTCTCCTCACATGTTCTTGAGTTGTGTCCCGCAATCTTATTGCATGATTTACACATCCTTACCCCCAGTGGTCTTCCTTCGCTGTCCAGTTCTGGCTCAGGCCTGCTATTTTTTCAGGGCTTTTTTCATTTGCTGCAGCTTTTTTATTGGCTGATTTGCTCTCTTTCTTTCTCCCTTTTGTGTTTGAAACAGACGGGGGAAGAATTGTGTCATCCATATTATGAACTGCACCATCAGCAGCATGTTCGTGCTCCTTTCCTTGTTCTTCACCCCGCGCATCCATTATCTTCTCTGCCTCTTCTTCTTCGTTTATTACGTTCACTTCTTGTATGAGTTTTCTCATCCCAGCTAAAGCTCTGTTGTACCCTCTATCCGATTTGACACCTCTGTTCGCCAGGTCCATTGCAGTTTCTGCAAGTAGTCTCCTACGGCAGAACATCGAACTCCCATCCGGAGCAGTTTGCTCATAGTCTCTGCGGTCAAAAGTTGGATTTTGGCGTGCGCTCCGTGTGTATCTCTTCAATATGTACTGTTCAGGTATCTTGTCCACCCGCAGCTGATGCAACATGCAAATGATGTGCACGCAGAACAGGCCTGCAGCAAAAGAAAATTTTTGGGTTACTCGTGCCAGCAAACTTCACATAAATAGGCAACATTTTTTCATTTTTTTGGTTTTGTGAACTGCATTGTAAATAGGTCCTGGGTCTGCTGCTATAGTGAACTTCACTATATATTTTTTTGTTTTTCATCTCTTTTTTGCTACCAGCAATAAGTGAACTTCATTATGTTTTCTCTGTGCTTATTTTTTTGTTTTCCTGTCTCACGTACCTGTGTGTGTCCACAGCTTGCATTCGCATTCGTAGATACCGTTCGTCACATCAGCAACCACCTGGAACTCGTGTCTTGCCCAATCAAAATCATCAGACTGGTTGTAGTGGCGCACCAAATATTTCGTCGGGTTGTCAGTGGACTGCTCTAATCTGAATGCAGTGCTGCGGTAGTGCGCTTGCTTGAAGTCAGCAAAGACCGCCCTGGTGTAAATCTTGGAGAGCTGAACCTCGAAACCAAACTGAGTAGTAGTCTTTATTTCCGCCTGTGAAACAAAGAAAACCAGTTAAGTAGTTGTGTTTTCGCAGCAAAAATCAAGAAAACAAGTAGTGTTTTTTATTAATTGCTCATCCATCTTAAAAACTTTGCTCTGTTTATATACCTCGTTAGCTACGGTCTCCGCGTGCTCGACGCCCTTCCTTGTGTGGATGCACCTGTCCACCTGCGACGCAAAGATGTGCAGGTCGTGTCTTTCCTTGACAAAGTTCCTCTTCAAGATCCGGTTCATGCTTTCACTTCTCTGTGCCGACGTCATCCGTGCACAGAACACCTCCTTGTAGTAAGCCGATATCCATTCTTTTCTGTCTGTCTAGAGCGCCTTCATAATCTCATCGTTTTGCAGGTTATACTTTTCCATGAGCTCATGCCAAGCGTGTTCAAACTCTGATTGCATCAGCGGGTGGTTGAGAACGGAGGTAAGCTCATCCTTGAATTTCTCATACGCTTTGTACAACAAGGACAGGTGATCCTTGTATTTTTACAGTATATGCCAACGGCATAACTTGTGCAGCGTGCCTATTAGCGTACTTTTTATCGCGGCATCCATGGAGGGGCATTGATCTGCATGTTTTTGAAAAAACAAGCAGCGAGTTATTGAGAGAACTGCATATCCTTTTTCTGCTTTTTTTCATTGGATGTAAGAAATGGACTACAAAAGTTGGCAGTGAACTGCATTGTTATTTAATTTCACTCTTTTTTCAGCATACCTGTGAGTATGCAGATTGGCCGCTTGTTGTTCATGCAACGCAAGAACGTTCGGAACACCCACTCGAAAGTCGGTATTGTTTCGTCTCTGATGAGAGCCACAGTGAATATTGTACTTTGGAGGTGGTGGTTGACTCCAACGAAGACGGCGAGAGGCATGTGGAACTTGTTGGTCTTGTAGGTCGTGTCAAATGTGACACAATCTCCAAAATCTTCGTACGATCCCCTGCAGCTGGCGTTCGCCCAGAATATGTTGCGCACACGGTTATCGACATCTTTGTCGTAATCATAGAAGAACTCCGGGTTTATTTGCTGCATCTTCTCAAAGAAAGCCAGGAGTTTCTTCACATCGTCCTCTGTTTCCTCCCTCGCGAATTGATGCTTCCTGCAGTTCGAATTAACAATATACTTTCAGTATTATGGACATACAGAAAATGCACAAAGCGTACTGCATGAAATAGACGATATATCGTTTTTTTTGTTTTAGTGAACGTACCTGTTCACCCTGTCACGGCTGGTGCGCCCCATAAAGTGCAGTCCTCCTGACATCCTTGACAGGGTTGACATCATCTGCGTGTGCGTGAGGTTGTCGCTCTGCATGTCCTTCACTAGTTTATCGAGCAACGGGTCATCCGTCTTATGCGAGTGCATGTGCAGAAGCATAGCCGGGCTGTCAATCATCCTGTGGTTGTGATTGAGCTCAATCTCTGCTATCACAAACACATCCTTTATTTTTTTCAATCTCATCCCCGCCTTGCAGCCAGTCCTCTTTGATGTTTTTTCTCGCTTTCTGTCATAATCAGTGACAGTTTGTTTGCTTCTGCCTTCCTTTGAGCACACGATGTATCTGTTTGTTCTATATCCGCCGTTTTTGTGTGTGCCGAAGCCTGCATGCCTCGCATACGTGTTGTAGAATTCTCGCGCCGCATCTTGTGATGTGAACTGCATACCTTTTACAGGCACAAGTTCCCGGAGCATGTTCTCATCCTGCACACACACAATATGGAATGTTTCTTTTTTTGTTAATGAGAATGCACAAGCTGAAACTATGCGTAATAAGTGAACTGCAGTAGCTAGGCAAAGGAATGCTTACGTGCGTGTACTGTTTTTCTTCTAACGGTGTTTGCAGCTCACCGATGTTTATTGGGCATGGAGGGGTGACAACAGATCTGTGTAATTGAGGATCGCGAGGAGGCAGGAGTGTGGAGAACTTTAATTTTTTGGTTGCTTGCGCCCCTCCTTGATTCTGCTTCCGATTCTTTTGTTGGGCAGTAGGCGGCCTTTGTGGAATTCCACTGTCCCTTTGTCGACGAATCGTTTGCTCATGGACCTGCCGAACTTGCTGGGTTTCAACATCGGCTTCTGGAGGTGCTATATCATCCGTCCTGATCTGCTGACCAAATGTTTCAAAGACACGCGTGTACCTTGGCTGCATAACTGTTATGATTTGCTCTTCGTCATCATCCTCCTCCTCATCATTTTTCTGCGCGTGCTCCCCCATGAAGACCAGATCGTCGTCGTCCTCCTCCTCATCCTGCGGGTTTTTTGTTTCACTGCCTTCTCCATCTCGAATGATGTTTGGTTCACTATTTTCATCTTTATCCTCTACATCTTCCTCCACAGAGTAGGCAGTTCTGTTTGTGGTGTTAAAGAAACCCCTAGGTATTTCAGGTGTTATCCATCCAGGCATCTCCCACTCTTCTCTTCCAATGCAGTTCAGGGGCTCGGGGTCATAAATGATTCGAGGCATCTTCTGTTTTTGAGGCATAGTAAATTCCTGCAGGTTATTAAGCCAAAGCTTTTTTTATGCACGTCAACAGTGAAATGAACTGCATCTTTCGTACTATATATCATTATATTTTTGCAACGGTAAGAAATTGCACTTCAATTTGTCATTCTACAGCAGGGGCACTGTTAGTTAACATGAAGAAACAATGCACTTCAGTTCTAGGAACAGCGCTCTACATATTTAAGTCATTGTGGACTGCAATTTTGATCCATACAGCGTTTTTTATTTTTCAAAGTATCCTTTTCTGTTTTTCTACTTGGGGACACATGTGACTGCAGTCGACGTAAGATGGGGCACTGCATGGGTATAAAAACGGCACTGCAAACTGGATGTGGGGGCTTGGTATGTGATTTTCTTACCTTATATGCAGTCCCCTTCTTCTGCAGATGCAGCTCTTGCTGCTGTTGTCGTGCAGTCCACCTCCGCTGCAGGAACTCATGCGCTTTTTCCACCTTCGCCATTGTTGCGGGAGAAGGCTGGTCATGCACCATTGCAGTTCGCATCCACGACGAATGCGACGGAGTAGTCAACCTTGCAGTTCGCTTCCCCCTGTCATGCATGGCTGAGGCTGGATGCGGAGGTGAGGTGCGGCGTCGCTTCCTAAACGCCGCTGCGGAAATATCGTCGCCGACGGACTGCATCGCCGGCCGTCGGGGCGCTCCCGCAAAGTTCTGGGCGCGGAAGAAGGCGGGGATCGGTGGGGGTGGCCGCCGGCCGCCGGGGCGCTGGCGCGGAAGGGTGGGTGTCGCCGCCGGCCGCCGGGGCGCTCCCGCGCTAGGAGGCGGGGAGTGGTCGGGGAGGAGGCCGGCCGCCGGGGCGCTCGCGCGCTAGGAGGCGCGGAGGGGTCGGGGAGGAGGCCGGCCGCCGGGGCGTTCGCGCGCTAGGAGGCGCGGAGGGGTCGGGGAGGAGGCCTGCCGCCGGGGCGCTCGCGCGCTAGGAGGCGCGGAGGGGTCGGGGAGGACGCCGACGTCGAGGCGCTCCCG